>CM040129.1:119442547-119860691 GCA_022559845.1 Amorphophallus konjac | reverse complement strand
CCCGTTTTATACCCAATAAGTCGGGTCATCTCCTTATTTCATTCTATATGATGCTCTGAGTTGTTCACTCTTCATTGAGTCTCTTGATCAGTTGAAGCCTGTTTTTTGGGTCTTTATTCCTGGATTAAGATGTGGCTCCCGGTGGCATTTCGTTGGATGGAGCTTAGCAAAACCCTTCACTCTATTTTTGGAACCTCAATGATAATAACGGTCTCAGTCAGGCGCGTTGCTTCCTTCTGACGGATAGATCCTGGGCCGTTACTCTTTGAAGAGTCTTAAGGCTTGAGGCCTCGTTTTCAGTGCTTATCCCTTAATTTCCACGTTGATGATGACGGTCTGTCGTGCAGCCGTCGTTTCATTCTGACGCCCTATGCCTTGGCCGTCGCTTCCTTGAAGAGTCCTATTGTTTGGGTCTTCTTCCCGTTGATCTTATCTTTTTGGGATAGGGTTGAAAATGGCGGTCGTTCCTTGATGCGTTACTTCCAAGTGGCGGTCTGTCGTGCAGCCGTTACTTCCTTCCGAGAGTCCTGGCAGTTCAGGCCTTTTTTCTGCTACTCCGTGGTCGAGATAAGGATTTGGATTGACATTATCTCTTTTAAATCCGATCCTTAGGACCCCCCGTTTGTTTCTATGGACTCTTGGTGACATTATCTTCAAGGATTTGCTAAGATTTATCCCTCTTTCATGCTGAATTATCCTCTGCTCGACCTAAGAGTTTGAGGGTCCATAAATAGAACCCTTGACTTCATGGCCAAGGGGGAGGAAGATTCGAATTCACGACGAAGTGCTGCCGAACTCAGGAGCCGTCTTCATCCAAGAGGAACTGTTTCCCACGTCCATCCATCTCATAATCAAGGGAGTACTTTAGTTTTGGTCTTTCAAGTTCATCATTGCATGCTTGAGTCCTTCCTTGGTTTTTCCTCAATCCAAGCATTGTCCCTCCTCTTTCTCCACGTTTTTCATTATTCTTTAAGCATACAAACATCTTCCCAAACTTTTAAAACACCCAGAGGGGTTAAAAAACCAAAACTCCCCGGTAATTCCCTCTCCTTTTGATGGTTCTTAAACTCATCAAGAATTGATGCTATACTTGTGAAAAGGGCTAATTGAGGTTGTCTTGTCTTGTCTTTCTACGTCTTTGGCAGGTTTACAGGTTCATTAGCACGAGGCCCAAGTCTTCTAGCCGGCTAGAAGAGTTGGAGTTAAAAGAATTCAAGCTTTGTTACTGCAGGTTACCTGACGGTCTGGTGCAGGCGCGTCAGTATCTTCCGGCGGTCTATCGTACGGCCGTCGCTTCCAAGCGACGCACGGAGTTCTGGCCGTTACTTCCAAGTTGATCTACAGGCTTTCTCTGGTTTTCTCTCCCGTGGTCGGGTGTTTCATCCACCTATTTCCAAGGTATATTCAGGTTTTTGACTTGTGTTTACTTTGGTGGCGATCACATCTTTCCTTGGTATTGGGCATTAGCTGTCTTCTTCATCGATAATCTTTATTTTCCTTGCTTGTTCCACCTTCACGGTGTGTTTTTATTTATTCCTTGCTCCACGCCCCGGCGTGTGTTTTTCTTTTCCTTAGCGTAGTTTGATTGAGATATCATGCCCATGCTAGAGCTAGCTATGATTGCCTAGGTTCATGTTCACATGTTCATAGGTTTGAGTAGATCTTTGATTGCTTGTTTGTCATCTTGCCATATTACTTTGCAAACCTCAAAAGAAAAGATAGAAGATAGGCAAATAAATATCAACAGATAATTTTTTGGCGATCACGGTGGGACAGCTTGTGCCAATCGTGCTTTTGATTCTTGTTTAAACCTGCCATCATCTGCCTGTGGAGTTGCCTTTTGTTTCCCCTTTGATTATTGCTCATTCTGGTTTTCTAAGTTCTCTGACGGCCAGGTGTCCCCGCGTCACAGTTCTCTGACGCAGGGGCATTAGACCGCCACTTTGGTTCTGCTGTGTGAGCTTCCACGGGCTTTCCGGTTACTTCTGTCTGGTTTTGGTTCCCTGGCTCATCTGACGGTCTCATCCCCCTGCGTTACATCTTATCTGGCGGTCTGGCCTTAGACCGTTATTATTCTCTGACGCAGGGTCCTTCGACCGTTATTCTCCTGGCAGGTACACATCCGAGGTGCATTTATTTCCGCGGTTTTTGCTGTGATTTATTGCTTGGGTGATACTTGACCTCCTCCTTGCTTTGCTCATATCTCCATGTCATTGTGTGCATCATTGATTGCTAGATTTTATGTTAGACTTTGCATGCACTCCGGTGCACATAGGGTCATTCATCTTGTCATATCTTAGATTGCATTTTCCTACCTTGTTGTGAGGACCTCTCGTCTCCATATTCCTTGGAGCCGACCAGGAAATCATAACAGGGACCTCCGTAAGTCCCCGCGAGCCGTGGATTCCCACACGGACACCGGGCTGGTTGTACCTTTCCCACCCCATGTCTAGGGTTGCATAGGTGAAGGAGTGGTCACACTTAGAGTCAAACCAAGTCCCATATTCATCTCCTACTAGGAACCCATTGTTGAGAGCACATATCAATCAATCCACTAAAGTTCCAAAGGAGAAATCATAAGAACCTTGTTGCATCATCTTAAAGCAACTTGCTTGATTTTTGAGTGTCTTCATCTTTTATCACTTGCATCTTGTTAGAATCACCTAAGTTTGGTTGTTTATTGTGTGTTTTGTGTTGGTTGTTTTGCATTTTGTCAAGGTTACCCGTTGCATGTGGGGTTTTTTTCGTCCGTCTGAATCATCTTCTCGAGTCAGTTCTGTCTTCACGTTCTATTCTAATCCCCTCTTCGAGTCCACCATGGCATCTTTCAATCCTCCTCGCTCCCAAGAGGACTCTCTTCCTCAAGGGCTCCTTGAAAACCCCCCTAGGGTTATTACATTTTCCTCTGGAGAGGGGACTGCCCCCCTCCCATCCTCCACCTCTATGGAAGGAAGTCAAGTTACCCCTTCTCTCTCTATGCCTTCCGCGGGCTCCGTCCTTCATATGATGGCCCAATTGGATCCGACCCAACTCCAAGTTTTATATCAAGCTATGCAAGGGTCCAATACTTCTCCCTCTGCCACTATCCAAGGTCAATCTAATCCTTCCAATATTGGGCCACCCGTTCAGCCCACTCCGATTGATCTCACTCCGGTCCAACCCCGGACCATCACTTTCACTGGCATGGAGATGGGCCAGTCTTCTAATCCAGCCCATCAATCTTTCGATAAAGGGAAGTCACCCATCTCTTCCTTTGTCCAATTGGATAATCACAACTCTGGTTCGGTAGTTCCGTAGCTCCGTATGAACCCTTCCGATTTCTTACGCTCTCAGCAAGGAGTGGCCCAAAATAATTCCAATCCGGGTCTATCTCAGGCCCAATATCCTTCTTACGGGCCGCCTATTCCCACTGTCTATCCTTCCACTCCTTCTTACGGGCTCCCGCCTGTGGCTACAGCCATTCCATCTGCCCCTCAAATACAAACAGCATCCTTCACTGCCCCTGCTCTCTCCCAAGAGCAGGACTTGCTTGACAAGTGGGCCGCCATGCAGCAACAACTCGACTTCCTCCAGAAAAGGGTTGGCCCACAATCCTTAGCCGATATTCCTATTCCGAGCTTCCAGAACATTCGGTTCCCTCCGCAATCAGAGCTCCCCAACTATCGCAAGTACAATGGGAACAGCAATCCCTTTATCCATGTGAGGGATTTTCTATATGAATCGGCGCAGTTCCAATATGATGATCGCCTCATGGCGTATTTATTCCGCCGATCCTTAGATGGAGCTGCTCTGGAATGGTTCTATTCTCGGCCACTGGAAGAGGCCGAGAGTTTCAAGGTGGTAAAAGATAAATTCATCCAGCGGTTTCAAGACAGGGTCGGACCAGAATACTCATTCACAGACCTAGTAGCCGAAAAAATGAAACCGGAAGAAGAGTTCGCCACCTATGCAGACAGGTGGAGGCAGATGGCCGCTAGAGTACCGGGCCACATTTCGGAGGAAGAGAAGGTCAAACTACTGATTTCCAATGCCACCCCGACCTTCCGCAACATCCTGGCGATGAATGACATACCCAACATGCATCAACTCTATAGCCGGGTGCGCTTCATCCAGACTCAATTCAAGGACTCCCCTATCCATTCCCTCTTCGAAAATCAAAAGCCCAAGTACCACAAGAAACCCCAAGGGCCGGTTACTGAGGGAGTCCAAACAAATGAGCAAGTACAAGCCGTTGCTTTTCCATATCAGGCCGCACCTTTCCGCTACAACCAAAACCCCCGCAATTCACAAAACGCCGCTCCGTAAAACTTCCAAGCCACTCCACAAAACCCTCCACCCGCCTTCACCATTCCACAAAACACCTTCGCCGCACCACAACAACCATCACCGCCACCACAATACCATAACGTCCCTCCACCCAACGGCTACAACAACAACAATCCAAATAGCAAGCGCCCGGCTCCCAGGAGAGCCCAGTATCCTCCATTGCCCGAGACACTTACGGATATCTTCTCGGCACTCATGTCAGTGAATGCAATCCAACTTCCTCTGGAACGGCCTGTTTGGAACCCGGCAGTCGATCAGACTAAGTATTGTATGTTCCACCGGCAGCCAGGCCATACCATAGAAGGATGTTTTCAGTTCTGAGATCTTGTGTATGACCTACATGAGGGGCAGAGGATCGACTGGGCCGAAATGCATAGGGCCATTGTTGAGATTAAAGAAAAAAGAAGGCAGTCGCAGGGGTAGCAAGTGCAGCAGCATCAAGCACCACAGCCGCAGCAGCCACCACAACAGCAGCAACCGCAGCAAGTACAAGACCTGGGCATCCATCAGAACTCGATGCCGAATCATCCACCCGCTCCTCAGCAGCAGCCGCCGGCACGAGCACAAGTAAACGTGGTTCAACCACCGGCCCACAACGACGGGTGGTCTTTTGATGATGATGGCGCCACACCGCAAGTAATGGCCTTCCACCACAACCCCCGCAACCCTTCCTTCATCCTCCCTACACAACCAACACCCTCTCCGCTCGTCCTACCATCCACACCCACTCCAGCAAACCCTCTACCGCTCTCCATCCCATCATACCCTCCAACACTTACTCCCCTCGCCATCATCACACCACCACCTAATCCTTCGCCCACTCTCAAACATCCACTAGCCTTCCCTCCACCCGCATCGACATTCATCACCACCCTGCCTTCCACCAATCCTTCACCCATCATCCGCTCACCCCCCATTAACCTCACCAACCCTACGCTTCACCAAATCACCTCCCCCGCACAACCTGTTCCACTCATCCACCCTGCAGTGCCCATCATACTATCTTCGGATGCTGCGGCAAACTGTGCTTTAAGGAGCGGGAAGATGTTCCATCGGAATTACGTTACTACTTCTAATCCCCAGTCCTCTCAGTCGGTGGCTGAGCGAGAGGAAGCTGAACCTCTGCCGGGTACCCAATATGACTTGCTACATCATCTGGATCGGGTACCCGCTAAGATATCCATGCTGGAGCTGATCAAAAGGTCTACCCTTCATCAAGATGCACTGAGGGATTTTCTACATAAGGTAATGGTTAGCGAAGACATGGCAGTTGATAGCCTACCGACGGCACTGGCAACCATCTCCAAAGGGCCGGCAATCACGTTCTCTGAAACCGAGCTTGCACCTCCCGGGGCTCGACAAATGCCGCTCTGCATAACAATTACTCTGAACAAAGTCGACATTGAGGCAGCACTGGTTGACACAGGGGCCTCAATTAATGTTTGCCCACTCAGTACCCTCCGGGCATGCAACATATCTGAAGAGTTACTGCGGCCTACCCCCACCACTATAGCGGCATATGACAACTCAAGGCGGGCATGTCACGGGGTAGTCACCATTCAGGTAGAGCTCGGGCCCCTTACTATGGCCGTGGAATTCTATGTTCTTGATATCGACCCTATGTTCAAGGCTATCTTGGGTCGTCCCTGGATTAACACACTCGGCGCCGTGCCCTCCACCGCACATCAGTGCATTAAGTTCCCCTTTCAAGGGAGGGTCGTCAAAGTTAAGAGCTTATCCACAGTGCAGTCAGTAAAGGCTATTTCAGAGCAAGTTCTTCCCACACTTTGGCCAAGCAGCCGACCCGTTCTGTCAGTGCTTGATTTGAACTTTCCTTGGGCTTACACATCTCCTAAGCCCATCACTACTCCAGTTAATGTCAAAGTGAAGCCGCAGATCCGAGATTCAAAGGGGTGGAACATTATATTGAAACTGGGCTATCAACCGGGGAGAGGCCTCGGTGTGCAACTGCAAGGGATGACTAAGCCTATACCTAAAGGAAGAAAAATGGGTAGGAGAGGTCTCGGCTACAAGGAGACAACATTATCTATGATAAGTGATTCTGGGCCGCTCACCTGGGATTATCATCAGCATTTTGTCAAAGGGCCTCTCCAGCCTGGCACATTAGCTCCAAAGCCGGTTCAACAAGAAAGGAATACAGTTTGTCCAATTGCCAGTCCGCCTCCCTTGCCAGGAGGGTCAGATGATGACATGCTCGACTACAGTCAGGCCTTGCAGAGGCTCTTTCATGAGGAAGAACGCCAGAAGCAACAAGAGGTTCGGCTCGTGCAGTGGAGGCCGAAGAAGCAGCCCGCAGTTAAATTGCAGAAGGAGGAGAGCTCTCCAGTTATCTTCTCTTGGTCTCCCTCACGCTTCCAATCTATCTTTCAGCAAAGGGAGTTCATACCCCGCCTTCCTCCTATCATGATAAATCCATCCGTCATTGATCCACCAGAGATTCTATTCATTCCTTGTGCTTGCGGGAAGTGCCCGCGCGTTGATCTATCCACTCTATTTACTCCTCCTCCTCCCAATGCTCAACTCCACGAGATGTGGTTCTCTTCTTCTGACCCCGTCTTCGATTGCATCTTCCCCGAGCTGTTCCCTATGCAGCTCCCACCTCCTCCGTCTTGCTATGTAGTCTCTACTGATCTCCAAAAAAAATGTCAAATTTAAAACGGAGATTTCAGTGGAAGATTACGCTGTCTTGTCTCCATCCTCCTCCTCCCAGGGGCACGAGTCCCCTGCTCTTCCCCTTCCACTAAGCCTTCTCTCTCCTAGGTTAGGATTAGGGTCTAGCGAGTCTAAGGAAGTAGAGTCAGTTAGGTCTAGAGAAGTCGGGTCTTGTTCTGGGTCGTCCAGCCCTTCCCATCCTGAGCCGTGCCCGCTCACGCGTCCTGCCCGATCTATTCCTGATAGGTTCTTGCAAGATATAGCTCAGCGGTGTCATGCTCTTTTGAAGTGTCCAGAATTCGTCGCCACAGCAATCGTGATTGAGGATGAAGAGGAAATAGAAGGGGAATGGAGCGACGATGGATTAGGCGTCTATGAGGTTTTGGACGAGAAGGATCCAATAGATGAAGACAGCAATGTAGATGACACTGCCGACTTATATGCACAAGGACTAAAAAGATTCGACCAGCCGTCGACGGCAGTGGATGAACCTACAAAGGAAATCAACTTGGGAACAGAAGAAGACCCAAGGCCCGTCATCATTTCTGCTGATCTCCCTTCACAGGTAGAAGAAGATCTAATTAAGGTATTAAGGGAGTATAGCGATTCTTTCGCCTGGTCTTATGAGGACATGCCAGGTCTTGACCCCTCCTTAGTGGAACATCGGCTCGTGCTTAAACCAGGGGCAACACCTGTGAAACAACGGTCAAGAAGATTTCACCCCCACATGGCCTTAAGGATCAAAGAAGAGGTCGACAAGCTATATAAGGCCAGGTTCGTCAGAGTAGTTTTATATCCTCAGTGGGTGGCGAACATAGTCCCTGTCCTCAAAAAGGATGGAAAAGTGCGCATATGCATTGATTTCAGGGATCTAAACAAAGCATGTCCCAAAGATGATTTCCCGCTACCTCATATAGACGTCCTAGTGGATAACACTGCCGGGTATGAAGCTCTGTCATTTATGGATGGGTACTCGGGCTACAATCAAATCCGTCTCGCTCCGGAAGACCAAGAGAAAACTTCCTTCACCACACCCTGGGGCACGTATTGTTATGTAGTTATGCCATTTGGTTTAAAAAAAGCAGGTGCCACCTATCAAAGGGTGATGATGGCCATTTTCCACGACATGATGCACATATACATGGAAGCTTACGTGGATGACATCTTGGTGAAGTCAAGAACAAAAGAAGAGCACCCCTCTATCCTGGCTAAAGTGCTGCAGAGGGCCAGGGAGTATAAGCTTAAGATGAATCCGAAGAAGTGTGTGTTCGGAGTCTCCTCAGGGAAGTTGTTAGGGTTCATAGTGAGCAAACGGGGGATCCAGATTGATCCTAATAAAGCACAGGCCGTCATGGACATGCCTCTGCCAAAGAACATTATGGAACTTCGAGGATTGATTGGTAGACTGCAATTCATTAGAAGATTTATATCTCAGCATTCTCAGAGGTGTCGTCCGTTTTATGAATTGCTTAAGGCAGGCGTCAAGTTCGAATGGAATCAAGATTGTCAAAAGGCCTATGACGACCTCAAAGAGTATCTGTCCAATCCCCCGGTTTTGCAACCTCCTGTCCCTGGGAAACCCCTAATCCTATACATCTCGGTTATGGAGGACTCCCTAGGGGCGGTCTTAGCACAAGTGGATGATGAAGGGAAAGAGCGGGCTGTGTACTACCTTTCTCGACTGTTTAATCTAGCTGAATCCAAGTACACCGCTATGGAGAAGACTTGTGCCGCCTTAGTGTGGGTAGCTCAGAAGCTTAGACATTACTTTCTCGCCCACCCAGTTAGGTTGATCTCTAGAATGGACCCGGTCCGTTATCTCTTAGAAAAACCCATCCTTTCTAGTAGGTTAGCTCGCTGGCAGAGCTTCCTCTCTTAGTTCGACATCACCTTTGTCATTCAGAAGGCAGTCAAAGGATATGCCATTGCTGAGCATCTGGCACATCTCCCTATTCCTCATACTGATTCCATTCAGGATGATTGCCCTGATGAGCATCTCTCTGTCCTTTCTCATCATCCCTTTTGGTCTCTGCACTTCGATGGTGCGCTCAACTCCCAGGGCCAAGGGATCGGTGCTGTCTTGCTTACTCCAGAGGGAGTAACCATCCCTTTCGCTTATCAACTTCGATTTCCTGCTACCAACAACATCGCTGAGTATGAGGCTCTCCTAGCCGGCTTGAAGCACGCCTATCTCCTAGGCGCGCGCTATTTAAACATCATAGGAGACTCTCAGCTCGTTCTACGGCAAGTTCTGTCCACTTACCGTACTCGTGACCCCAAGCTCAAACCTTATCAAGATTTGGTCACGCTCATTGCTAAGCGATTCTGTAAGCTGATCTATATCCATACTCCCAGTTCTTTGAATATTCTAGCTGATGCTTTGGCATCTCTTGCTTCCTCCTTATCTTTCCCTCTCAGTCATAGTACTGAGACCATCGTCGTCCAGAGATTGGACGCACCCTCTATTCAAGATCCTTGGTTCATCAACCTCAGGAAATCTGTAGAGGCGAGAGTTGAGAAGGAAGATCTCAAGGAAGTTTCATTAACAGAACTGGAGGAGATTCTAGACGAAGAAGAATTGCCTTGGTATCATGAAATCGAATTGTTTTTTAAAGAAGGGTCATTCCCAGAAGGGGCAAAGGCCGAGCAGCGTAAAGCAATAAGAAGAGCCGCCGCAAGGTACACTATCATTGCAGGAGAACTGTATAGGCGCGCTACTAATGGAATGCTCATGAGATGCTTGGATGATGTAGAAGCTTGGAAAGTGGCTGAAGTGGCCCATTCTAGTGAGTGTGGAGGTCATGTCAATGGCCAGGCTCTAGCGAAGAAGATCCTTAGGCAGGGCTACTATTGGCCCACTCTAGAGGAAGATTGCTCCCTCTATGTCCGGAGGTGTCTTAAATGCCAACTCCATGCTGATAAAATTCACTCTCCAGCTTCGTCCCTCCATCCTATGACTGTTCCTTGGCCATTCTCTATGTGGGCTTTCGACGTTGTCGGCCCGCTCGGTGATCCTAATTCTCAGATCAAGCAAAAATCCTTCATCCTCACCGCTACTGAGTACTTCACCAAATGGGCCGAAGCCGAGGCGTACGCAGAGATCAAAGCTACAACGGTGTGCCGCTTTATCATGAAGAATATCATCTCGCGGTTCGGAGTGCCAAGCAGCATCATCACCGACAACGGACCCCAGTTCGTCTCCCAAGAGCTTAAGGACCTATGTAAGAAGTTCAATATTGCACTGCATCATTCATCTCCATATTACCCTCAAGGCAACGGTCAAGCTGAGGCCACTAATAAAACCCTTCTTAAAATCATCAAGAAAACATGCGAAGCACATAAATTTTCTGATTGGCCTGAAAGATTGGTAGAAGCTCTGTGGGCTTACCGCACCTCCGTCCGTACCCCTATGGGGCAAACTCCCTATTCCCTGACCTATGGGATGGAGGCGGTGCTCCCCTATGAGATCTTAATCCCTTCCCTTAGAGTACAACTCGATAAGGAACTTAATCTCGATGAACGTCGGGAGGCGTTGCTGGTCCAGTTGGAACTCTTGGATGAGAAGAGGATGAATGCGGCTGATCACATTTCTGTTTATCAAAAGAGGGTTTCGCGTTATTTTCAAAAGAAGGTAATTGAACGTAAATTCATGACGGGTGATATTGTTTTGAAACGTAAATTCATTCGGTCTGCAGGTCCTAGGTCCAAGTTGCAACCTAACTGGGAAGGGCCATTTGTAGTAAAGGAGGCTTATCCAGGAAATGCTTATCGTTTAGTAAATGCGAAAGGTGAGGAGCTCTCTCACCCGTGGAATGGGTTATATCTTAAGCGTTTCTTTCCTTAAAATCTAAACCATGTGCTTCTCCAGCAATAAGAACTTCCTCCCTATCTTCGAAAAGAGGGTCCCGAGTAAGGCAATCACACACTACACGGCATCCCTGGTCGGGTTCCTTGCTTATAAGACACCGTTTTCCTCGGCCATGCTTTAGGGGAAAGTCGAAGTCCCTGTCCGCTTCATTCTTCGGCTGAATCCAGGGGCAAGGAGTAAATAAGAAGGAGACAACCAATCCAAACTCCCTAACGAGAAGAGGTCTCAAACAGGGGCAAGTCCGTTATGACCTGACGCCACAAGGAAGAAAGGAAAAGAGAAGAAAAGGAGTGCTCGTTACAACAAAATCAAAAGCATCATCTCAAAGTCTGTGAATGAATTTTCAAAAGTTCCAAAGGAAAAAGAAAACTAGGCATGACAAGAGTGGCAGTACAGTTCCCCGCGGGACGTTATGAGCCCGGTCGCATGCATGCCTAAGTGAACAAAGGTTCGATGACGGACATAAAAGCCCCGGCACAACAGACCAAATCTCTAATAGGGTTGTACGGTGAGGGAATCAAGTTCTAAAAACTCCGTACCTGGCCTAAGCTTACCCCCATGATCTTTTTTCCTTTTAGGACTGAGATGAGTACCCTAGGTATGGCATTGGTAAAAACACCGTCACAATGATTAGGTCTCGTCCAGGGGTTGCCACACTATTACACGCCGGTCTCAAGACTCAACCTAAAACAAGGAAGGTCTCGTGTTGCTAGAGAGGCACTGGTTTTTCAAAATCCAAAAACATCAAATATTTTCAAAATCCAAAAAACATCAAATATTTCCAAAAGTCCAAAAAAACATCAAATATTTTCAAAATCCAAAAAACATCAAATATTTTCAAAATCCAAAACAACAAATATTTTCAAATATATATATAACAAATGCCTTCAAAATCCAAAACAAAACAAATATTTTCAAAAATCCAAAAACATTAAATATTTTCCAAAACTCCCAAAAATACCATCATATGCATAGCATGCATCGCATTTTTATTATGTTTTCGCCTATTTAATAAGGCTCCACCCCTTGACCAAATATCAAGAAACGGTCATTATCTAACTTGCTTCAAGGCAAGGGGTTGAGTCTAAGAACAGATCTAACTTGTTTCATGTTTGAGTATGTGCAGAATACATGGACAAGTCCAAAAGTAAAAGCTCACAACTATGCAGGTTCAAAGTGTGTAACGCGCCAACATCAGACCGTTACTGTCATATAACGGGCCCATCGTTGACCGTTATTTCCCTTCAGGCATGGGCCTTCTTCTTTTTTCGTTGAACCATCACTATAACGGTCTGGAATCTACCGTTACTTAAATATAACGGCTCAAGACTCATCCGTCATATCCTGCAGAGACAGGGCTCTTGTTATTCTCATTATGACGGCCTGTCGTAGGACCGTTATTTCCTTATGGTGGCCCAGTGCATATCCGTCTCTTACTCCAGAAGCCCTGTCTGCTCACATCATTCTAGCCTTTCAAACTATGGAACTCAAGATCATTCAAATATGGCAATCTCATCTCATTCAAGCAAAGATTAATGAAATATAATTCTTGATAAATTCAACTTCGATTGTCAATTACGTGATATCTCTCATGAACAAAAAGGAAAATCAAGATACATTCATTTTCTTATCCGCAAGAGGGCGGATTCTTCTCAACTCTTTCATGTAATCTCGGCGTGTTTCGTCGTTCTCTTCAACTTCTGCTTGCCACGGACGCACCTTGCTGATCTCCCACATGGTCAGCGCGTTCCGGACTGCTCGTTCATCTTCCTCGGTCCCCATCTTCCTAGGTAGAAGGGGAGGGTAGTGTGATAGTGCAGAAACGCTGATTCGAGGTAGTCCGATTTGAAGATGGCATCGGTGCGGGTTGTAGATCGCCATGGTAGTGTTCCCTACTAGCTGGAGGTCCAGGCCTTGACGCCGCGGTATTTTGAGAAGAGTGCTTCGGAGGACTCTTGGTCGCATGATGAACTTGTCCATTGGAAGAATGTTAAGGAAGAGGCGCCATTCGTCCCGAGTTTTCTTATCCGCCGTCTTGCATTCAACCTGAGGAGAATATCCAAATGCCCCTCCAATGAAGAAGAGAGGGTGGCTCCCGAAGATCCGGCTTGCTGAAATTATGTCTTCCTTGGGAAGGAATTTGATTCTTATTCCCATCCAGCACTCAAGGAGTATCATGGAACCAAACAAGGGGGCCCCTATGCAAGCCGAGCTTAGTCCTCCATAAAGGTATGAGAGGACCGCTTGAGAGATAGACATTCCCCGCCATAGCCCGCTGATGGGGGACGGGGACCGACACGGACTGAGACTCACTAAGATTCTAACTGAGGCTAGCAGTAGCACGCTCAAGGGTCGCCAAGTGGCTGACCACCGTGATATCCCACAGAAGGAAGGACGTCTCTCAACAGAAACTCCGACCTCGGCCGCCCCACGGAGGGAAGCGCACGTGTCTAGGCGTAAGATCGACCACCAAAGACAAAGGGAATCGAGTCCTAGCTCGAAGCTCGGCTAGTGCTAACGGACGGGTGCTCTCACTCACGGTCCGCGGTGATGGCAAAAGTAGCTAGGCGCCTACTCTCTCTCACGCGGCATATTCAATCACATACTAAAAGAGCAAGCAAAGGTGGAGGAGTCGGAGCGCGTACCTCCACGCCTAGGCGTGGGGAAGGAACCCCGGCCGTGGGCCAACAACCCGATACACCAGAGCAATAAATTACAACCCCCAATAATGGCCCACTCCTCGCAGGGAGGTAAGAGGCTACAAACAATACGTTCGGGTTGCCGGACACGGGTTGACGGGCCGCACTCGATGACGGGCGCGATGCTGCAGAATCGGTGTCGCGCGCGCCTGGACGGAGACGGGTCCCACGGGTTGATGCGATGTCCGTTCGAGGCACCGTCAGAGAGGACGCGTTGCTGATGGCTGGAGGAACGCTCAGACCAGAGGGGACGCGCTGGATGCGCCGGTGGTGGCCGTGGGCGCTGCCGAAAACCAGGTCTGGTTCTGTGGTCGCAGAACCGCGCACGCCGTCGGTAAAATCCGGAACTCGGTCGTCTGGTGCCCGAACAGGTCCGGGCCGGTTGGAGGTGAGAGCTGACTGGCAGAGGTAACCCTCGGCCAAACGGCGTCGGTAGATGATGCCGACACGAGTCGCAGGAGCCGCTGGAAGTTGGGGTTGGTTCGCTGGGCGGACTGTGCAGGCACGCCGGCGCAACCCCACGAGATCGACTGCCACGGATGGTGACGACGACGAAACGCGACGCCGTCGGTGGCGTTGGAAAGTAGACCTGGAGATCTACAAACCCTGAAGAAATCAGGAAAAAAGGCGCAGTGTGGAGGTCTGGGGAAAATTCGCAAGTAGGGCCTCCCCGCTGGGCGAGCAGAGAAGGTGATGCTGGTGCAGGTCGGCGGATAAAATCGGTACGGGCGGTGCCGATCTCCGATTGACGCGAAACTGGCGCTGACGCGAAGACGATCCGCAGAGGTACCCCCAGAAATTAGGTCACGGCAAAACTCGTCCAAGAGGAGGGCGCGAGCTCTGCTACAAGTCGGGGCCGAAATCTGGAATTTGCGTGCACGAACCGTCGAGGAAGAAGACGAGGATAAGAAGGAACCCCGGAGTCCACCGAGGGCTGAGGCTTCACACCTCGCCGTTCTCCCGTCGCAGGAGAAGAGAAAGAGAGAGAGAGGGGCGCAAATGCCTTGCACAATAATCCATTTTTGTATTCAAATTATGTCTAAACCGTGATCAGTACAAGGAGAAGATTGCTTATAGGGGAAGGGGAATTAGGGTTTTCACCCAAGCCAAAGGGAAGGGGGGGGCGCAAAAGGGAGGGGGTAGGGGCGGCCATCCCTCCTCCAAACAGGGGGGGTGCGATCCATCCTCCTCCAATCAAGGAGGAATCCAAGGGGGGGGGGGCGCCCAAAGGGGAAAGAGGGGAGAGGAGGAAAGGGGAAAGGAGGGGGGCCCAAAAAGGAAAGAGGAGGGGCAAGAGGGGAAAGGAGGCGCAGCCACCCTAGGTGGGGGGTTGCGCCCTCCTCTCCAAACCCTAACCCTAACCCACTAACCAAGGACCAAGGCTAGGCCCAATAAGGGAGGAAGAAGCCCATTATCCCTACATAGCCTGATAACAATAGGAAAGAAACTAGATAACGTGTCCACGCAGGGACCAAACCTAGGCCCAACATGGCCTAAAGCATAATAAAAGATAACTAGAAGGTGCCGCCGTCGCCGAGCCACAAGGAGGTAGCAGTGTGTCGGGTGCTCCATCGGGGATAGCGTCGCGTGTCCTCACCAATTCTCCCCGGGTGGGAAGAACTCGACCCCGTCGAGTAAGGGTCACGGTCGCTGAGGTACCGCTCCAGCAGGTCCGGATCGATCCGCTCCAGCTCTCCACGTGTAATCCAGGTGTTGTCCGACTCGGGGCGCCCTCTCCAACGCACTAAGAAGCGTTGGTAGGCTCCGCTCCTGGTAGTAGTCACCTGCTCATCCAGTATGCAATCTATATGCTCGCGTGTATGTAATGGGGCTGGAGGAGGTGGACTCTCAGTAGGTGTGTCACTCACAACAGGAGGGTCAGGCCCAAATAACTCACTGGGTATCACCGCGGGATCCCGGTAAGCCACCAGATCAGAGACATTGAACGTGGAACTGATCCCGTAGTCGTCTGGTAGCTCGATCACATACGCGTTCGACCCAATACGCCTCAACACTCTGAATGGTCCTGCACCGCGGTCTTGGAGCTTCTTTACGGCTCCCGAAGGAAACCGTTCCGGTCTAACCCGGACCATGACGTACTCTCCCTCGCGGAACTCACGTGTGCGTCTGTGCGCGTCAGCTAACTCCTTGTAACGTGCGTTGCAAGCCTCTATATGACGACGGACATGATCATGCAACTGTCTAATATGCTCCGCAAAAGACTCAGCTGACTCAGAGACTCGGGACTGAATGGGGGAGGGAATCAAATCAATCGGTTTCCTAGGCCTACGACCAGTGACAATCTCAAATGGACTCAACCCTGTAGACCTATTGACCGAATCATTATATGCAAACTCCGCTAATGGTAAGACAAGGTCCCAATCCCCAATTCTATCACGCACTAAACACCTCAGGAGATCCCCTAGACTTCTATTGACTACCTCTGTTTGACCGTCAGTCTGGGGGTGGTATGCGGTGGAGAACTTCAACTGGGTGCCCATCATCCGCCAAAGGGTTTTCCAAAAATAGCTCGTAAAACGCACATCCCTATCAGAAACAATGGTGCGTGGCAACCCAAACCTGGACACACAGTGGGTGAAGAATAACCTAGCAACTCCAGAGGCATCCGATGTCTTGGAACAAGGAATAAACAAGGCCATCTTGGAGAAGCGGTCAACCACTACAAAAATAGAATCATGCCGCCGTGCAGTACGGGGCAAACCAAGCACAAAGTCCATGCTGATATCCTGCCAAGGACTATCAGGGACAGGCAGAGGGGTATAAAGGCCAGTGTTCTGTTTCCTCTGTTTCGCTAGGGCACAAATACGACACTGGGCAACTATGCGGGCCACATCCCTCTTCAAACTGGGCCAGTAGAAACGGTGCTCAACAGCCTCTATGGTCTTGTTTCGGCCGAAGTGGCCGGCAAGACCTCCTGCATGAAGCTCCCACGTAAGAAAATCACGAACTGAAGTCCGTGGGATGCACAACCTATCACCTCGAAATAAGTGACCATCCTGAAGGACGTACTCGCTAAACTCACGGGACAGTCCTGTCTGAAGGGCGGAATAGATGGGACCGAAGTCCGGGCAATCAATGTAGGCCTCCTTCAACTTTTCCAAACCAACCACCTGAACATTCATGGTGGATATCAACATCACCCGCCGACTAAGAGCATCGGCCACCTTGTTCTCGGCACCTGCCTTGTGTTTGAGAACGAATGTAAACTCCTGCAAATATTCCACCCATCTACTATGTCTGGCATTCAGCTTCTTTTGGGTGTGGAGAAACTTCAATGCCTCATGGTCAGAAAAGAGCACAAACTCCTGGTGGAGGAGATAGTGCCTCCAATAGCGTAAAGCCTGAACAACTGCGTAGAATTCCTTGTCGTAAGTAGAGTAACGCAGTTTGGCATCATTGAGTTTCTCACTAAAAAAGGCTATAGGGTGGGACTCCTGGCTAAGCACTCCACCTATGCCTAAACCTGAGGCATCACATGTAACCTCAAACACTTTAGAAAAGTCAGGAAGTGTAAGAACGGGTGCCTGGGTCATGCGATCCTTGATAGTCTGGAAGGCTGTGGCCGCAGCCTTCGTCCAGGTAAACTCGCCCTTACGGATGCAATCCGTGATCGGGGCGGTGATAGAACTGAACCCCCTAATGAAACGGCGATAGAATGTGGCCAGACCATGAAAGCTCCTAACATCGTGGAGTGAGCGGGGCTCGGGCCACTCCACTATGGCACGGATCTTCTCCGGATCAGCGGAGACTCCGTCACGGGACATAATGAACCCTAAGAAAGAAACCTGGTCAGTCATGAAGCTACACTTCTTAGGGTTGGCAAACAAGCTCTCCCGTCTCAGAACAACACACACCTGCCTAAGGTGGTCTAGGTGTAACTCCCTAGTGCGGCTATAAATCAAGATATCGTCGAAGTAGACGACCAAAAACACTCCAATCATAGGACGCAACACCTGCGTCATCAACCGCATGAAGGTGCTAGGGGCGTTAGTCAGCCCGAAGGGCATGACCAACCACTCGTAAAGACCATCCTTGGTCTTAAATGCAGTCTTCCACTCATCACCGGGTCTGACCCTCACCTGGTGATAGCCACTCCTAAGATCGATCTTCGAGAAAATCGTGGCTCCCGACATCATATCAAGCAAGTCATCCAGCCGGGGAATGGGAAACCTATACTTAACCGTGATCTTATTGATCGCACGGCTATCGATGCACATACGCCATGTGCCATCCTTCTTTGGCGCTAGCAGGGCGGGAACAGCACAGGGGCTCTTGCTATCCCTAAGGGAACCCCTACTCATCAACTCATCAACCTGCCTCTGTAGCTCAGCATGGTCCGCGGGACTCATCCTATAATGTGGAAGATTGGGCAAGGACGAGCCCGGAACAAGATCAATCTCGTGCTGGATGTCACGCAAAGGTGGAAGGCCTTCGGGAAGGTCCTCCGGGAAGATATCAGCAAACTCTCGCAACATCTCAACTAACTGAGGGTCTGTCACTCCCTCGAGACTGGGGACTACCTCACCCGTCTCCCTGACAACCACAGCTAAAAGAGGGACACCACTAGTAACCTCTCTCTCCATCTCTCGGGGACTGATGATCATCAACCTTCTCGTAGGAGGAACATCTATGGTGAGGGTAGGAGAGGGGGTGGAAACAGGCACCGGAGGTGGTGGTGGCGGGGGCTTGACCTTCCCCTGGTGAGGGGTGGTCGTGGCATTCGGACCGGCTGGTCCCCTAACAGTAGGGTCCCTAGGTGGGGCTGGGTGGAGGGTGATCCTGTGGCCGTTATGATCAAATGTGCAAGTGTTTGCACGGCCCTGTAGGGTGACATCCATGTCAAACAACCACGGCCTCCCTAAAATAATGTTACCTACCTCCATAGGGAGAACATCGCACCAAACTTCATCCTGATAGGTCTGGAACTGAAGGGACACTAGGCAACGGAGCCTAACAGGAATGGAGGTGGAATCGACCCAAGAAACCCTATAGGGAGCAGGGTGGTCTACTGGGGTCAACCCAAGGCGGGTAACAGTGCCAGTAGATATGGCGTTAATGCAACTCCCGCTGTCAATGACAATCTTGCAAGCTTTACCCCCAAGCCTGCAGAAGGTGTGAAATATGGTGGTGCGACGCCAGTCATCACTCACCTGGGGCTGGGCTAGGATGCACCTAACTACCCCTAACTGTGGGTCACCCTGAAAATGGCTACCCTGGGCACCATCCTGCTCTCCCTCGAGCAGATCATCGAAGAACTCCTCAACCAAGTCCTGGTCTACCTCATAGCTAACAGGTATGGGCTCAGTGGGGGACTCAGTGGAAGCGGGGTCTGCCACGACAAGGGCCTTCCTCTCCCGAGTGGGGCATCTATCAGCAAAGTGGCCAAAGTCGCCACACCGGTAACAAGTACGTGCGCCCGCACTAGATGAGGCCCCAGCGGTCATAGGACTCTTGCCCTTGTCATCATGACGGGGCGCGGGGAGTAAAGGCTGTGAACGAGCAGGATGTGGGGGAGGCGGAAGTGTAGGGCGAGTGGGGGGGTAGGGTGCCTGCTGGCGAGGTGGAGGGAGCGGATCCCTAGGAAGGGGTGGACGAGGCCTGGGACCAGTGGGGTCCTGGCGAGGAGGCTCTGCGGGCCGGGCCGCCGGGTATCGACCATACTGGGTGGAAGTGGAGCGAGGGTCAAGACCCCGCTGACTAGGCATCCCCGGACGAAAGGTGGGGCCAAACTCCAACTCAAATTGCTCTAACTCTAGGGCAACCTGGTAAGCTAGCTCTAAAGTGTCTACCTGGCGACGGTAGAGCTCATACTGATACTCGGGCCTCAAGCCACGGCGAAAACGAGAAACAGGCATGCCCTTCTCTTCATCAACTCCACATCGCAAATAATACTCGTCAAATTCGGCGATGTACTCGGTCACGGACCGATCGCCCTGACTAAGGGTCTGCCATCGGTCAATGAGCCTCTGGCGGTAAGAAGGAGGGACATACTTCTCGCGGAGCTTACGCCGCATATCAAACCAGGTCTCTATGGGTGGGTCCTGCCTCTGTAACATCAGACTCTCGACATTCCTCCAGTAGGTCTGGGCTCTCCCCATGAGCTTCATCTTGGCAAATCGGACTTGCCGCAGCTCAGACATCTCAACCCATTCGAAATACCTATCCATGCTATTCTCCCAGTCTATGTAGGCTTTTGGGTCAAGAGACCCCTCGAAAGTGGGTGGATCGGCACGGACGGTCCTAAGGGCCCTATCATCCTCATCCTGGTGTGGTCGACGACCACGGTACTGGCGTCCATTCCCCTCAAAATCCATCTCGGACCCATAGTCATCAAAGTCGGGGGCTCGGGGACGTCGCTCCTGAGCCCGAGGGGCTTGGGCGGCAGCAACAAGAGGAGCTTGGTTGGCTCTAGGAGAGTCCTGGCGGTGCACCTCATCTATCCCACCTATCCGTCCAACAAGACCCCGGAGGGCCAAATCGGACACGGTGGCACGATCCTCAATGACCTTCAGACGATTATCTAGACGCTCAGTCAACTCCTTGATGGACTGGTCGGATTTGTCCATACGGACCATAAGTTGGGCAATCAGATCCTCTAGAGATGGGCGTCCCTGAGGTGGGTGTTGGTCACCCATGGCGTCCGGGCGATGGTAGTCCGTACCACCCCGAGTGGGCATGCAAAGGAGGCTAACACCCTAAGACCTAGAGGGACACGAATGCAAGGAGATGCAAGACTCAAACAAGACACGACAAAAACCTAAACACGACCCTAAGACCCAACCTGTAAGGACAAGTTGGTAACCATGCTCTGATACCAAAATTTGATGGGGGACGGGGACCGACACGGACTGAGACTCACTAAGATTCTAACTGAGGCTAGCAGTAGCACGCTCAAGGGTCGCCAAGTGGCTGACCACCGTGATATCCCACAGAAGGAAGGACGTCTCTCAACAGAAACTCCGACCTCGGCCGCCCCACGGAGGGAAGCGCACGTGTCTAGGCGTAAGATCGACCACCAAAGACAAAGGGAATCGAGTCCTAGCTCGAAGCTCGGCTAGTGCTAACGGACGGGTGCTCTCACTCACGGTCCGCGGTGATGGCAAAAGTAGCTAGGCGCCTACTCTCTCTCACGCGGCATATTCAATCACATACTAAAAGAGCAAGCAAAGGTGGAGGAGTCGGAGCGCGTACCTCCACGCCTAGGCGTGGGGAAGGAACCCCGGCCGTGGGCCAACAACCCGATACACCAGAGCAATAAATTACAACCCCCAATAATGGCCCACTCCTCGCAGGGAGGTAAGAGGCTACAAACAATACGTTCGGGTTGCCGGACACGGGTTGACGGGCCGCACTCGATGACGGGCGCGATGCTGCAGAATCGGTGTCGCGCGCGCCTGGACGGAGACGGGTCCCACGGGTTGATGCGATGTCCGTTCGAGGCACCGTCAGAGAGGACGCGTTGCTGATGGCTGGAGGAACGCTCAGACCAGAGGGGACGCGCTGGATGCGCCGGTGGTGGCCGTGGGCGCTGCCGAAAACCAGGTCTGGTTCTGTGGTCGCAGAACCGCGCACGCCGTCGGTAAAATCCGGAACTCGGTCGTCTGGTGCCCGAACAGGTCCGGGCCGGTTGGAGGTGAGAGCTGACTGGCAGAGGTAACCCTCGGCCAAACGGCGTTGGCAGATGATGCCGACACGAGTCGCAGGAGCCGCTGGAAGTTGGGGTTGGTTCGCTGGGCGGACTGTGCAGGCACGCCGGCGCAACCCCACGAGATCGACTGCCACGGATGGTGACGACGACGAAACGCGACGCCGTCGGTGGCGTTGGAAAGTAGACCTGGAGATCTACGAACCCTGAAGAAATCAGGAAAAAAGGCGCAGTGTGGAGGTCTGGGGAAAATTCTCAAGTAGGGCCTCCCCGCTGGGCGAGCAGAGAAGGTGATGCTGGTGCAGGTCGGCGGATAAAATCGGTACGGGCGGTGCCGATCTCCGATTGACGCGAAACTGGCGCTGACGCGAAGACGATCCGCAGAGGTACCCCCAGAAATTAGGTCACGGCAAAACTCATCCAAGAGGAGGGCGCGAGCTCTGCTACAAGTCGGGGCCGAAATCTGGAATTTGCGTGCACGAACCGTCGAGGAAGAAGACGAGGATAAGAAGGAACCCCGGAGTCCACCGAGGGCTGAGGCTTCACACCTCGCCGTTCTCCCGTCGCAGGAGAAGAGAAAGAGAGAGAGAGGGGCGCAAATGCCTTGCACAATAATCCATTTTTGTATTCAAATTATGTCTAAACCGTGATCAGTACAAGGAGAAGATTACTTATAGGGGAAGGGGAATTAGGGTTTTCACCCAAGCCAAAGGGAAGGGGGGGGCGCAAAAGGGAGGGGGTAGGGGCGGCCATCCCTCCTCCAAACAGGGGGGGTGCGATCCATCCTCCTCCAATCAAGGAGGAATCCAAGGGGGGGGGGGGGGGGCGCCCAAAGGGGAAAGAGGGGGGAGGAGGAAAGGGGAAAGGAGGGGGGCCCAAAAAGGAAAGAGGAGGGGCAAGAGGGGAAAGGAGGCGCAGCCACCCTAGGTGGGGGGTTGCGCCCTCCTCTCCAAACCCTAACCCTAACCCACTAACCAAGGACCAAGGCTAGGCCCAATAAGGGAGGAAGAAGCCCATTATCCCTACATAGCCTGATAACAATAGGAAAGAAACTAGATAACGTGTCCACGCAGGGACCAAACCTAGGCCCAACATGGCCTAAAGCATAATAAAAGATAACTAGAAGGTGCCGCCGTCGCCGAGCCACAAGGAGGTAGCAGTGTGTCGGGTGCTCCATCGGGGATAGCGTCGCGTGTCCTCACCACCCGCTAATAATGCCAAGATTTTGGATGTCTAAGAGGTGGTCGGTAGTAGTAAAAAGAAAGACTCCACACAAGCAAACCGCCACCGCCTTGGCTATTGCTTCATGTCTCTCCCACTTATTTTTACAATGAGACACTATCCATTGCGCCAAGGGTATCAAGTGAATGTGGTGTGGGCTGATTATGGTTCTCACGTCCTTTGGATTGTGAATGAAATCACTCAAGATCAAGGACAGGTCGATAGGCTCTATTGTGTAGCAAACTCGGTCTTCATCCCCCACCTTAGTCTTAGGAAGGGCTAGGTAGGTCTCTACCTCTTCTAAAAGGACGGTTGCTTCAAAGGAAGGGAAGATGAAAGTATGAGTTTGTTGATGCCATAGTTCCACAAGTGCTGAAAGGCTTGGCCAGTCGAAGGATAATTTCTGGAGATTCTTGCCTAAAACCAAGAGGGGTTGAAGATGCCATGCTTTAAGGATTGAGGTGATCTCTATGGGAAGTGCCTTTACCATGGGAGCCACCCACTTCAGATTGGAATAGCACCTTGGACCAGGAAGGGGCTTGAGAAAAGAAAGAAGGAAGTCATGAAAAGAATAAGTGCAGCAAAATTCTGAACTTTGGGTGAGTTGTAAAAACTTACCACTCTTTGGGCATTGGAGCTTAAGTGCTTGGGAATTGATGTCAGCCGCTGGAGTTCTCCATGCTCTTTTCTTGCAGCTTTGGGGCCGGTGTAAGCTTTCTCCTCCATAGCCATCACCTCGAAGCTCCTCTTCATCATGCTTTCTGCTCTTTGGAAGAGCTCTTCAAACCCTAGAAACAGAGGTTTTAGCAAAGCTGCGATTTTGATTAAGGTTCCAAGTTGCTAAGGCTTATATTTAACTTTGGAAGGATAAGACTCAGACTAGAAGGCTTTATCTTCAATCAGGATAAGTTCTAGTGATGGACTAAGTGGCTAAACCTCAGGTTTTAGTTATCTCGGCTCAATCCGTTTCGGATTACAACCCAGATTCTAACGGTCCATCGTGTGGCCGTTACTTCATTCCGACGCGCCAGCCCTTGGCCGTCACATTTTCTGTGGGTTTCAATTCCCCGAATCATGTTCTGTGGAGAATGACGGTCTACGGGTCTACCGTCGCTTTTTGTAACGCGCAAACCCTGAGCCGTCGTATTCCCAGCACTCAGTTCCTTCTCTTCTGGGCTAAACGCTTCCTGACGGTCTTGCTTATGACCGTCTCTTAAATCTGACGCATCTCCTTCAGACCGTCGCATTTCCTGCTGGTTGCCCTGACCAACTATCATTCTGCCATGATCAACGGTCTGACCCTTGGCCGTTACTTGTCTTTGACGCACCCTCGGTTGGTCGTCATTTATCCTGATGCCCCACTGCCAGAGTGGGCCTCTGATGATTAACGGTCTCTCACCAGAGCATCGTTTGATTATGACGGTCAGATCTTAGACCGTCACTTTCTCTGCTGCTGAGTTCAGGCTATTTCTTCTGCCCTTGCCTAGACCTGGCGGTCTTTCACATTGTACACCTCGTCCTCTTCCCATTTTCATACATTCCTGCATACATCTCATTCAGTCATTCACATTTCGTCCATCCTACATTTTTCACATTTCAAAACAGAAAACTAAAAAGAAGGGATCTCATTCCATTTTGCCAAAGTTCTATACAAAAGATAAGAAAAAACATAAAAATACATCATTCGATCGGCTTATCCGCCGGACCGCCCTCATCCTCTCTATCCTCGGGTCTCCTCACTGGTGGCGGTGCTATGGAAGCACTCTCCTCCTGCTGTCCTCTCTCTGCCCTTTCATTCCTCCGCTGGGCGGAGGAGCTGACAAGGAAATTTCCTACTGAGCCGCTCGGGGTGGCACTCCTATGTACCCCACTCTGGGAGGCGCTCCGCTCCGGTCCCCGGCCCATCATCCGAACCGTCTGCTCTAGTGTCCGCAGCTCGATCTTCAGTGTAAAGATCTGACGCCGCGTCTCCCGTGCCTCGGTCTGGTAGCGATCCAAGTCGGCCGTCCCGATCCGAAGCTCCTCCACCTCAGCTCGTGCCCGCGCTAACTCCTTCTGGAGTTGTTCCATCTCTGCATCATCTGGGCGTCGCAGGGTCTCCACTCTCAGCCGGGCCATCTCTGCCCGTACCAGCTCCGTCTCTGCTCGGGCTCGATCGGTCTCGGCCCAGCTTCTCTCTACCTCTGCTCTCGCCTGGCTGGCCTCGGCCACTGCTGCTGCTAGATCCCTCGCCTGTAGATTGCATTTTATATCATTAGTCATGAAGCATTTAATTAGGCATAATCATAAGCTTTTTTAGTCTCTTACCCGCTCCGCGAGGGTGGCCTCCGCCTCCTCGGCCCGGGCAACCGCCCGAGTAAAGTCGGCCTCCTGCTCAGCCCTGCCCCCCGCAGGCTGCGAGGAAGACGATGGGGCATCCGGTCCAGCGCGTTGGGCTCCCTCGGCCCGCTGCATTTAGAAGTCATGGTTAGTTGACATTGGCATTTGCATCATGAACATCATTGCATAAATCATGAGCATTTAAGTTTTTAGTCTCACCAGGATCTCCAAGGCAGACCGGTACCCGTCCCGCTGTTGGATGGTGGAGTGGAGTAGCCCTTCCAGCTCGGCTATCTGTCCCTCGGGGTCTAGCTGCATTTTAGAAAGCATGAGTCAGCATATATCATATTGCACATTGCATAATAAAAGTTTAGAGTTTTAGAATTGCATACCGGTCGTCGGGTACCTCGGTACACCCGGTCGCCGTAGAGCCGAGCGAAGGCCTTCAGATATGCCTCGTCGCTCTCGTCTCGCTCCTTCACCGCTCGGCCCCACCTATTCCAATCGTGGACGTACTTCACCTTCTGGGCACACCAATCCACATTGCCGCTGATGCCCCTTGCTGACTTGCCAGGGTGGTCATCGCTGTGGCGTGGAAAGGTCACCTCGGGCTGGTGTAGTCCCCGGGTCCGCAGGATCAGCCTGTAGTCCAGAGGCTCGATGATATGGATGCAATGCAACCATATGTCTCACCCCCGGTACGATAAGGCCGCCTCCACCCATGGCTGTCCCGTATAACCTTCGTCGCGGTATGGGGTCCATCTCACCTGAGAGCATTTAGTTCATTCATTAGCATATAAAAGCATTAAAGATATTAGAGATATTTAGAAGCATTTAGAATCATTTAGAAGCATATAGAAATCATTTTGAGTTCTGGACCTACCGATGTATGCGGGAAGGAGTCCAAGTCATCCTGGATCGTCCGGGTCAGTCTAATGATCGACCCTGTGTCCCTCGCCACCGACCAACGCCTCGCGATCGGTATGCGGCCGGGATAGAGTAATGCGCCTCTCCCGATGCCCGGGAGGTACATATAGCTCCAGATCTGCATTTAGAAATCGAGTCAGTCGCATCATTGCATAAATCATTGCATAAATCATTGCATGAATCATTTGCATAAATCATTTGCATAAATCATGGCATCAATATTCATGGTATAATAGAACACATATGAAGTGCATTTATCTGTAGGAAAGGCGAGAAGCCGCCTAGCATCGTCTGCCGGTCCGTAGTGCTGAGGGACTCGAACAGGAATGCGAGCACTGCCACTCCCCAGGCGTATCTCCTGACTCTGCCCAAATCCTCTATCATCGGCAGCAGTCTGCAGCTGATGACATCTGCCCGAGTCGCGAAGAGGAGCTTCCCGAATAGCAGCATCAGGAAGCGTCTGAGCACTCTATCTCCCTCTGGTCCAGCCTCCACCACCACGCGAGGGCGCACCTGGTCTATCACTCTGCCCAGATGCTCCTCGGGTAGCTCTCCCACGGTGATCGCCGCTCCTCTCAAGCCTAAGCTCTCCTACAGCACTGACCTCGAAAGCTGAGAGGAGGACTGTCCCGGCCTGATCAAATCCAGCCCGAGCAGCTGCTGCGCCATCTCTCGGTAGTCGCCGTATGTCCACCCTATCACCGCGGCTCCGTGGACTCTCAATCCGGTAATCCTCGCTATGTCTTCTAGCGTGGGGATCATGTGGCCCCACGGGAAGATGAACGCCCTGCTGATCGGGTCCCATCTCTCGTGCAAGGCGTACAGCAGCGGCGTGTCCATCCGGATCACCTCGATGCTGAGCACCTCAGCGAATCCCATGCTGGCTAATCTCTCTCTCTGGTAATCGGGCAATGCCTGGTACACTGCCCGGATCTGTAGCCAGGAGATCCGCGACCGTCTCTTCCCCTGCATTACATATTAGATCATTCATTAGTCCAAATTGCATCATATAATCATTGCATAATCATTCATAATTGAAAATAAAACAAAAATTTGAAAATTGAAAACCCTAAAAAATAGTTTAATTCCCTGGTTAGAGTGACGGCCCTGGGGTAGGGCGTCGTTTGACTCTGACGGACGCAGCCTGATGCGTCGGGTGTGTGACGGTCGCTGGCAGGACCGTCACATTATCTGCATTTGGGAATTTTTTTCCTTGCATCCCCGTGGTCTCCCACTATGGCCAAATGGCCTACAATTGCTCCTAGTGGGTTCGTAGACCCATTTCTACCCCTTTCCCTCACATGCATCCATAAATAAACACGAAAAAATCAAAAATTGAAAAATTAGGGCGGGGGCCTACCTCGTGGTTCATGGCTCTCTTCCTCTTCTTCTTCGGTTCCTTGGGCTCCTCTACACCCAAGGGAGCTTCCCCTTCGTCCTCCGTGGCCGTGGGAGCTTCTTCTTCCTCCCTTGGATTTCTTCTCGCCGGCCGTTCTTCTTCCACCGGCGGGATCGCCTCCCGTTCAAGACTGCGGTGGAACCGCCGTATGGCCATTCTTTTCCCTCTCTCTCTCTTCTTTGATGGCGGCTGGGGTGCCTCGTCGCCGGCCATTGGAGCGGTGGGGGTGGAATCGCCGGAGCTCTCGGTTTTGAGGTTTTTTGGGCGTTGAGTGTTGGAATGAACGGGCCGTGACCGTTCGGTTGTTTTTTTTGAAAACTCAGGAAATGCGACGGTCTATCGACCGGCCGTCACATCATTCTGACGCCTCTTGCATAGGCCGTTACATGTGTTGGACTGTTTTATTGAAGAATGTGAACCGCCTGATTTATGACAGATCAAGGGTGATCCGTTGCTTGATGTGACGCCCTGTCGTCAGACCGTTATATGCTTGCAAGATTCTTGATGAATTAAAAGGTCTAATTTATGCTTAAAAGACCCTATTTTCTATCATGGATGTTGTTCCTTACACGTACAATGGTTATGCCTTGATTCTTATTTTTATTTATTATTGGCTAACCTATCTTTCATGAAGGAATTACGAGTAAAATCATGCTTTACTATCCGTCAGGCAGGTAGGTCAGGTATTGTATATCGTTCCCTCACTCCCTTAATGCATTACTATATGTTACCTATGATATATTATCTCGAGAACCGGCTGGTCATTCATGTGTCCTGGGATCTGATGTTCCCCTTAAACAAAAATGATGATGATCTAAGTTCACATGATTAATCGTTGGATAGGCCGTTAGATTGGAAAATTTGGGGACGATGGTTCTATCTTGCACGCCGTGGTTGCAGATAGTGTCCTGACTCCGATTTCTCCAAACTAGCAATATTATTCTCGAGTATTTTATTATTATATCTTTCTTTGCATTTGTTTTGATGATTTCTCTTTTTCTTTAGCCCAGCATGCATCATACGCATTCTTTAAGCATTTCATGAGTTTCATCTAATCAAGGTATCTCAGTGAGGGTAACCAGCTGTGTTCTTAATCCCGAATAAGGAGAATTATTCCACTCTGAATTAGAAGGCTTTCTTCGATTGGCTCGCTTGATCTGGTTCGCTGAGGATTCCTGTCTGGAGTTTAGTCTCTTTCCTTTCCGTTGCCTCCGGCGGCTAGCCGTGTTTCCTTTCCTTAGTTAATTAGTTCCTCCAGACTCGCGTCCTTTGGCTGGCTATGTCCTTGTGATCAGTTTGAAGTTTTCCAAAAAATTCCTATCGCTTGTTGGTGAAGAACGGGTGTCGTTTACCTTAACGCCCTCTTTTTGATACACTCCGCTTCATTTCCGCTTCATCTCCATGTTCCATTTCACTTCCGCCTCACCTCCACTCGCTCCCCTGCAAAGAGGACGTTAAGGGGGGGCATCTGTTGACACCCGTTTTATACCCAATAAGTCGGGTCATCTCCTTATTTCATTCTATATGATGCTCCGAGTTGTTCACTCTTCATTGAGTCTCTTGATCAGTTGAAGCCTATTTTTTGGGTCTTTATTCCTGGATTAAGATGTGGCTCCCGGTGGCATTTCGTTGGATGGAGCTTAGCAAAACCCTTCACTCTATTTTTGGAACCTCAATGATAATAACGGTCTCAGTCAGGCGCGTTGCTTCCTTCTGACGGATAGATCCTGGGCCGTTACTCTTTGAAGAGTCTTAAGGCTTGAGGCCTCGTTTTCAGTGCTTATCCCTTAATTTCCACGTTGATGATGACGGTCTGTCGTGTAGCCGTCGTTTCATTCTGACGCCCTATGCCTTGGCCGTCGCTTCCTTGAAGAGTCCTATTGTTTGGGTCTTCTTCCCGTTGATCTTATCTTTTTGGGATAGGGTTGAAAATGGCGGTCGTTCCTTGATGCGTTACTTCCAAGTGGCGGTCTGTCGTGCAGCCGTTACTTCCTTCCGAGAGTCCTGGCAGTTCAGGCCTTTTTTCTGCTACTCCGTGGTCGAGATAAGGATTTGGATTGACATTATCTCTTTTAAATCCGATCCTCAGGACCCCCCGTTTGTTTCTATGGACTCTTGGTGATATTATCTTCAAGGATTTGCTAAGATTTATCCCTCTTTCATGCTGAATTATCCTCTGCTCGACCTAAGAGTTTGAGGGTCCATAAATAGAACCCTTGACTTCATGGCCAAGGGGGGAGAAGATTCGAATTCACGACGAAGTGCTGCCGAACTCAGGAGCCGTCTTCATCCAAGAGGAACTGTTTCCCACGTCCATCCATCTCATAATCAAGGGAGTACTTTAGTTTTGGTCTTTCAAGTTCATCATTGCATGCTTGAGTCCTTCCTTGGTTTTTCCTCAATCCAAGCATTGTCCCTCCTCTTTCTCCACGTTTTTCATTATTCTTTAAGCATACAAACATCTTCCCAAACTTTTAAAACACCCAAAGGGGTTAAAAAACCAAAACTCCCCGGTAATTCCCTCTCCTTTTGATGGTTCTTAAACTCATCAAGAATTGATGCTATGCTTGTGAAAAGGGCTAATTGAGGTTGTCTTGTCTTGTCTTTCTACGTCTTTGGCAGGTTTACAGGTTCATTAGCACGAGGCCCAAGTCTTCTAGCCGACTGGAAGAGTTGGAGTTAAAAGAATTCAAGCTTTGTTACTGCAGGTTACCTGACGGTCTGGTGCAGGCGCGTCACTATCTTCCGGCGGTCTATCGTACGGCCGTCGCTTCCAAGCGACGCACGGAGTTCTGGCCGTTACTTCCAAGTTGATCTACAGGCTTTCTCTCCCGTGGGCGGGTGTTTCATCCACCTATTTCCAAGGTATATTCAGGTTTTTGACTTGTGTTTACTTTGGTGGCGATCACATCTTTCCTTGGTATTGGGCATTAGCTGTCTTCTTCATCGACAATCTTTATTTTCCTTGCTTGTTCCACCTTCACGGTGTGTTTTTATTTATTCCTTGCTCCACGCCCCGGCGTGTGTTTTTCTTTTCCTTAGAGTAGTTTGATTGAGATAGCATGCCCATGCTAGAGCTAGCTATGATTGCCTAGGTTCATGTTCACATGTTCATAGGTTTGAGTAGATCTTTGATTGCTTGTTTGTCATCTTGCCATATTACTTTGCAAACCTCAAAAGAAAAGATAGAAGATAGGCAAATAAATATCAACACTTCCCTTCCTCTATACTTCTTGTAATGCCTATTTAAAGGCTTGTACAATGTGTGTTTAAGGATTGATGAAAATTTTTTGTGAGAAATTGCATTAAGTGAGTGATTCACTTCTCCTTCTTTGGGTGTGACTCCCAACCCTGTCCTGTGACAGGACAGCATTCAGGTCGTGAGACTCGACCCTCTGCCCCCCACTTCCTCTTATCTTCTGGTTCCACCTGATTTATCCCTGATACTACTACGCGTTATCAAGGATTCAGCGCTGGTTTTGTGACGATCCGAGTTCGGGAGCTCCGGTGACGATTTTCCTCGTGGCGGCGCGCAGATCTGTCCCAGAGTGCAGTCCAGATCTGAAGATGTCTGTGTATTAATTCTTGGAGCCCAACCCCGACGTCATATGCAGTTGCTTTCTAAAGAGAAGTCGTAGTGTTTCAAGCCCTCTTCGCGTTGCCACTGGTTTTGCCTCGATCCGTGATCGGTACTGATCGTGCCGATAGATCTCGTGGGATCATGCGGGCTGGTCTGAGCAGGTCCGGCTGAGATTTGAGTCGACTTTCAGAGCCTGCACCATCTTCATCCGGCCAAGATCCGTGTGAGAGGTCTTCAGAGTATTTCTCCCTCAGGGCGTCTCCGACGTTATCCCACAAAGAACGCCCCGATCTGACATCGGCAACCATTATTTCATATTTTTACCGTGTCTCTGTGCAGGTCTGTGAGCACAAAACCAGAACCAGAGAAGTTTCATTGCTGCGCCCAGATATGAAAGCATCTGATCGCGCCCTTCGGAGTGAAGATATTACATCCAGTCGCCGACATTCTCCAACAAACGGCACTCCGATCGGGCATCGGATCTAGTCGTACCAACCTCCGCAAGCTCGCTGCGCAGGGTGACCAGCGCGGGCAGAACCGGGTCGACTTTCCGTCGGCGTACCCGAGCGGCTCCGGCACACGTTCCTCGCCTCCTGCGAGTGTGGCCGGTCAACCCGGGTTCCAGCAACCCCAACCTTGGCATTTGTAGCCCTATACCTCCCTGCGTGGAGTGGGCAAATATTTCTGAAAGTGTAATCTTATTGCATTTGTATATCGGGGTTGTTCGGAAATCGGCCGGGAATCTTCCCCACGCCTAGGCGTGGAGGTACGTGCTTGTTCCGATCCTCACATTTGCTATTTAGTATACTTTCTATATTGCTGCGTTTGTGAGATTAGAGCCGTTAGCCAGTTCAAATTCACCGCGATTGTGAGTTGTGAGCGCCCGTTCCGTGGCTCCAATCGAGCACCGAGCACGAATTAGCACCCTAGGCGACGCTGGTTTCTTAATCGCCGCGATCCTCACGTTTCCCTCGCAAGAGATGATCGTCGGGCTCAAGAGAGTCACTGTTGAGAGACGTCTCCACCCGGAGAATACCACGGTGGTCAGCCACCCGGCTTGCCTTAGTGTGCTAGTGCTGGTCGCACATCGAGTCGGTCGTACGTCTTAGCCCGAGTCGGTCATCCGTCCCGCATCACTTGTGGGTTGCAAGTCCAAGTGGGTTCCCTCCTGGGTGGAGGAAGAGAGACCTCGGTCTCTGGTTGCTAGTGACGGGTAGTCACTAGCGGTTGCCCTCCGGTTGGGAGGAAGAGGGGAGGTTGTTCCCCTGGTCAAGCTGTTTGGCAGCACCTGTTGCAGACTGAGTCTGCGGTTCTAGCTTGTGCTAGTGGAAGCCTCACTCCGGTTTGAAGTGAGGGGTGGACGTAGGTCTGTGGACCGAACCACCTAAAAAATCTACTGTGTCGTGGTTTGCCTTATGCATTTGCCCCTTGTCTTCTATCTACTTCACAGGTTATCTGAGCATTCTTGTTTCTATCTGAAGTGACCTTGAGCATTATATGTTTTGCTAATTTGCACTGTTCTGCCTTCGGCATTAGACTTGATCAGGTACCTCCAGTATTATTAGCAGTTCAATTTTTTGATCAAATGTCTGTTTGAATTTCTTCTTGAAGAGTTAAATTGTTTATTCCGTAACTGTGTCTAGATTTAGGCTTAATTTTTTAATTTGGGCAATATTTTTGAAGGGGATACATTCACCCCCCCCTCTGTATCCATCGCACCGTCCCAACACTTCAAGTAATTGCGGGTATAGAGATACCATGTTGACCATCCTTTTCAGATCGGGCAATTCATGAGGGCGTGGAGGATCCACCTTGTGCTCACCCAACTGGAGCTCCCCCTTCTTGATCATCCTTTCAATAGCATCTTTGAAGACGTAGCAGTCTTCAATGGGGTGCCCAATCATCTGATGATAAGGGCAAAAGTGAGGGTCATCCTTTCTTCTGGCATCCCCCGGTCTCCTTGGTTCTGGGAGAGTGACCTTGTTGTATTGAATGGCCCATTCAAATAGGGCCCGAGTCCTTTCCTTGGGGAAGGAGTAAGGCTTCATCATCTTGGCTCGCAGAGGAGGGCCTTCTTGTGGTTCAGCCGGTCTGGCGGGAGGAGGGTTGGGCACTCCTTTATCCCCTCTTTTTTGTTGGTCAAACGCCTTGAAATCGACAATATGGGCTTCCTTAGGCGCTGGCCACTTGTCAACTAGTTTAGCCTTTTGGCTTGCGGCAGCAGGGGTAGAGGGAGAACTGGAAATGAAGGCTTCAATTTCCGCCACCACATTATTCAGCTGGTCAAATGACCTTATCTCCATCCCAATTATTCTTTCGAGAATCTCCCACCGAAGATTTTGCTTGCAAATTTGCACTGCATCCTCAGGGTGTGGCGGACGCTTGCATCTCATACTGAGATCTTGCCATCTTTTAATGTACTCTAGAGCTGTTTCGTCATGTCTCTGCCTGGAGGAATAGAGCTCGGCCATTATGACCTCCCTCTCAGTAACATGGAACCGTTCTTGAAACTTTCGTTGCATAGCCGCCCAGTTGTTTATGGAGCCGGTCGGCAGGCATGAATACCATTCAAAGGCTAGGCCCGTTAACGAGGACCCGAAGAATTTTAATAAGTAGACTTCATCTGCTACCAGATCGCCCATCATTGTTATATAGTGAGCAATATGCTCCTTGGGAGAGCCGAGCCCGTTGAACTTTTCGAACTTGGGCGGTTTATTAATGCCGGGTGGAAGCCTCCTTGCAGCATATTGTGGCGGGTACGGCACCTTGTAAGCATCGAAAGTGCCGAGATCACCATCTGCCTTCTCAGCCAGCTTCATTTCAATTAGTTGTTCCACCATTAATTTGTTTAAAAAGGCTGGGTCTGTCGATTCCGGACGGAAACGTGCAGATCACTGTGCAGGAGGAGTAGCAGAAGCCGCAACTTGAAGTGCTGGTGGTACCATTGGTGGCAACTGTTGCATTTGGGGAAGTGCCGACTGTGCCAGTGGTGGCTGCAGGAAGCTCGGTTGTAGAGAGGCCTTGTCTTGAACTGTTGCTTGAGGAGTAGCTGGAGGTGCAGCATCATCTGGGTCAAAAGCTCCCCGGGATGACTCGACGTGCATACCCTGCTGCCGGGGCATAGGAGCTAGATCAGTTCTTTCATTTAGCTACTTTCTCAGAGCTTCAATCTCCCACCGATAGTTCTACAGCATCATTAGGATAACTGGGTCTAGGGCTGCCGCAATAGGAGTGCTCTTGAGCGCCTTATGTGGAAAGCCCTCGGACGAGGACGGCAAAGCAATCATTTCTTCTTCAGAAGTCACCACGCTGGCCGTTGAAGTGGTGATAACTTGCTTTTCTTTAGCTATTTTGAGTATTTCTCATACAGCTTTGCCTCTTCTTGTTATTAGCCCGGCCTTTCGGCTAGCTTGGCCAATTCTTCCGGGTCTTCGGGTAAAGCCCCATATCTACTGGTAACCCCGGCCATGTTGCAAGTGAAAATTTGCATCCTCTTCCTTTGCTCCCAGACTACCCTCTTGGCTTGACCAGGGAATGTCAATCTTTCAAATACTGATATCTTTTCATTGCCCCCACTCCCGGGGTCTTTAGTAGTTGCTATTAAATTTTGAGGAGTTGATGCCGAACCTCGAAAGGAGTTGCGGGCCATCCCGACCATATCTTCCTGTTCATGTCCTCTCGCGAGAACAGAGAGCAGCTTCTGGCCTTGCACCGGAGGCATGTATGCCAGTCGAGATATCATGGCAAACTTGTTGAATTCCTTCTTTGTTACAAGGATGTTGGCCTGTCGGGCACAGGTCTTGAAAGCTGCACGGCTTGGAGGGTTAAAGACCGTGTCATCTTCTTTGGGGACGAGCCCTTTCTTCTTTTTCTTCTCCGCCTTGATGGGCCTTGAATTGTTGCTGCTTATTACGGCCGATGAGATGGGTTGGATCTTCTTTGGGACCCAGACTTGTTTGAATTCCTCTGGCTTCGGGGCTAGCTTCTCTCGACTTTGGTGGCCGTGTTTCTTATTTTTCAGCTTTCCTCCCAGACAAAGGTTGGAAGGAGTTGTAGGTTGAGACTGTCGGAACTATATGGTCTGGAATCACCTGGGCGTGGAGTCCATTCAGGAAGAGACGGACACCACCAATCATCATGGACTTCCCAGAAGCTGAGAGACGTCCAGAAACAAGAACATTCACCGTCCTCCTGGAGCACCTTCTTTGGCTACTCTCTCACTGGTTGGTGCGGGTTGGGTGGGTAGCATAAGCCATATGATGGACCATACAGCTCACCACTTGAGGTTGGCCCCTCAGCGAGGCCTGACAGCTCCTGCCCCCAGCTTGGCGGACCAGTGGCCCCTTGGCAGCAGCAGGAAGAGCAGGTTTCATGGCCGCTACTTTAATGATGTCGGTGAAGGCGACCCCCAGAAAGTTCAAGAATCCGATCACCAGTGGGAAGCTTCCGAATGTTGTAGGTACCGCCAGATATCCTTGGATGGCATGAGTAGCCACGACTTGCGGACTGAAAGTAAGAGCAACCAATCCGGTCGTCATGATGTCACCTGCAAATGGCAAGAAATAAGTTGTCAGTATTTAATATAGGCCCTTGGGGGCCCTCAATCCTGGCGAGAAGATGAAGGGATACTTGGTCCCACCGGGCGTGCCAACTTGGTGACGCGCTTTTTATTTTAAATATACATTATTTATTTATTTATTATTATTGGCGTGCCAGTCACGTATGTGACAAAATTTTATTGTGCGCTCGATCTGACTTGGTCAGACGAATGTGAAGTTCGTGTCGGGACCAGAAGTCCGTCATACCATAAAGGCTATGACGTTAATTACATCCTTCCAGAAGAAGGAAAACCCTTGATTAATCCCCAGAGATTGAGGGCCTTTGGGGCCGAGGAGAAAATACATGACAACAATATTCATCGTGCAAAGTAGGTTATGAGTTTAGGGGTGCAACAACTCATAAACAAAAAGGATAATATTATTAAATCAACGGTCCAGGGACCGAGCTTAAGAAGGAAGGGAGACTTTCAGTCACAGGCAAACTGAATCATGGCCATGATGGGGACGACCCCTGGAATCTAGACACAACTGCTGGGACTTCGGATGCATGTTCCCTTTTGTGGGGTCCGAGGGAGATGAGAGATCCACCAAATCCACCAGAATGTATGGCTTATTATATTTTCTTTTGTTTTATTATTATTCTCTTTTTTTACTTTGATTCATTTATTGGGGGCTCAAATTGAGAAGGGTAGGAATGCCGATGATGTCCCCAATCCTTGGGGACAAAGGGCAGTTCATTGGAAATGCACTCTTTGACAAGAGATGAGCAAGGCCCTCAAATGCATTGCTGCAGGTTACGTTGTAATCCAGTTTGGCATACATTCCGGGCATAAAGGTCTTTTGCCTATAGAAGTCAACAAAAGCATCCATTGCAACCTCCTACTGTTGGTATGAGACACCATGCTGGCTTTTGCCGGTCTCACTGTGACCCATGAGAAGAAAGGCTCTAGTTTCAGTTTCAGCTCTGTGTGCTAGTGATGATAAAGATTCAGAGCAACACTGCAAACCATTGATACCATTAACGGGTTCATTGACAAACCGAACTGCATCATGTTATGGAATAGTTCATCCTGTATCAGAGCTAATAATTTTGGGTGTTTCTGTACAGAAGGTCCACCCAATTCAATAGCAGAGTTAATCAACCTCAGTGCAAACAGAGGAGCATCTTCATCAAAGGCTATAGGGCTTGAATTGGGACTTATCCCGATATGCTCGGAAATATTCAAGAGAGAACACAAGAACTGAAATATTTCTATCATGCAAGGAACTCCATATGGCTCTGACATTAGTTGTGAACCATTAGCTGCTTCAGTCATTGTCTTTTGATCCACTAGGGTTTCTACAGGAGAACCAACAGGTTATGATCATCATCTCCAATACTTCAGAAGCATCATTAATCTGGGCCTTCTGGAAGAAATTGCTATCAGGATGCAATTTGCTCGATGCAGTTCGTGGGCACGTGGGAGCAATAATGTCTCTATATCCCCCTGCTGAAGCCAAGCTCAAGGCAGTCAAGATATCCTTCAGTGCACAGACAACACATGGATCTACAACATGCATGGTCAATTCCTTCTCACTCACAATTTTGACCTGCACTTCTACACATTCTGTTACATTATTGTAAGCCATTTCTGTAGATCTTGACTCAATTCCTCCCCATTCCAGAATCACCTGAGTGATTTCAGTGGAAACAGCCTTGGATAATATTTCTGATAGAGTGATCAAATGGGTAGCCTTCGGACCCATCTTATGTGTAGCGGGATTCGACACCATGGTGATATCACTAGGTCTAGACTTACTTTCTCCCTTCATGGAATTGTCATGCAAGGAAGAGATATGGGGTATATTTGTGATTGCAGGTATGTTTATAATTATATCTTTGGATCCCCATCAATTAAATGATCAACAACCGAGTCCTCCACTGCATGATAGGGTGAAGGTTCATGTTCAAAGCTTTTGATGACTTTTTGAGGCCTCTATTAACAGCAAGTAAGTCTGAAGCAGATGACATTGGTGAAGATGAAATCAGACCTTGCTTTAATCATATGCTCAGTTGTGACAAGAGGAGTAGCGAGCTTTTGTGAAGCATTGATTGCAGGAACTTCACTCACAGTAATTCCAGAAGGTGACCCTAGCATGGCAAACCCATCTGAGCTGAGAGCATCAGAAACACAGGAGATAGACATATCTCAGTCAACTGATGTACTCTCCAGAGGTGGCGGCAAGCACTGAGATAAGTCTAAAACATATTGCTGAATAGCCTGTGTTTGGACACAACAGACTTGAACTTCATACTCACCATCAACATAACAATCACTCATTCCTGTGAGACTCAAAATGGGCATTGTGACAGTGAATTCTATTATGTAATCCATTAGTGTAGATGCAGGATTTGGACCATAGTCGATATGCACAGCATCCACTTCACATACAAGTGGAGCACTGCCAGTAGCTTCTTCAGTTGACACTATTCTCCCTTTCATGCCTCTCTTCTTTGAAACATGCTGGAAGCCTTTGTATATTATGGGGCTTGCATATTTAGATGTGTCAGAGGAAACCTTCAGTTTAAATGCATTTCCTATGAACTGCAGGATATGTCCTACATATGGCATCATGAGATCTGGCTTGGAGCCTTTGAAATCCTGAAGTATACCAGAACAAGCATCAAATATGCAAGTCCTAAGCTAGTTTCCATAGTCAAGCATTTCCTCCTCCCGGGAATCCCTTTGAGAACATAGCTCCGCTGCACCCCGCAGCATTGGTACAACCCAAGGAAGGTACTTCTCGAATTTATCACCAATGGCCAGTGCCACATCACCAAAGCATGAAAATATGGGAGGTTTAACAGATCTATGAAGCCTGGCACCAGAGAGGTTCTTGAGAAGCTGGCTCATCATGCCATCACAGACAGGAAGGATCTTCTCATTCAGTACTGCAGGAACCGTGGCTCCTTTGAATTGTTAAGTCCATTGGCGCAGTACAAATCTTCTATATCCACTTCCAAATGAGCATCATCAGTTTCACTAAATACATATTCATGGAGGGCACTACAAGTGAGGTTCTACATCATCCTTTGGAACTTCTTATCCTTTTTTGTTGTTGTGATTATTGCCCCTACAAACAGCTGGCTCAGAAGTGTTCAAGCCATCATCTGGTTTAGGCATTCCACCAGTTGTCAGAGAATAATCCACCATGTACATTATATCAGAATGTACGGTGAAGGGTCTTATGATGCCAAGAAGAGAGTTACCACTGCCCGAAGGAATTGACACAAGGGCACACACGCTTCTCCTGTAAAGAAAAGCCAATAGAAGCTCCCATATCCTCTGTTCCTGATGACTGGCCACTTATCTTTTTAACAAAGGAATAATTATAACCCCCTTGAAGGTCGTCATCATTTGAACACAAAATGGCAGATTGCATGGTATTACGCTGGTGAGGCTCCTTAAGTCCACATCTGGAAGAATAGCAAGGAATGCCATCTTCTATGATCTGTGAGTGACCAGAAGATAAAGAGTGATTGGTGATGCAAGACTGTCCACTAACACCACCTGAGATAGCATTGTAGATAGCATTCCATGAATTTCCATCAACACACAGGCCCCGGGTTGATGCATTTTATTGTAGAAGTATGCAACATGCATCTACCTAATCTGTGCACCACCAATGCATTGAGGGGTACGTACCAGAAGGGATTCATGCAGAAGGCTTGTACATTTTTTTATATAAGGTCTAGCAGGAACCTTGTGCCAGTTAGATACATGAAGATAAATTTATCAAGCTCATAATGAATATGGAGTTTTATGTGTGAATGAGAAAGGAGGCCCTTAGTATGCTCAGATGTTTAGTGGATGCAGAGAGTCGATGGCTCGGTTTATGGCATTTCAGCAGTGGGATGGGGGTTGGCTCATAGTTCATTTCATCACGTTCTATGTTATCTATTTTTTAGTTTCATTCTTCTCATTCTTTAGTTACTGCCATTAAATTGGTGAACCTTATTTGGATGTTTATTCATCACATTGTTATCACTCCATCATTTGTTTTGTTAAATTCATGTTATCATGCTCAGTTTCCATTTTTTTCTAAGTGCCAAATTCTGGGAGAATTTTGGCAGCATCTCTCCCGGACCAAGCATTTGCTGGGTGCTAAGCGAAGCGCATCCATAGAGAGATGGCCTCTAAAACAGAGGAAGCCGCAAACGGGCTGCCCCAAGATCTCCATAGTGGGCAAGGAAGAAACCCCCGAGGGCTAGCCTGCGAGGGGAACATCACAAGTCTGGAAAATGACCCCCAATTAGGTAGGGTGACCCCGAGGGCTAGCCTACAAGGGGAACTCCAAATACCCGGGGTTAACCCTTCCGCCCCTCAAGAGAGTAAGTCATGAATGGCTACTCCAAGACCCCGCATTGGGTAGGGAGGCATCCCGAGGGCTAGCCTACAAGGGAGCTCCACATACCCGGGGTTTATTCATCAATTCCATCCCTCAATGTGCAGCCCAAGACTGTTGGCCCTTGGGCCATCGATATTCAACCCTTAAGGGAGACATTCCTCCAGAGTCTCTACCATGGAGAGGCTGGCCCCAGGGATGTGAAGATGGTAATAGAAAGTGATTCAATAAGAATGGAAGACTATGCATGATATCACTGCAAATGAACGCACTGAGCGATGGAGAATATGCTTATTAAAAAAATGAAATCCTCACACATGGAACATGTGAATCTCGTCCAGAGCCAGGGTGAAGATTAAAATCCATATGACACATTGGGGAAGAGATATGTCTGATACTACCCATGAGAGTTATAGAACACATTTTACCGACCATGAGAAGCAGAGCCAGAGGTCCAGCCCATGTCGATTGAACGGGCTCTGGTCACCTCTCCGATAGTGCAGTATATCCACAATATCAAAGGAAGTAGACACAATAAAAAGAAATGCAAATATGGAAAAGAGAATTGAAGGAGAGGAATGCAATGACAAGCCCATCGATGTCTGAGCGCAGTAGAACATAAACATTTTTTTATTCATCTCTTTTGAATAAAGAGGGAAATATATACACTATATCAAGATCATTACATAAGGAGAAAAGAGGTCGATCAAACAAATTCAGAAAGAAAACGTAATAAAGAAGGGGGAGGGAGGGGCATTGACCCCGTTCCCTCCCCAAACACACGTTCTCCCCCTCTCTCTACCTCTCCTTTCTCCTCTTGGGGGTGAACACACACGGGTGGAGGGAGCTTGGGGACTGCGATTTCTCTGCTCACAGAGGGCTTCTTCGTCTACGGGCATCTGGAGGTGGAAGAGACCAGAGGAAGAGCTCCGACCTTCATTCGACACTGGGTTGGCTTTATAGCCGCTGGAGGGGATTCTTCGCACGGGGGAGCATCGCCTAGCGTGGGCCTGCTTGTCATCACGCGTGTGGCTGCCGGACGGGCGTTGAGGCCTCAACTTGGTGGACGGCGTAGAGGTCCAGGGAGTGGAGCTCGCGCGGTTGGAGGTGGCACGCATCGGATCAGGGCGCCAGGGGTCGTCGTTGGAGCTGGCTCGCCAGAGGAGTGCCGCGTGTGCTTGCCAGACCACGACGCCCGGAGCTCGCCGGTACTGCGCGCGTGTTTGCTGGACCACAACGCCCGGAATGCCTTGCCGGAGGTAGAGCCACGGCGTGCATACGAGGAGAGAGAGTGAGAGGGAGTGGGGTTTCCCCCTCCCTAATGGACCCGGCGTGAGGGAGGCGCTGGCCCTCTCTTCACTTGTTAGCTCTTCTTTTTTTTTGCTGCTTTGTTCATTGTTATTTTCTATGTATGCATATAGAGAGAGACATATACATACATATATATATATATATATATATATATATATATATGTATATGTATATCTTTCTTTTGTGTGTATTTTTATTCTCCTTTTATTTGTTTATATATTTTATATATTTTTATTTATTATTATTATTATTATTTCATTGGTTTACTATTATTATTATTATTACTATTATTTATTTTAAGTGTCAACAGGGTATTGAAAGCCTCTAAGCAAGCATCATCTAGATGGAATGGGGCATCTTTGGCCAAGAGAAGAGTTAACGGGCGGGCAATCATAGAAAAGTTGCTAATGAACCGGCGGTAGAAGCCGGCATGGCCAAGGAATGAACGGATTTGCTTCACCGAGGTTGGAGGAGGGAGATTAGAAATGAGGTCAATTTTGGCCTTATCTACGTCTATACCACGTTCAGACATAATGTGGCCCAAGACTGTCACGTCCTAACGCGGAAAATCGGAACGTAGCAGTTTATATCACTCATGTCAATTAGAGCATTCATTGCCACAAGAGACCATACCACAAGGCTAAACATTAAGAATACGCATAACCCAACTTTATTGATAATAGCAAAGAAAAGTACTTATTACACCCGACATCTTGTGGACTTTCTACTCTTACATCAATTAAAAGGAAAATTTACATCGACTCAAACGGAAAGAACTCAACTAACTACTCTAGAACAATGACTTAGACATAATTCGCAAAGGCTCGCTCCAGTATCACTCGTTCCCATCCCCATCGGTACGCACGTCCTCGTCTGAACTACCTGAAAAGTATTGGAAAGTAGGGGTGAGCAAAGCTCAGTAGGATTTTATATCTCTATCATCAGGCATAGTTAAAGTGATTAACCATTTTATCAAGAATAATACTATGATGAAGAACGATAAAATAATTGGCAATGCGATAGGTTGATAAAAGAGATACAAATTTTCATGTAAGGAACAAGTGTAATATAACAAGAACTTTCATGAGATTGCAAGTAAATGATGAATTGAATTGGCCATAACAAGCATGCAAGTCATGTCACGTAAGAAATTTTAAGTAATTGAGTGAAGTAGAATGCCATAGACCAATCACGCTAGTCATGCACTTCGGTGCAATGCTACACCTTGTCATTACAAACTCTCGGGGGCATAAGTACTTTTGGGCGCTCCTCCCAGGACCAGACCGGGCCCTTAATGATGCATTGGCATTGAAAAGTTGGATCATAGATCCTAGTCTAGACATTCACCACATTAAATGGCCAAGAATTCCAAGGTATAAGCTTAAGAACTTACTTCTAAGATCAAGAGAAATCCCAATAAAATTGGAATGAGTATCAAGTGGAATGACTAGAAAGTCTAAAGTGGACCAGGATCAAGCAAGATTTCGCAGCTCAAGACCAACCTTGATGAAGAGGCGTGATCTCGCGCTGGTCCTGAGCTGGGGAGATGATCACCGAACAGTGAACTGCAAGGAAGGGAAATGGATCAAGGGGTCCAGGGATGGTTCCCTGGGATAAACCATCTGATGCCTAAGTCAGTAGAGCAATGGTGGAAGCTATGAAGGGAGGAGGAAAGAGAGGCACGATATCCCTCTACACCAAGGTGGTGAAGTGGTTCCTGCTCAGGGGGTTTTAGGCGTGTGTTGGCCTTACCTTTTGCTGGAGGGAGTCCCATGTTTAAATAGTGGGCCGGCCTCATGAGTCCCGTAAGCTGAGGAGTTTCAGGCGGGAGTTACGTCCTCAACGTGGGCTCTTTACGTCCTCATCGTGGGATCTTTATAGCCTTGGGGGGTCATGGGTCCATTATCCTCGTAAACTCATGCTCATAAAGGGCTCTCAATGGTAGCGTGGTTAAGGAATCGTCGGTCAACCCAAGCATGAAGAGTGCCAACCCTGCCCGGGCGATAGGCATAGCTCGGATGAGGATCGGTCGCGGTGGGCGCTGATCGCTAGCCTTTATCGTGGCGAGGGGATAGATCGGGCGTGAGTCTTCCTCCGACCTGACCAACGCTCGGGCCTTCCGAGCCTAAGGGCCGCTAAGAAAGGGTTTGATCCCGAGTGATCTTATTGGGCTTTTTAGGCTAAGTGGGCCCTACGGGGCTGTCACTTAGATGAGCTGGGCCTCGTTTGATTCTGATAGACCTAGTTTGGCTGCTCTTAGATGGGCTACAGAAATCCCCCTCTCCACTTGTCCCCCTCCTACTCCCGAGCTTTGGTAAGCTCGGAAGAGTAGCCATTAGGGTTTTAGACCAGCGTGGCTTGGGTGGGCGGAGATCTGGCGGTGTTAAGAAGCCACGTGTCGTGGTCACCTGGGCCCGTAATAATAATGATACCTGACAGATTTGAACTAAAGGTGCCCCCTTTTCTCGGAGGTCGGAATGACGTGCCGCCTTCCGCATGGGAATATAGGCGTTGTGCGCTTGTCGTCGCTCCAGACTCCCTCTGTTTTTAGGGTTTAGCTCTCCTTCGTGCTTGCTTTTGGGGCTCTTTGATGTGTCGTGAGGACACGACGGAAGATGTTGGGTTCGGTGCGTTGGATTCAAAGGGGGGTGAATGAATCTCCCCTTAAAAAGTTTTGCCCAATTAAAATCTAATGCTCAGAACTGCGGAATTAAAGCCTAAAGGAATGAATTAAACTCCAGATCTAATCCATGTAAACTATAAGGAATTCACTACTCTTCTAGAGCTGAAATCAAATGATCTGTATGCAAACGTACGGTGTGCAAACTTGTCTCTCACTAGATATAAAAAGCCAATCGTGCCTATGCATTCATCTAGCGAAATCAAAATAAGAAATCAACCCACAGTAGACAAGAGGATTTTTAGGTGGTTCGGTCCGCAGACCTACGTTCACCCAATACTCAAACCCGAGTGTGGCTTCCCGCTGACTCACAGCTTGAACGGCTGGGCATCACAGCTTGCCTACATCAGCTGGGCCTCACAGCTTGCCATCCGCTGAGCATCACAGCTTGCTATCCCGCTGAGCATCACAGCTTGCTGTCCGAGGTATCCACCTCGCCCGCTGAGCATCACAACTTGCTCTGCTGACTAACAGCTTGACGAAAAGTTTAAAAGAGAAACACAAAAGATGAAACAAACAGCGACTAAAAGCTGTATTTGATAAAGCACAAAATATATCCCTGCAGGGAATGAAGCTCAAAAAATTGAGCAAACTCAGATCTCGTTTTGAACCAAAGATCTAAGGAACGAACTCCTTCTCTCCCTCTCTCTTCTTTCTCTTCTGCTTCTTCTCTCTTTCTCTTCTACTTTCACACTCTGCTCTTCTTCTCTTTTTCTTCTTGTTCTCTTCACACTGGATCGTGCAGGCTCTCAGTTCCTTGTCTGCTTCAGTCACACTCTCCTCTACTCCGATCAGTCTTCTCCAGATGGAGAAGTCCTCTTTATATAGCAGTAGCACAGATAGGGCGTGTGGTCTCCATTGATCCCGCCCAGAGGCCTCAGTCCACGTGGCAGCATTTCAGCACAGTGGTTCCATGTGTCACGATCAGAGCCATCTTCTATTCTTGGATCACGTGCATCATTAACCTCCTCGAGTAGCAGCTCTATAATAGCAGACTGTTATCAGTAGAGACTTAACTGACATGAAGAACTGAATGCATCGAGTCTGTACGTTAAATGAGTCATGGCCTGTACAGACTTGATGAACTAGATGCAGTGTGCATATAAGAGAAAGTGTGTACAATGAGAATGAATGTACATACATTACATTCACAAGTATACAGCCTTTGAGTGCATGTGATGCAGACATAAAGAGTGTATAAGCTTGGGTGCTTGTGAAGCAGACCAAGTGTGCAGACTCTTGAATGGATGCGAAGCTGACAACAGGTGTGCAGGAGAGAGTGTATAGACTTTAAGTGCATGAGATGTAATTTGAATTATGCATAAGTATATACATTCAGAGTGAATGCACAGAAAGGCCAGCACGAGTGTACAGACTTGCGTGCAGTGTACAAACGATGTACAGACATTCTGTGCTTAACACGTAAGCTTGAATGCACAATGTATAGACTTGCTAAGGCCCTGTGTGCAGGCAAACGATGTACATACTTGCATGAGATGCTGCATGAAGCAAGGCAAACGGATGTATAGACTTGTGTGTGCGTTCATGCAATGTATAGACTTTGAGTGATGCACAAACATATGCAATGTATAGACTTGGTGGTCATCAAGGCAACCAAAAGGAATGTGCAGACTTGCTCAACTCTGTGGCGTGCAACTAAACGATGTACAGACTTGACTTATGCATGCAAGACAAGGTCGCATCGACTTCATGTCGTGTGGAGTGTAAACGATGTATAGACTTAGCATGAGACGCTAAGTGAGACGGAGCGCAATGTGCAGACTTTGCATATGCATGAAGATTACAGCAAAGAATGTATAGACTTTGCTACCTATCGATGATGCGTAAATGCACACGATGTATGGACTTGGCAAGTGATACAAGCACAAGCGGCAATGTATAGACTTGACCGATTCATAGACTTTGTGTGTGCATATGCCAAGACCATCTACAGACTTGAAGAAATGCATGCAGCGATGTACAAACTTGACCGATGCAAACTATGCAGAACTCTGTACAGACTTTAAGTGATGCATGTAGCGATGTACAGACTTTTCGTGCATGAAGCAAAAGGGTTGCATGGACTTTGTAGAATGCAGTTGTGCACAGACTATATGCTCCAGACAATCGTGCACCAACTATATGCATGACGTTGTACAGACTTGCTAAGTCTGGAGTTATGCATGGACGCACAATGTTCAGACTATGCGTGTGCATGTATGGTCTTTGAGAATGATGTTGCCTTACATCTATATGCAACAGAGTGTATAGACTTTATATGCATGAATGCACCATGTATAGACTTTGCGTGCAAGACACTGTATATGCATGAACGATTGTACAGACTATTGTGCGTGTATGGACTTTGAGAATGATGTTGCCTTACATCTGTATGCAACAGAGTGTATAGACTTTATATGCATGAATGCACCATGTATAGACTTTGCGTGCAAGACACTGTATATGCATGAACGATTGTACAGACTTGCTGTATGCATGAAATAGCCGAATGCACTGACTTCCTATATGCTCAAGCAAGACTTACAATGCTGACTCATAGTGTTTGCTATCATCAAAATCATAGGGGCACAACAATCTCCCCCTTTTTGATGATGGCAACACTATGAGTCACACTGACTCATGTCAAACTATTCTCTCCCTTTGACTTGATCAAAAAGAAAATAGTTTGAGATGAGAAATACAAATATGCATGCAATGATTGAATGAAAGTCTCCCCCTTTGGCAATAATATCTCCCTTTGAGAATGAAGATCAGAAAAGTTCTGAAGGCTGAAACCAATTATGATGAAAGGAGATATCAACAAAAGCACAGAGATAATCAAGCAATACCACAATCTGTAAACACAGTGCATTTGATTTAGATGCCAATGAATGGATGAGGAAGGAGGATTTTTATCAGCACACCAAATTCATAAATCTTGATAAACGGATTTCAGACTCTTCAATTATATAGATTATGAATGATCTTCAACTTACTATCATGATTTAAGAATGATGAATCCAAAGTTTATCAGAAAGATTCATTACTCATATCTGAAACATCTTTTAATAGAAATGAACCAAACAAAAACTCATCTGATATTCATGTTTAATCTCCCTCCATCTTACTCAATTAAATATTCAATGACTCCTTTGGAAGTTACACAAGATAGTATTGAGATTAAATAGAGATAAATGTATCTGACTTTGTCTTTAGTTTTTCAGAATTTTCTATTGATCAGCACTTATTTCTTGAGCAAGTTTGGTTAAGTCAACACCTTTTTACGTGAGGCACAACACGTCTTAGGTGAAGTGACCCAGTTACTCGGTGTGACAACCATATTGCCTTTCAAAGAGAACAGAGTTAGCAATTTGGAGTGTCTTTTTACATGAGGAGACACCTTGATCAGAGGCCAGAATCCCCAGTTACTCAACACAACCATGTCATTGCTCTGCCAGATTTTCAATCATTTTTATAAGAGAGGTAACTATGGCACTTCATGACATGGGCTTGCTCTATTTCTTTGATAGAGAACCCAGTTTCTCTGTGACCAAAGCCATTGCTCTGACCAAAATTTCTTTCAAGTATTTTCAGATTATACAGACATTTCTCAGATCACTGAAAAGTTTAAGAACAATACCAACTGCATGTATCTTAACCAAGGAAAGCCATGGTTTTAAAATTTCAGATTTCAGAAGGTTTTGCATGAAATTACATGAGATAGTTGGTTAAGATTTATTAAACAAATGATTCAGATACTTTCAAGTCTTTTAGATCAAAACTTAATGAATACATTAGTCTTAAATCAATTTGATTCATCAGACATTCTTGAGCCAGTATAATAGAAGATTCTTCTTTTCAGAATATTTCTGATTTATGATTAGGGTGCACTGACTAAAATCTTTCCTCGTTCAGATGAATCAACATTGACATTGCAGCAAATCAGTGGAGTCAACAAAGCATTTTTATTGAGAGAATAGCAGAAAGCAATCATGATGAGACAAGGGTTGAACATTAGAACAGTGCAGTTTAGAAATCAATAGCTGAGTCTGGAGTACAGACAGAACAGCTACACAAGTGGAGACAGTAGTGAATTCAAGTGAACCACACATTTGCCAAGAGAATGGATCAGATTGCTAGACAGAAGGAGTTCAAGAGGTGAAGAAGTGATCAAACAGGAATGCTCCCCCTGTCTAGATGCAATGGAATATCCTTTTAGGTTTTTCAAATTTTATGAAATGCACTACTCTTCAAATGCAACATCAGTCAAACTCCCCCTGACAAAGTGCATGACATGCAATTAAAGCACTGCTCATGATTTTAAAGTTTATGCTCAAAGAGAATTCATGCTTGTTCAATCAGAGAGAGAAACTATCAAATGCACCAAGTTCATTTCAAATTTTCAGAAAGTTTCAATTAAACACAAATCAGATCAACAGGATGCTCAACCATCTCAAACAAGCAATTTTCAGATGATGGAATTTAAACAATGTTCAGAACTGACCTGAAGAATAGAATCCTGGGATTTTTCTTTTTGAGTGCCTTGGCTAAATTACCCCTCTTTGTTCATTCCAAGGCACACCTGCAACATTTTGATCATTTTGATCCTGCAGGGACCCAAACAGCCTTGGGTCCCGAGTTAACTCTGACATGTGTTCTGGATGATCTTTTAGCAACATTATCATCATAATCCATCAGGTAGCAATTATTCATAGAGTGACCATACTTTCCATAATATCTACATGATGTAACAGCCCTTGAATTCTTTTTGTGGACATTATTATAATCATGGAATCTATGTAAGTTGGTAAAAAAAATTCCGTTGCTTGCATGAAATTTTGATTTACCATTACCTGCCCACCAGCATTCAGAAGCTCGGTGGCCAGATTTTTCACATTCAAAACATGCAAGAATCTTTTCTTTAAAAATAGCTTTATTCCTACCAAAAATATTTCTATTTGCAGGGAATTTGACAAATTCAAAATTAAGTTTCTTTCCCTGTTTATGCCAGCAGTGAGCTCCAGTGTGGCCCAGCTTGCCACAACAATAACATTGAATTTTCTTCTTACAGTTCTATCATGCAATTTTCTAGCATTGAAATCATCCTGTTTCTTTAGCTTACAATTGTGCATAAGATGACCAATTCTGTGACAGTAAAAGCACTGAATTCTTTTATTCTGAGCTAAAGAAGATTTCTTAACCTGAGAATTCCTAGCATGAATTCTGTTAAATTTCAGATCATTCTTCTTCATCACAAAACACTCAGCCATCCCATGACCAAATTTCCCACAATAATAACATGACCCCCTTTTAGTATGAGTGTGTGAGAGATCATGTGACTTGCGTGCAGCAATCTTTGTACCAACAGGAGCATCTTTGTCCTTTTTCTGTGAATTTTCATTCTTTTTCAGTTTTTGAGTTTGTTCTTCAGTTTTGGGACTGACAGTGGATTTTTGGTTTTTCTGAGCACTGAATCGGAAGATAGGTACACTAGATGTGCTGGTTGACTCAGAACTATGCACAAATGAAGTGTGAAGCTTACCGTCAAACCCCTTTTTATTAGTTGGGTTAAAGCCCAGACCCTCGTGCTAGAAATTAATTTTGCTACCAAGGAGCTTATCCAAATTTTCTTTTCCACTCACAAATTTAGCCAAAGATTCAGTCAAACTTGAAATTTCAGATTGCAATTTGGAGACATGAAGTTCATAGTTAGCAATTTTATCTTCATAGCACACAGCCTTTTCGTTTAACATCTGATTGATGGTCTTTATGTTTGCAATTTCTTGTTCAGCATTCAGCAACTCACTAGAGCTCACCAGGTTTACACTCTTCCCTTTTTCTAAAGTGATTAGCCTCTCAGACATTACTGAGTTTAGGTGTTTCAGCTTATTAATTTCCTCTTTCAGTTTACTGTTTTGCTCTAGGAGTTCATTATCAGGCATCCAATCGTCTAAGGAGAACTGACATTCATAAAACATTTCTGTTGTTTGTCAGATTGAGGTTTGTTGAGATTTTTCTGAAGCTCTAGATTCATTACTTTTTCAGCCTCCAATTTCTCAGAAATCGGTCTATTTTATTTTTCAAGATTCATTGATTTGTGTTCAAATTCTTTGGACTGATTTTTGAGTTTTTCGTTTTCCGATTTCAATTCTTCCAATTTAGAGCTGACACACTCTAAATCTCTCACCAATTTTTCATTCTGAACAGACTTAGAGGAAGTCTTCTTCAATTTAAGGATTTCATTTTTTAAGGAGACAATAAGACTTTCTGAATCAGCTTTCTCCTTTTCATAGACAGTCAGTATTTCTTTTAGTCTTTCAAATTCACCTTCCAGAGAAGGAGTCACTGACCTATCTCTTTCTATTGCAAGCCATTTTTCAGAGAGAACAATATTCAGAACCATTAACTTTTTATTTTGATCCTTGAGGTACCTATTTTCTTCAACCAGCTTGTTTTCAAATTCTTCAGCTTCAGTTTTCTTTTCTAGCAATGATTTATTTTCTTCTTTCAGAGATTTGATTAAATCCTTTTGAAGATTATCATCAGAATCAAGATCATTTATCAAGTCTCTTAAAACTGCACATGCATTGCAAGAATCTTCTCTAATGAGTTTGGTTCTGAGGTTCTCATTTTCAGATTTCAAATTATTCAACTCAGCTTTTAGGCAAGTGATATCATGAATCATTTCTTTTCTCATTTTTCTCTTTTCAGATTTTAATTTTTCACATCTATCAGACAGTTCCTCATTTATATCCCATAAATCATCAATCGAGATTTCTTCGGATTCAGAGCTTACCTTGGTCAGCCATCATGCAAGTATCATCTTGTTGGTTATGCGCAGAAATGACTCTGTCATACATCTCTTTTCCAGATGTACATCCTGCGACAAGAAAAGTCAGATTGTCATTAACTGAGGCTTTTAAAATGTTTAGGACCATACTATTTTCATTATTTTTCACTTTCTCCTTATGCGACCATTTGGTATGATCCTGCGGGAGCTTATGTGGGCCTTTTGAAATAAGACTCCACAACTTTGGATCAATTGAGTCTATGTAAACACATAGGCCGCCTAACCATGATGTCAAATTAGAACCATCATAAACTAGAGGACGAGCCATGACAGATGGCAAACAGATTCAGCGCACAGAACAATTGACAAGAAATGCACCACAACCAGATAAGCAAAGCAAGGCACTAAGTCAGTGAAGTAGAACACGAGCTCAAGAAACCCACTCTGAAATGCACTACGAAAGATGCAGGATCTGCTGCGGATTGTTAGATCCTATGCACAGCAACCCGCTCTGATACCAAGTGTTGGGTTCGGTGCGTTAGATTCAGAGGGGGGTGAATGAATCTCCCCTTAAAAAGTTTCACCCAATTAAAATCTAATGCTCAGAACTGTGAAATTAAAGCCTAAAGGAATGAATTAAACTCCAGATCTAATCCATGTAAACTATAAGGAATTCACTGCTCTTCTAGAGCCGAAATCAAATGATCTGTATGCAAACGTACGGTGTGCAAACCTGTCTCTCACTAGATATAAAAAGCCAATCGTGCCTATGCATTCATCTAGCGAAATAAAAATAAGAAATCAACCCACAGTAGACAAGAGAATTTTTAGGTGGTTCGGTCCGCAGACCTACGTCCACCCCACACTCAAACCCGAGTGTGGCTTCCCGCTGACTCACAGCTTGAACAGCTGGGCATCACAGCTTGCCTACATCAGCTGGGCCTCACAGCTTGCCATCCGCTGAGCATCACAGCTTGCTATCCCGCTGAGCATCACAGCTTGCTGTCCGAGGTATCCACCTCGCCCGCTGAGCATCACAGCTTGCTCTGCTGACTAACAGCTTGATGAAAAGTTTAAAAGAGAAACACAAAAGATGAAACAAACAGCGACTGAAAGCTGTATTCGATAAAGCACAAAATATATCCCTGCAGGGAATGAAGCTCAAACAATTGAGAAAACTCAGATCTGGTTTTGAACCAAAGATCTGAGGAACGAGCTCCTTCTCTCTCTCTCTTCTTTCTCTTCTGCTTCTTCTCTCTTTCTCTTCTTTCTCTTCTGCTTTCACACTCTACTCTTCTTCTCTTTTTCTTCTTGTTCTCTTCACACTGGATCGTGCAGGCTCTCAATTCCTTCTCTGCTTCAATCACACTCTCCTCTACTCCGATCAGTCTTCTCCAGATGGAGAAGTCCTCTTTATATAGCAGCAGCACAGATAGGGCGTGTGGTCTCCATGATTCCCGCCCAGAGGCCTCAGTCCACGTGGCAGCATTTCAGCACAGTGGTTCCACATGTCACGATCAGAGCCATCTTCTATTCTTGGATCACGTGCATCATTAACCTCCTCGAGCAGCAGCTCTGTAATAGTAGACTGTTATCAGTAGAGACTTAACTGACATGAAGAACTAAATGCATCGAGTCTGTACATTAAATGAGTCATGGCCTGTACAGACTTGATGAACTAGATGCAGTGTGCATATAAGAGAAAGTGTGTACAATGAGAATGAATGTACAAACATTACATTCACAAGTATACAGCCTTTGAGTGCATGTGATGCAAAAATAAAAAGTGTATAGACTTGGGTGCTTGTGAAGCAGACCAAGTGTGCAGACTCTTGAATGGATGCGAAGCTGACAACAGGTGTGCAGGAGAGAGTGTATAGACTTTAAGTGCATGAGATGCAATTTGCATTATGCATAAGTATATACATTCAGAGTGAATGCACAGACAGGCCAGCACGAGTGTACAGACTTGTGTGTAGTGTACAAATGATGTACAGACATTATGTGCTTAACACGTAAGCCTGAATGCACAATGTATAGACTTGCTAAGGCACTGTGTGCAGGCAGACGATGTACATACTTGCATGAGACGCTGCATGAAGCAAGGCAAACGGATGTATAGACTTGTGTGTGCGTTCATGCAATGTATAGACTTTGAGTGATGCACAAACATATGCAATGTATAGACTTGGTGGTCATCAAGGCAACCAAAAGGAATGTGCAGACTTGCTCAACTCTGTGGCGTGCAACTAAACGATGTACATACTTGACTTATGCATGCAAGACAAGGCTGCATCGACTTCATGTCGTGTGGAGTGTAAACGATGTACAGACTTAGCATGAGACGCTAAGTGAGACGGAGCGCAATGTGCAGACTTTGCATATGCATGAAGATTACAGCAAAGAACGTATAGACTTTGCTACCTATCGATGATGCGTAAATGCACACGATGTATGGACTTGGCAAGTGATACAAGCACAAGCGGCAATGTATAGACTTGACCGATGCATAGACTTTGTGTGTGCATATGCCAAGACCATCTACAGACTTGAAGAAATGCATGCAGCGATGTACAGACTTGACCGATGCAAACTATGCAGAACTCTGTACTACTTTAAGTGATGCATGTAGCGATGTACAGACTTGTCGTGCATGAAGCAAAAGGGTTGCATGGACTTTGTAGAATGAAGTTGTGCACGGACTATATGCTCCAGACAATCGTGCACCAACTATATGCATGACGTTGTACAGACTTGCTAAGTCTGGAGTTATGCATGGATGCACAATGCACAGACTATGCGTGTGCATGTATGGACTTTGAGAATGATGTTGCCTTACATCTACATGCAACAGAGTGTATAGAATTTATATGCATGAATGCACCATGTATAGACTTTGCGTGCAAGACACTATATATGCATGAACGATTGTACAGACTATTGTGCGTGTATGGACTTTGAGAATGATGTTGCCTTACATCTGTATGCAACCGAGTGTATAGACTTTATATGCATGAATGCACCATGTATAGACTTTACGTGCAAGACACTGTATATGCATGAACGATTGTACAGACTTGCTGTATGCATGAAATAGCCGAATGCACTGACTTCCTATATGCTCAAGCAGGACTTACAATGCTGACTCATAGTGTTTGCTATCATCAAAATCACAGGGGCACAACAGAAGAGCAAAGGCTTGCAGCGGCGTTCGCGGAGTTGGTGGAGATAACTACGGAGGTAGTCCGATAGCTTCCTCTTCCTCTGGAGTCTTCGGGTCCCGAGAGCATCTTTCTTCAAGTTCCTCTCTGGATTCCATGGCGGATCAGCGTCCGGAGGTCGAAGTGTGGGAGGGTGAGCCTGCGGTGAGGGCGACTGCTCCAAACTGCAATGAACTGGGGGAGGCGGAGGTGAAAAGGCTGGAGCACCAGTTTCGTCTGCCCCATAAGTTTTGCTTCGCCGCAGCTGCCCCGCACGAGATGAGCTTGGACCATCGTACGGGCCATATCTGCACCTTCCTTCTGTCGTGAAGGGTGGGTTCCACCTTTCTTTTGAGCCCTTTGTTCTTAAGCTTCTCAATTTCTTTTGGTTGGCGCCCGTACAGTTGGTAGCCAACTCTTACCTTCTTCTTTCCGCCTTTCGCATCCTCTGTCGTCAATGTGGGGTTCCTCCTTCTTTGGACCTCTTTCATTATTTTTTTGAGTTGAAGGTGCATCCCTCGGCCGGGAAGGGCTTCTATTTCATCCGGGCAAGGCGGAATAGGAGCTGTGTCTCCTTAGCCGTGAAGGATTCTTCGCACAAGGGGTGGAAAACTCAGTTCTTCTTGGTGGAGATTTCCTCGGTGGAGGAGACTTGGAGGTGTCCCGTAATCCCCAATTTCCATCCGAACATTCCTCCGAGGCAGGACGAGTTTTCTCTGGACGTGGAGGAGTATGCGATAATTTTGCTGAGGCGTCGTTAGTCTACGGAGGAGCTGGTGACTCCGGAGAACATCGAACGATGTCATCTCGCACGGCTATAGTTGACAGGTTCGGACGTCACGAATCAGTTTCTTCTTCGGACGGTGAGACCATTTTCTTTTCCTGACCATATCTTTCTTCTGTGCATATACCAAGCGGCCGGCTTTGGAGGAGACCGCAGAGGTGATCAATCTCGGCGATGACTCGGCTGCCGATGAGTCGGCCGCTCCCACGGGTGGCTCCCGAGCCCAAGATAGGGGCAAGGGGATGGTCCGGGAGGGGTCTTCCAAGTCACGGGGGTCCAAGCATAAGGATCCCGTGGATGGAATGATCCGGGACGCTGTGAAGGCCAAGAAGCGGGCCAAGAAGGCCGGGGCCGCCCCCGTAGTCAAAGGCGACCTTGTCGCGGCTCACCCCTCCGCCGAGCATGATGGGGCCGACCCTACTAGGCGAGCTCTCCCACCTGCCGAGCAAGAGGGGGCCGAGGAGGTCGGGGCTGCTCCGGCAGTCGGTGATGATGCTCGCTCGGCTCCCCCCTCGGCCGGAGTAGAGGGGGCCGAGGCTGCTTCTGTGATTGGTAGTGGTGTTGGCCCGACTCTCCCCTCGGTAGGAGCCGAGGGGGCCGTAGACGAAGCAGGCGACGTTGGGACCATGGTCGAGATTGGGGCGTCGATTGAGGCGGGTGACGCTCCAGGTGGCGGTGTAGGTGCCAAACCGGTCAAGGCTGGGGGGTCACAAGAAAAGGCGACGCAACCCTAACCGACCGAGGCACGAGGGGCGAACGAAGCCGCGGCTCGATCTGGGCCGACCGGCGGGACGTCGATCGAAGAGGGGGTCTCTATTCCGGCGGCCTTGGAGAGGCTCGGCATCTAGGGCCCTCTGTACCAGGTATGTCGCGGTATAGCCGCGAAGGTAAAGGGGGGAGACATGCAGCACTCCCCGTCCGTGGCCCTCGAGATGGTTATGGACGGCGGCTTGGTCTTGGCCCAGATGGGGGCCACTCTGGCAGAAGCATATGCTCGGTGGGAGTCAGAGCGGGTGAGCCTGGCCTAGACCCTTAGTGGGTCTGACAGGAAGATGGCTCAGCTCACCGAGGAGCGTGATGGGCTTCGGTGGGAGCTTTCCTCAGTTGGGGAGCTGGCGCGGGCGAGCCAGGTGGAGGCCCGGGCACTAACCGAGCAGCTAGCTAAGGCCCGCGAATCGCTCGAAAGGAAGAGCAGGCTTCTTGAAGAGGAGCGCATTGCTCACGTCGAGCTAGATGGCCAGTGGGAGGCCGAGCGCGCCGAGCTGGTGGATCGAGCGGAGATAGGCCGAGGCTGATCGGGCCGAGGCGGAGAAGCAGGCTGCGGAGGCCGAGAAATAGACGGCTGAGGCCGAGTGGAGGTTAGCCGAGGCGGAGCGGGAGAAGGCCGAGCTCGCTGGTAGGGTGGGATCGGCCGGGGCGGAGGTGCTCGAGCAGTACAAATGCTTGGAGGCCTACCGGGTCGACCTTAAGGAGGTTGCCCTCCCCTAGTATGAGTTAACACTTCGCCGAGGCATCCTCAAGGGGTTCAAGCAAGGCTACGATCGGGCCGTCTCTTATGCCGAGGAGCAGGCGTCCGAGACAATCGATTTCCCGTCCAGGCAATGCTATGACTCGGACTTGTCATCCTCGGGTTCCTCTGGTTCGGCGTCGGAGGAAGAAGATCAGGGGGGCTCTTCGTCCAAGGGGTCGCCAACTCCAGATGTCTCGGGAGGGCGCGCAACCAAGGCAGTTCCCACGTCGGTGGGGTCAGTGCCAGGGTCGACCGTCGCCGAGGGTGTCGGGGGCAGATTATCTGAGCCTTCCACTTTCGAGCTTCAGGGTGGGCCAGAGGCCTAATGTATCTACTTTGCTTTCTCTTCTTGTATGTCTTTCCTTTTTTCGAAGGAAAACTTTCCTTGTTGTGTAAGAAAAAACGTAAGGCAGTAGTATTATGATGAAGACTTAACTTTTTGTATCGCCATTGTCGTATTTTTTTCAGTGTATCTATAGTAGTTGGAAAGTGCCGATACTTTCTACGTGGATCTCGCATGATGGTTGGGTGAGTGTCTGACAGCGTGTCTTTCCGTTCTCTCATGCTTTGAATGTTTGGCCACTTCGTGTGTCCCGCTGGGGCGGAAACGAGGAGTTTGAGGTGACCGTTCGTAGGGAGAGGTCCCTTTGGCATGTTTTCGAGGGGAGAATCATTTAAGGCAAATAGCCTTCCTTCGCCTATAAAAGGTCTGAAGGGCGTCCCTTCCTCTCCACCGCTTAGGGTTTTCCCCGACAGTCTTTCCTCATTCTTCCTTTACGTAGCGTTGTGCCGTTATATTTGAGGCATGGAAGACGCTCTGGAAGATGAGGTTGCCGATGACGGAGGGTAGAGAGTCCTTGCTGCTTTGGGTTTAAAGGGGGTTCGACGGCCGACGGGCGAGGTTAAAGAGGGTTCAACGTGCGGAGCACGTCGTCTTCTTTTATCAACTCCGACCGACACTTGCGGGGAGGGGCGAGATGGCGGACGGATGGGGAAATCAGGCATCCCTGCCGCCTGTCCCTTTTCGCTCGCTCCATGGAGGGGATCTCTCTCAAGATTCCTCTCCACTTCCTGCTTCTCCTCTTTTCTTCTGCAGCCTCTTTCTCCCACTTCTGCCCTTCTCATCATTTCTTTCACTCTTCGGAGGGTGCCTGCACTCTCTTCCTTCCAAAGAGTTGGCAGATTGGCAGGGAGGAGGCCTTCATTTGTATTCCGTCTTCCCCTTCCTCCATCTCTGTCAACTTGAAAGGTAGCCTTCTCCTTCCTAATCCCTCTGTCACCTTTGTTCCAAGCTACCCGAGCTAACGGGGTCGACTACCCTTTATCTGAGCCAGTTTCTGCACGAGGCAGAGTCAATGGCTGGACGCAGGAAAGTTAACCGAGTTAGCCAAGCGATGGGCCCATACAGCTGTGCCAGATGGATTTTTTATTTTTTTGACATGTATTGTCTTGGCTTCGGCCTTTCAAATGTACAAGCGAGTTGTTTGAATAAAGGAAAGGAAACTTTTATTTTATTTCATGTCGCTTACACAATGCTCAGTGTTCAGAAGTAGAACTTGCGTAGTGTAGTCACGTTCCAAGTCTGAGAAATGGGCTCTCCTTCCATCGTAGATAGCCGATATGCTCCTTTCCTGAGCGTCTCGACCACTTGGTAGGGGCCTTCCCAATTAGGGGATAGCTTGACCGCCGCCTCAAGTGGTCGAGAGGCTTCGGCTTTCCTGAGGATGAAATCTCCCGGTTGAAAGTGTTTATCTCGGACTTTGGCATTGTAGTATCGAGTAAGGCGGCGTTGATATTCCGTTACTCGGATGCCGGCAATCTCTCGGAGTTCATCCGCTATGTCGAGATTTTTGAGCAGTTTCTGGTCGTTTGCCTCGGGCGAGAAATAGATGACTCGGAGGGAGGGATTGGCAATCTCCAATGGGATAACGGCCTCGGCGCCGTACACCAACCGAAAGGGATGTTCACCGATTTTTGTTCTGGGAGTCGTTCTATGTGACCAAAGTACGTTCGACAATTCCTCAAGCCAGCTGCCCTTGGCTTTGCCAAGCCTGGTCTTGATGCCTTTTAAGATAATCTTATTGGCATTTTTGACCAGCCTGTTAGCCTGAGGGTGGGCGACCGAGGTGAAGTGATTGTGAATGCTTAGGTTGGCGCATCTGTCTTGAAAATAACGAGAATCAAATTGCCGACCAGTATCGCTCACTATCACCCGGGGATGCCGTAGTGATAGATGATCGACTTCCAGACGAAACTCCAGATGACTGTCTCGGTAATCCTAGCTGTGGCTTCGGCCTCGATCCATTTGGTGAAGTAGTCGATGGCGATGATGATGAACTTCTTCTAGGCCTGAGATGTAGGGAACGGCCCGAGGATGTCGATTCCCCATCGAGCGAAAGGATATGGCTTGGCTAGGGTGATGAGCTATGTTACCGGCTGATGGACCAAGTGGTCAAATCGTTGGCATCAGTCGCAGTGCTGTACATAGGTCGAGCAGTCGCGTTGCAGTGTGGGCCACCAATAACCTTGCCATAGCAAGATCCTGGCGAGTGAGCTTCCTCCGAAATGCGCTCCGCACAGGCCTTCGTGAACTTCTTGAATCGCTTGGTTGGCTTCGTTAGTACTGAGGCACTTCAGGAGAGGATCGGAGAAGGATCTTCGGTAGAGTGTGCTATCCAGAATGACGAATCACCAAGCTTGGTACTTCAATCTTCGGGCTTCCCGGGGGTCGGGAGGCTCTTGAGAGTCTTGGTGCCACGACAGGTAGGGGGTGCGCCAGTCGCTTGGGGAGGCAGGGTCAATAGCCAGGAGCTCCGAATCGATGCTCGGTCTCTCTAGCTCTTCGAGAAGGACCGATCGAGTACCCTCGGGTCAAGAGAGGAGGCCAGCCGAGAGAGGGCATCCGCTCGGGAGTTTTCTTCCCGAGCTATTCGGACTACCTCAAAACTCTCGAACTGTTGTGCGACGGCTCTGACCAGCTGGAGGTATTTGACCATCGGTGTTTCTCGAGCTTCGTAATCACCGTTGACCTGGCTAATGACTACTTGGGAGTCAGTGTGAATTCTAACTCGCTCAGCCCCCAACCGCCGGGCCATGCGGGCTCCCGAGATAAGGGCTTCGTATTCGGAGGCGTTGTTGGACGCTTGGAAGCTGAACTTCAAGGCGTATTGTAGCTCTTCTCCTTCGGGGGACTTCAGGAGGATTCCAGCGCTGCTTCCGGCCGAGTTGGAGGATCCATCGACAAACAGTTCCCAGGTTGGCCCGGGCGCGGACGGAGATTTTTCTGCGGTCGGGATAGTGCTCTCGGTGATGAAGTCAGCGAGCGTCTATCCTTTGATAGCCGAGCGAGGCTGGTATGATATATCGTAGGCCCCGAGCATGATGGCCCACTTTATGAGGCGTCCCGAGGCTTCACGGTGAGCGAGGATCCACTTCAAAGGTTCGCCGGTCAGCACGGTGATAGAGTGCCCTTGGAAATAGGGTCGGAGGCGCTTGGCCGAGGTAACCAACGCTAGCACGAGTTTCTCAGTTACGGGGTATCTTCTTTCAACCTCGTTGAGCACTTTTCTGGTGTAGTAGACCGGTCTCTTGACTCCCGAGTCATTTCTAACCAGGATCGATCTAACTGTAGATGGAGTTGCCGAGAGATAGAGATGTGAGGCTTCACCTGGGACAGGCTTGGAAAGCACCGGGGGCGAAGCCAGGAACTCCTTAAGCTCGGTGAATGCTCTTTGGCATTCCTCGTCCCATGCGAACGTAGCAGATGCCATTTTGGGCCCCCTCAACAGTTTGAAGAAGGGTAGGCATCGTTCGGCCGCACGGGACAGGAATCTTGATGTGACACACCCTTGGACCAAAATGAACAAGCACAATTTGCAATTCAAACGGACCGATAATGGCGACCGCTCACCCGATGCTCACCCAAGACCCGAGGTAGCTTGGAAATGCCAAGGATAGGTTGTGAGGGCTGGGCCCTTGCTGGTAGAGGGCCAACAAGGCCTAGGTTAATTCCCAAGGGTAATGGCAGTCCAATTCAAGGGAGCCGACGAGGTGCCAAGGCACGGGTTACACTCCTCACCCCACGGTGATCTCTTGAAGCAAGGAGCTCAAGGATCGGGCTCTCACTCTCACGGCCAGTGGAGTTTATGAACTAATATTAGAAAGAACAAGCACTAAATGGAGCTAGGAGTGGAGCACTTACTCGACCGGTTTGAAGAAACCGGTCCCGCTCGGAGACGTGGGCGAGCGGGGAAGCGTGGGTTCCCCACACGCCGCGCCGGGGTAGCTTGACCTGCTCAAATTGTTACAACACTACATCGCATGCAAGGGGGGGATCTAGGGGTGGGGGTCAACTGATATTACATCCACAACTATCTCCACACAGGGAGGGGCCTTCAGCCTGCCAAGCGGGGAGGGGTGACACCGAACTAGCGATCAACAAGGAAGCCAACATCGGTTCTATCCGCTGTCTGTGCTTCAGGACTGACTGATGGTTATCATGATGCTGTGGCCACTCCAGAATTTTTCCGATGACGAGACCACTTGGAGATTCTTTGTAGCTGGATCGGGATGATGCTTGAATTTTGTTGATTTCTTTGGGCATCGCTGCTTGTCGGGGTAGGGGCTTGAACAGGGTGGCAGACCCTAGGTTCTGACAGCTTCAGGTTTCCAACAGCAGAAAGAAGAGGATGCCACAACCGATCCCGAACTCAGAATCAGGTGTCGCCAGAGCCGTTGGAACCGCTGACGGGTCCTCTTCGAAGCAAAACTAGTAGGGAAGCCAAACATTGTTGGAGAAGACCAGTGGGCTCTGAAATCTGATGAGAGGTCGGTGCAGACTGTGGGGAAGCAGAACCGCGCACCCGGGGGAGAAAATTGATAACTCCTGGTTCCGGACACCAAACTGAGCTCTTCTTTTTGGAGAAGAAAGAAGACTCGTAGTAGAAGCTTTTTGAAGAAGAACCTTCGATCAGATTCTAAGCAGGACCGTCGCAGTCGGGCTTCCACTCCGGATCTGGTCTCCTGCCAGGGAGGCTTTGTGCAGTCGGGGAAGAATGACTCCCCTGGGCGATTACAAACTCAGAACGGGATGGGACCACCGCCGTTGCAAAGAGGACTGGGAGACGCTTCCAACGATGGCTCTTGAACCTTCAGAAACGTCCGGAGGAAACCGTGGTCGCCTCTGCAAGCTGCTACTCTTCTACAGATCTGCAACTGGGAACTGTAGGTTGAAGATGACGGGGGGGAATGGGATATATGGGAGGGGAAATGGGGGTGGATGAGTGTGGGGAAAGCCCGGGCTGTGAGGGGGTCTAGGAGGGGGTGTTCCAAGGTGGGGGAAGGGAAGAATGGGGTCTGAAAGGGGGTCTAATAGGTGGTGGGAGGAGGAGCTACGAATTTGGGAAGGTGGGTGAGAGGAAAAGGGTATTCGAAAATGGGTTTAAGGGTGGGATTAAATTTTGGTCTTGGGGGATGGGAAGAGGTGTGTGGGGAAGGTAAAAGGGGGCTTGGGGAGTGGGAAAGGAGAGGTTGTGAGGGCTGTGTTGAGTTATGGTTTTGATGAATGCGTGTTTGTTAAGTTATGGTTTTGATGATAACTAAACTTAATGTGTGCCTTAATGATGATAACTAAACCTGTGGTGATTACACATGTTCTTGATTATTGTGCTCATTCATCATGTTGTTTATGTTGGGTTTGCAAGAGGCAAGAGGTTTCATAATCTCTTTAATGTGAACAAGCATGGTATTAACCATGACTATCTTGGCTTGCAGGATCATAACTACGGTTCATGTTTTGGAACTCAAAGAACTCAGAGAAGTGCATCATTAAAGTTCATGAAGTTCTCAGTGAAAAGGGGAGTTAACTCACTCATTGCATTATGTCGACTCCCACTGTGTTACATGCATTTTCAATATGCTAAGTTGTAAGGCTTAATGAGATAGCAAAGTGTTATTGAACCTCACATGCAAATCTTGGTATTTATGAGTGAATGGTGTTTTCATAATCTAAGATATTTGGTTACTTAATGCTTATATCACTCTCGGTGTATTTGGTTTCATGATGCCCATTCACAACTTGCATTATATGTTCTCACATTGCATTAATACCAAGGAACATGTGGTTCTTGAATGCACACATCAATCATGAAACCTTGGGTTACATGATGACCATCCATTCGTTTAAATTCATTGTCATATGAACTTGATCTTTTGATGTGGATGGTTAATTTGAGAATGAGCCTTTCTATCCTTCTTGTTATTGAGATTCCATGAGTGTGTTTCATGGATATTTTACTTGGGGTGATTGAGCTCTTATCTCTTGATCTTTAGCTCAGAACACTTGTGATTCAAAGTGTTCACATATAACTAATTCATGAGATTTCATACGTGTATTTCATACATTTATTATATGGATTATTGAGCTAAAGTTCTAATCCTTTTTATATGATTTTGCAGGTCAAAACACTCAGTATATATTCCCCAAGATCAAATGAGTTTGATGCCACAGAGTTCGGAAGGGTTGCAATGGCATTTGGGGCTGAATTGTGTTAATCTGGAATTTACTGTAGCTTTAGGTCGACCGGCATTGTAGCTAGGTCGACCGAATTTCCCAGAACCAAAAGGTTCGGGGTCTGTGACATTCCGGTCGACCGCCCCATGAATTCTGGTCGACCAGTTTTGCCAGAGCCTAAAAGCTCCGGCTGCAGCAGGTTCCGGTCGACCGCCAGCCTCGAGGCCCACTTTTGTTGACTTTTGTGTCAAGCTCGAGGAGAGGGGTTTCACCCCATTTCGTTAATCCTTTTGCCCCCAATTGCACCAGAATTCGTGGATCTGGTCTAGGACTTGTCCAAGGGCCATTCAAGAAATATAAAACCAATATAAAGGGTCATAAACCCTAGCACTTCATGTGAGATCAAAAAGAGGCCATCAAAGGGGGAAAGTGAGGAGCTGCAAGAGCAAGAGGAGCTACGTGAACAGTACTCCATCCAGCAATCCCTTCATCTATTTGAATCCATTCAAGCTCAATCTGAAGCTCACAAAGCTCCAATCAAGAGAAGAATCAAGCAAGCCATCAAAGAGGATTCAAAGAAGGTGATTCAAGGAGCTGAAGATTCAAGGTCCATTTGAAGCCATCAACTTCCAATGAATTGAAGGAGCAAGCAACCAACAAAGAGAGATCAAGGGGAGACCGTCCCAAAACATGAGTTTTCTAAACTAAGCCTCATCGTATTTATGTTTTGGGTATTGTATTTATGTTCATCATAAACTGAAGAATCTGTGTGTGTGTGGATCGTGTTGGATCTGTGGTCGTGTGTGTGTGTTGTTTTGATTCATGTGTGCATAGGTCTTCTTAGATCTACGTGTGTTGTGTGGTTTTATTCAGATCTTAGTATTTGTGTGTGGAGTGCTGCATTTGTCGCAACGTGTGTTGTGATCCGGTTGTCGGATCGTGTTGGAGACATTATCTCCGTGTGTGTGTGTGTGTATTGGGGCGCATCCCCGTGTGTATGGGCTGGCTTCGTCCTGCGTGTGTGGTTGGAGCGTCGTCTCCGTTTGGGGATTTATTCCCGAGTGAAGCCTCATCGGATTTGGTGAGGGGTGGACGTAGGATTGCCGTCGTTGCATCCAAACCACCTTAAAAACCGCTGTGCATTGTGTGTTATTTGTGTGGTTTGTTTGTTCTTATTCTATGGTCGTGTGAGATCGGTGAGTTTTAGAGAATTGGTAAGTTAGTCTTCTATTGCTAATTATTGTTTACCACATATTTTGTAAAAGGCTAAAAGTTTTCCTTAAAATTGGTAAACACCCAATTCACCCCCTCTTGGGTGTCATTGATCGCGGGACTTCAATTGGTATCAGAGCCAAGGCTTTAATTTCATAGATCTAACGATCTAGAGTGATCCAGATCAATGACTACCATAATGTACACCTTAAACTCTCCACCCGTGTTTGATGGTTGTAATTTCGATGTGTGGTTAGGAAGGATGTGTAGTCTAGTCAATTCATACGACCCTAAGCTTTGGAAGCTTATCTCACATGGTCCTTATGAATTGCCTAAAGATAAAAATGTCTGGACTACAAATCAAAAGTTTAAACATGATCAAAATTGTTTAGTCTTGAAGTTATTTATGACTACAGTCAATACTGATCACTTTCCCTTTGTCTCTCATTGCAGATCCGCGAAGGACATTTTGGATGGATTAACCCAAATCCGGGAAGAGCATGAAGGCGAATGTCTTATGGCAGGAACAAGTGATCAAGGGAGTGATCAACAAACTGAATCAAACTCAAAGGTAAATTCTGATTCTGATAATGAAGATGAAGTTAGCTATGAAGATTTGTTGATTGCTTATGATAATCTTGCTAAAAAATACAAGAAGTTAAAATCTGAAAACAAAAAATTGAAAATGGTTGCCGATCAAAATAAGTGTAATTCCTCTTGTAAAAAATGCTTGCATCTATAGGAAATGATTGAGGCTCATATGTTTGACATTGAATTTCACAAAGATCAAATATGTTCCTTAAGAAATGAAAACAAGGAGATGACTGCAAAACTGAATTCTATGGCCGATGATCAAACCTTGATAAATGAAATGATTCATGATGAAAAGCTTGTTAAAGAAAATGAGAAACTGAAGGAATTGAACAAGGCCATTTCTGAAAGATTGCTTGCTTTTGAAAAAGGAAAATTTGTGAATATTGATGAATCTGAAAAAGTTCATGCCTTGTTGCAAGAAATAGAAAGTCATAAAACCATCAATGTTACGTTACATGAACAAATCAATTCGTGTGAAAATAAGATGGCGTCCTCTGAATTGCACATTTCATCTCTTGAAAAAGAAATTTCTGACTTGAATGGTTCATTGTCTAAATTTGTGAATGGCCAAGAAAACTTGGATAAATTGCTGGGCATGAAAGTGAACTTTCAAAAACAAGGGCTGGGTTTTGATCCAGTGAACAAAAAGAAATTTGAGAGTAAGTTACACACTTCTTTTGTTCATACCACTTGTGCACCCAGCACCTCTACATCTCGCTCCCATGAACACACCATGTCAAGAACTCAATCAAATCTGAAAAAGAGTGGATGTCCAGGATGTGCATGCTAGAAACATTCATGTAAACTTTCATGCATCTAAGAAAAGAAATGTCTCATGTCTTTACTGTGGAAAACTTGGACACATGATGCATGATTGTTTCATTATGAAGAATGATGATTTGAGAGCATGTAGAAATAAGGTTGGTTTAAAAAATACAAAGAAAGCATTCACCACAAAACCTTCCATGTATTGTAATCATTGTGGTAAAAGAGGTCACACAATTTCACACTGCTGGCTACTAACAAAGAAAAAGAGTTTTCATTCAACACATCATGCTCAAATGTACAAAATGGTCAACCAAATGAGAAGAGTGAATGTGACGTCACATGCCTGAAATGATTCTCATGCCTTTAAGCACTTGAAGCCATGTTGTCGTTACTATGGTAAATTTGGGCATAACATGCATGGGTGCTTTCTAAAGGAAAATGATGATTTGAGTGTTGGTAAGAAGTGGAAGCCACGTGCCAAAGATGCTGCTAACCCACGAGGACCCAAGATGGTTTGGGTACCTAAGAATGTCAAATAAGAAATCTGTTTTGCAGGTGTGCCATGGAGTGTAAAGTATGAAATCTATTTTCAACAAGAGGGTAATGCACATGAGCTAAGTGGCATAACTCAGGTTGGAATAAAAATCAAAAATTGGATTTGAAGATCAGGTGATATCCCTCCTACTTTCTGTAATGACTCTGTCATGTTTTGACTTACTCTGAGTCATATAGTCATGTAATCTTGCATATGTCTGCACATGCATTTCATTTATAGTTGTTTGCATATTTGTGCGCATATCACTTGTCATATAACATCTTGTTGTAGGAGAGCTTGAAGATTCTTCAGATCATGACTTCACTACATATTTTATGTTTACATACACCCTTTCACGTACTATCTTGCATAAGTTGAACATTGTGAATTCATGTCATAATGCATAGCAATCCTCCTGCCTTCATCATCCTTGACTACATAGTATATCAAATGGTGAGAAGTGGAATGGTAGGTTACACCTATCTGAAAGCTATCACTACGCGTTAGGTGATCTTCGGATCTAAGTTCTCCGCTTGGTACTATGAATCATTTACTCAAAAGACTGCATATGGCATTGGACTGTTACTGAACATCTTGCATTCATGCACACACTAAGGGGGAGCAACCACATTCATCATATGGGATCAATGTTCAGGTTCACACATGAGTCATACATTGCATCTAGAGCTGTCTAGGGGTGTTGGTTGTTAAAATTATTTGTCATATCATTATTAATAAATTTGAATCGAAATTAACAAATCAAACATTTCTATCTTTGGATGCAGATTACACTTCCAAGATCCAAATGATGATGGGCTAGTCATGACCAAGCTTGAATCAACTAGGAGAATACCTTGCAAGGATGAAAATGATGAGAACACTCTCAAGTTGCTACAAGAAGATGGGATACTTTATGAAGAACAACCTCCAGGATCGACTCAAGCACAAGCTGGTGGAAGTCCTTATGAAAGACTTGGAAGAAAATGGATTCTCAAGGCAAAGGTAAAAAGTAAAAACTGAAATATCAACCCTTGTGAGGTTGGTGATTTTTAGTGAATGAAGGCTTCCAATCTTGTCTCCTGAACTAAGATAATTCAATCTTGTCAATTCATGCAATGGCCGTCTTTATCACTTGGTGACACACTCAAGTGACAAGGTATTGATTCTAAAAACTTGAATTGTCATTTACTAGCATGTTGTGATGAATTGGTTGAATCAAATTGAAGATCTTGAAAAATGTGTATGAAGTGTTTGGCGATTGAACATCCCTCAACTTGGATTGCATGATCACACTTGAATTGCATTGCATATCTGGTATATCAAATGGCATTTGTGGAAGAGTGGATTATGTCCACTTGGAAGCATTCCCTATGCGTAAGCTGGGTCTTCGGACTAAAATCTCCGCCTCGTACCAGATCTTGACAATTGTGATTGGCTTGTGAAAGGTTGATTTGTAAGTGAATCCTTGACTTGAGCTAATTATATTCAAGATATGTTTTTGATCAATGATCTAAACATTTGGCTTGTGGATGATTTCTCATTTGAAAATTGTGAAATGCTATTGAAAATCTAATTTTGAAGAACTCTGTAACTAGGTTGCACTACTTAAACTTTTGATCATGTATGCACCCTTATTCATAAAAGTCATGTCATGTAAGATGATTATCTGATTCATGAATAAAATGTGTTTGCCATTCATCTCACTGGTTTGAAAAATAAGCACCTGCATCTTATTTTTGCACTGCATTCTTATATCCTCATAGGTTGCATTGCATTAGAACTCATGACATTGCATATCTTTAGCTGCATTCAGTTCATTCAGTTGGTATCTATTCAATTGGTATCAAAATCACATCACATTGCTAGCATGCATGTCATAGTGCATTTGCATAAACTCCCACTGTGTGCTTGTGTGATACTATATGCTATTCACCCCATCCGTTGACATTTCTATGGCCTTATATCTTCTTGATAAATAATGCTGCATTTGAGTCATTATTGGAGTGTTTCATGTTGTACACTCTGGGGGAGTTCTTATTTCATAAGTGCATCTATTTAGGGGGAGTTGCACTGTTATGTGTTCATGATATTTTCGGTATACATGCTGAATCAAATTCGCACACTTCATGCACACATGTGAAAATGAGTGTCAGATATAAGGATATATGAATTTCTTTTCAAGACTCTTGAGATATTAAACTTGCTGCATGTATAATGAAGAGACAGTTGAGGAAAAAGCTGCCTACCCATCCTTGTTGAAAAATCTGAAATGAAAATGAAAGATAGAGCAATGCTCGGTCTCACTGAGTAAACTGGGCACATGTCACCTAAGACGTGATGTGGTTCATATCTGAAAAGTGCTGACTAATATCTCTATTCAAAATGAGGTGAAATGGTTCAGTATTCTGAGTAACCGGGGATTCTGACATGAGCTCCATGTGTCTACTCGCGTAAAAAGGAATCATTTGAACCTGATCACTCTTGAAAAATTCTTTCTATCTTGAGTTGAAAAATGTTGCTGAAAACACTTTGTGGTAGAGCGTAGCCTCCAATACGCTGTTCTCAAAATTGAAGTGCAGTTTGTAAAATGTCTCATTGTGTTTATCTGAAAATCTGAATATCCATATTGCGACTATCGTTTTTCATGTTACTCACTTACACATCTGAAAATTTGATTTAATATGTATTCAGAAAGTTGATTGACTACATTAGCAATTGCATGATTCTCCTATATGATTGCACAACCTCCCATGTGCTACACATATGCATTCCGATTGTCATGACTCTCTTGCATCCTTCTTATACCCACTCCCTTCTTCAACTAGTAAGGGGGAGATATGCTTGCATATCTATATATATGTATCTGAATGGTTGCATTGTGTGCTCATCCTGTGTCATCAGTTGTATGTATATAGTCTCATGCATTTGCTGTGCTCATCATGCTTACATTCATAATGTCATCACATGCTTGCATTGAGTTCTTATGCATTTCCAGAAAATAAAAAAAAATTAAAAACGTGAAAATCAAAGAAAATCTTTTGTTGTGCCATCCTGCTCTTGCATGTTTTGAAAATCTAATATGGGATCTAGATTTTGAATGCTATCCTGTTGAACCCCTCATCTTGTGATCATCCCCACTGGTTCCTATCCTTGAGGCCAATCATTACTTCAATTGGTATCATTACATTCAATTGGTATCCATACATGCTTGACTGTATTCGCTTTGGATGATATCATATTGATTTCAGAGAATAATAAGCATTTGGTTCCCTCTAATTGGACTTATATTGACTTGTCGGTCCATGATTTGTTGTTGCTTCTTCTGTATTGATACAATGGGCTATTGCTGCTTCAAAGGGAGATAAACTTGTTCTTCCTCATTTGGATTCTTCCAGCTTGTTGATCATGTCACATGGGGAGAAAGTTCTTCATTATCCCACCTTTTGATTATGTCAAAGGGGGAGAGAAATTGATGCTTGTGTGTGACAGGGGGAGAAGAACATCTGTGCCATTCCATTGTATATCATCATTAAGTTTGTCATCATCAATAAGTTTGTCATCATAAAAAAGGGGGAGATTTTTGAGTTATGGTTTTGATGAATGCGTGTTTGTTAAGTTATGGTTTTGATGATAACTAAACTTAATGTGTGTCTTAATGATGATAACTAAACCTGTGGTGATTACACATGTTCTTGATTATTGTGCTCATTCATCCTGTTGTTTATGTTGGGTTTGCAAGAGGCAAGAGGTTTCATAATCTCTTTAATGTGAACAAGCATGGTATTAACCATGACTATCTTGGCTTGCAGGATCATAACTACGGTTCATGTTTTGGAACTCAAAGAACTCAAAGAAGTGCATCATTAAAGTTCATGAAGTTCTCAGTGAAAAGGGGAGTTAACTCACTCATTGCATTATGTCGACTCCCACTGTGTTACATGCATTTTCAATATGCTAAGTTGTAAGGCTTAATGAGATAGCAAAGTGTTATTGAACCTCACATGCAAATCTTGGTATTTATGAGTGAATGGTGTTTTCATAATCTAGGATATTTGGTTACTTAATGCTTATATCACTCTCGGTGTATTTGGTTTCATGATGCCCATTCACAACTTGCATTATATGTTCTCACATTGCATTAATACCAAGGAACATGTGGTTCTTGAATGCTCACATCAATCATGAAACCTTGGGTTACATGATGACCATCCATTCGTTTAAATTCATTGTCATATGAACTTGATCTTTTGATGTGGATGGTTAATTTGAGAATGAGCCTTTCTATCCTTCTTGTTATTGAGATTCCATGAGTGTGTTTCATGGATATTTTACTTGGGGTGATTGAGCTCTTATCTCTTGATCTTTAGCTCAGAACACTTGTGATTCAAAGTGTTCACATATAACTAATTCATGAGATTTCATACGTGTATTTCATACATTTATTATATGGATTATTGAGCTAAAGTTCTAATCCTTTTTATATGATTTTGCAGGTCAAAACACTCAGTATATATTCCCCAAGATCAAAGGAGTTTGATGCCACAGAGTTCGGAAGGGTTGCAATGGCATTTGGGGCTGAATTGTGTTAATCTGGAATTTACTGTAGCTTTAGGTCGACCGGCACTGTAGCTAGGTCGACCGAATTTCCCAGAACCAAAAGGTTCGGGGTCTGTGACATTCCGGTCGACCGTCCCATGAATTCCGGTCGACCGGTTTTGCCAGAGCCTAAAAGCTCCGGCTGCAGCAGGTTCCGGTCGATCGCCCCATGAATTCTAGTCGACCGCTAGCCCCGAGGCCCACTTTTGTTGACTTTTGTGTCAAGCTCGAGGAGAGGGGTTTCACCCTATTTCTTTAATCCTTTTCCCCCCAATTGCACCAGGATTCGTGGATCTGGTCTAGGACTTGTCCAAGGGCCATTCAAGAAATATAAAACCAATATAAAGGGTCATAAACCCTAGCACTTCATGTGAGATCAAAAAGAGGCCATCAAAGGGGGAAAGTGAGGAGCTGCAAGAGCAAGAGGAGCTGCGTGAACAGTACTCCATCCAGCAATCCCTTCATCTATTTGAATCCATTCAAGCTCAATCTGAAGCTCACAAAGCTCCAATCAAGAGAAGAATCAAGCAAGCCATCAAAGAGGATTCAAAGAAGGTGATTCAAGGAGCTGAAGATTCAAGGTCCATTTGAAGCCATCAACTTCCAATGAATTGAAGGAGCAAGCAACCAACAAAGAGAGATCAAGGGGAGACCGTCCAAGGAGGAAGAAGGGAAGAAGCAAGTAAGCAAGCACCATTTGAGGCCAAGGAACTTCCAATCAAGAGAAGAATCAAGCAAGCCATCTAAGGGGATTCAAGTGGAGATCAAGAGGAGGTTCTTCAAGTGAAGATTGAAGAAATGCTCAAGATCTGCAACATGCATTCAAGGGGAACCCAAAACAGGAGTTTTCTAAACTAAGCCTCATCGTATTTATGTTTTGGGTATTGTATTTATGTTCATCATAAACTGAAGAATCTGTGTGTGTGTGGATCGTGTTGGATCCGTGGTCGTGTGTGTGTGTTGTTTTGGTTCGTGTGTGCGTAGGTCTTCTTAGATCTACGTCTGTTGTGTGGTTTTATTCAGATCTTAGTATTTGTGTGTGGAGTGCTGCATTTGTCATAGCGTGTGTTGTGATCCGGTTGTTGGATCGTGTTGGAGACATTATCTCCGTGTGTGTGTGTGTGTATTGGGGCGCGTCCCCGTGTGTGTGGGCAGGCTTCGTCCTGCGTGTGTGGTTGGAGCGTCGTCTCCATTTGGGAATTTATTCCTTGAAGCCTCACCGGGTTTGGTGAGGGGTGGACGCAGGATTACCGTCGTTGCATCCGAACCACATTAAAAACCGCTGTGCATTGTGTGTTAATTGTGTGGTTTGTTTGTTCTTGTTCTATGGTCGTGTGAGATCAGTGAGTTTTAGAGAATTGGTAAGTTAGTCTTCTATTGCTAATTATTGTTTACCACATATTTTGTAAAAAGCTAAAAGTTTTCCTTAAAATTGGTAAACACCCAATTCACCCCCCTCTTGGGTGTCATTGATCACGGGACTTCAGGCTGGGCCCTTGCTGGTAGAGGGCCAGCAAGGTCTAGGTTAATTCCCAAGGGTAATGGCAGCCCAATTCAAGGGAGCCGACGAGGTGCCAAGGCATGGGTTACACTCCTCACCCCACGGTGATCCCTTGAAGCAAGGAGCTCAAGGATCGGGCTCTCACTCTCACGGCCAGCGGAGTTTATGAACTAATATTAGAAAGAACAAGCACTAAATGGAGCTAGAAGTGGATCACTTACTCGATCGGTTTGAAGAAACCGGTCCCGCTCGGAGACGTGGGCGAGCGGGGAAGCGTGGGTTCCCCACACGCCGCGCCGGGGTAGCTTGACATGCTCAAATTGTTACAGCACTACACCCCATGCAAGGGGGGGGGGGGGAGATCTAGGGGTGGGGGTCAACTGATATTACATCCAAAACTATCTCCAAACAGGGAGGGGCCTTCAGCCGGCCAAGCGGGGAGGGGTGACACCGAACTAGCGATCAACAAGGAAGCCGACGTCAGTTCTATCCGCTATCTGTGCTTCAGGACTGACTGATGGTTATCATGATGTTGTGGCCACTCCAGAATTTTTCCGATGACGAGACCACTTGGAGATTCTTTGTAGCTGGATCGGGATGATGCTTGAATTTTTTTGATTTCTTTGGGCATCGCTGCTGGTCGGGGTAGGGGCTTGAACAGGGTGGCAGACCCTAGGTTCTGACAACTTCAGGTTTCCAACAGCAGGAAGAAGAGGATGCCACAACCGATCCCGAACTCAGAATCAGGTGCCGCTAGAGCCGTTGGAACCGTTGACGGGTCCTCTTCGAAGCAAAACTGGTAGGGAAGCTAAACGTTGTCGGAGAAGACCAGTGGGCTCTGAACTCTGATGAGAGGTCGGTGCAGACTGTGGGGAAGCAGAACCGCGCACCCGGGGGAGAAAATTGATAACTCCTGATTCCGGACACCAAACTGAGCTCTTTTTTTTGGAGAAGAAAGAAGACTCGTAGTAGAAGCTTTTTGAAGAAGAACCTTCGATCAGATTCTAAGCAGGACCGTCGCAGTTGGGCTTCCACTCCGGATCTGGTCTCCTGCCAGGGAGGCTTTGTGCAGTCGGGGAAGAATGACTCCCCTGGACGATTACAAACTCAGAACGGGATGGGACCACCGCCGTTGCAAAGAGGACTGGGAGACGCTTCCAACGATGGCTCTTGAACCTTCAGAAACGTCCGGAGGAAACCGTGGTCGCCTCTGCAAGCTGCTACTCTTCTGTAGATCTGCAACTGGGAACTGTAGGTTGAAGATGACGGGGGGGAATGGGGTATATGGGAGGGGAAATGGGGGTGGATGAGTGTGGGGAAAGCCCGGGCTGTGAGGGGGTCTAGAAGGGGGTGTTCCAAGGTGGGGGAAGGGAAGAATGGGGTATGGAAGGGGGTCTAACAGGTGGTGGGAGGAGGAGCTACGAATTTGGGAAGGTGGGTGAGAGGGAAAGGGTATTTGAAAATGGGTTTAAGGGTGGGATTAAATTTTGGTCTTGGGGGATGGGAAGAGGTGTGTGGGGAAGGTAAAAGGGGGCTTAGGGAGTGGTAATTCTCCCTTAGGAGATGAGAGGGTGCTTGGGGAAGGGGAGTGGGTGGTTGGTGGTTGGAGGGTGGAGTGGGGAGTGGTGGAATCTCCCTTGGGGCTGGGGTGGAGTTAAGGTGGGTTGGTGGGGAGTTGGGGATGAGTTATTGGAGGGGGGGAAGAGATAGAAAGGTGGTTGGGAGGGGAGGAGAGAGAAAGGGGCGCAGGTTTGAGAGAGAGAAAGTGGAGGAGAGAGAAAATGACTTATTAGAGAGAGAGGTAGAGAGAGAGAGAGGGGGGATAGGTGGGAATCACTCCCAAGAGTTTCTCACCCAACTAATGGAATCTCTCCAATAGGAAATTTGAACTCTCAAATGGTAATTTTCATTCATTGATTCATTAGTTCAAATGGAGGAAATGGGGTCCTATATATAAGCAACCCACATTTCTACAAAAGTCTCTGACTCTTACTACAATGACCAAAGACCAAGGGGGTAGGGGCGCCCCTGGGCCTAGCCCAAAGAATTGGGCCCAATAACCATTCTAAACAATCTAATGACACTTAACCTAGGTAGATGACTCATTAACCTAGGTACATGACTCAAATAAAAGGGAAAAAACATCAAATGACTCAAATAAAAATTACATAGGACTCAAAATTAAATAACTAGACCATGCCGGATGCAACCGGGGCGAGGAGACGAGCTGTGAACGTGGGCATGGGAGGTGATGTCCCCATCAAATCTGCTGAGTGCGGCAATGCGCCAAGTAAGGCGTTGAACGTCTTTGATGCAGGTGGGTGGACGCATGTCCAAGATGGCCTGGACCTTGCCGGGGTTGGCCTCGATCCCACGCTGGGTGACTAAGAAACCCAAGAATTTCCCATATCTTACTCCGAAGGCGCACTTGGTGGGATTGAGCTTCATATTGTATCTTAGGAGGGTGTCGAAGGTCTCATCTAGGTCGGCGAAGTGGTCCTCGGCCTTGGGGGTCTTGCTGAGCATGTCGTCAATATAGGCCTCGACGTTCCGGCCGAGCTATCCTTCGAACATATGATTGACCAGCCTCTGGTACGTGGCTCCAGCATTCTTCAACCCGAAAGGCATTCGGGTGTAGCAGTATACGCCAAAGTCGGTGATAAAGGTGGTCTTCTCGATGTCTTCTGTATCCATTCTGATCTGGTGGTAACCGGAATAAGCGTCCAGGAAACTGAGTATCTCATTGCCCGAGGTTGAATCAACTAGTTGGTCGATGCTCGGTAAGGGATAGCAGTCCTTTGGTGTAGCTTTGTTCAAGTCGGTGAAGTCCACGCACATTCGGCACTTTCCCAAAGCTTTTGTCACCAGGACAACGTTAGCGAGCCATGTCGGGTACAGGACCGGTCTAAAAAGGCCAGTCTTTTGCCCCTTGGTGACTTGCTCCTTGATGATCGCCTGCTTCTCTAGCGCATGCTTCCTTCTGCGTTGTTGTACGGGCTTCACGGTCGGGTCGAGGTTCAGCCTATGCATCACCGTCTCCTCTGGTATTCCGGGGAGTTGATCATCAGACCATGCAAAGACTCGGATGTACACAGAAAGAAACTCTTTGTATTGCTGCTGAACCTCAGATGGTAGGTCGGCTCCAATCTTTACTCCTAGGGTCGGGTCATCGTATAGGAAAACCGTTAGCAGCTCGCCTCCAGGCTCGGAGGTTGCGGGTTTTTCCTTGACTTCCCGGGGGCCCTTGTTCTTCCCGTCCGGCCTTGTGGCTTCAACCGAGATATTATAGCACCTTCTGACCGTCGCCTGGTTACCTCGGACTTCCCCCATCCCATTTCTAGTGGGGAACTTCATCTTTTGGTTATAGGTAGAGGGCACCGCTTTCGTTCAGCTAAGGATTTCTCGGCCAAAGATTGCGTTGTATGCTATCATACCCTTGATCACTATGAAGTCCACCATGACCGTAACGGTTTTAGGTGGGGTGCCGAGAGTGACCGGCAGGCTTAGGGCTCCCTCGGGATAAGTGGCATGGCCATTAAACCCGCAAAGAGGGGTTCGGATCGGGCAGAGTTTAGACAGATTCTTCCCCATCTTAAGGAAACATTCATAAGATAATACATCAGGGACACTTCCATTGTCAACTAGAATCCTGTCTACGTTACAATGGTTTATCGTGGCTGATATGACTAGGGCGTCATCATGCGGGGTGGTCAGCCCTTCCAGGTCTTGGTCAGAGAAGACTATGACCTGGGGCTCACTTGGCGGGGCCTTGGGAGGCTTGACGGCTTAGCTCACCCGCTCAGCATGACGCTTCCTTCCTCGGCCACTATCTCCTCCTGATGCAGCTCCTCCAGCGATGATGTTGATGTGTACCCCGCGAGGGGCATTGTCGATTTCTTCTGGGGTGCCCCGGTCTTCCTTACGCATGGCCATGAACCGGGATAGGTGTCCCTGGCGGACGAAGCGCTCGATCTCATCCTGGAGCTGGTGGCAATCGCCAGTGTGATGCCCGTGGTCGCTGTGGAACAGGCAATGCTTGCTGCGATTGTGGCTTTTCGACCTCATTGGCTCGGGTTGGCGGAGGAGGCTCGAGCCTTTGATGTCTTTGTATATCTCATACACCGGAGCGGTTAAGGGAGTGTACCGCTCGTACTTTCGGGATGGTTCCTTGTGCTCCCCGTCTCAGTTCTACCTTTTTCCTGGACCCGAGCTTGGCTCGGGTGCCCGCTTCTTGTCCCCCTCCCCACCCGAGATGGTTGCTCCTCGGCATGTGCTGTGGACTTCTTCGCACTCAGCATGACGCAAAGCCAAAGTCACTCGCTCGGCAAGGGTCGAGGGAGGGTGGAGGACAAGTTCGCGGTGGAGGTTCTCATCCCGGGTGCCTCCGGTTAGTGCGGTTATGGCCGAGGCTACATCCAGGCGGGGGATTCTCAGGGCTTCCGATTTGAATCGGTTGATGTAAGCCCCGAGTCTCTCCCCTTGCGCCTGTTTGAGAGCCAATAGCCCCGCTACCAACCTTGGGGGGCCACTACCGGTGAAACTCTCCTTAAATACTCGCCCGAATTGCTTGAAATCCCGGATGGATCCGGGGGCGAGGGCCCGGACCATGCTTGGGCACTTTGGACCAGGGTGGTCACAAAGACTCGGCACTTGATGGCGTCGGACGCTCCGTGAAGGGTCATCAGAGCGTCGAAGCTGTCGAAGTGGTCGGTCGGGTCGCCTTGGCCGTCGTAGGACTTGAAGGTCTGGATGGAGGTTCTAGGAGATACCTCTGCCTTCAATATGTAATCGGAGAATGGGGATTTCTCCTCGTCCTCCATCGGAGAGACATTCTACAAGGCACATAGGGCGCGCTCCTGTTCTACGAAACGCCTCTCGAATTCTCGCAGTCAGAGAGATAACTCTGGCTATCGCCGCGCTGTGGGGCTGGGGGGGCTTCCTTGGCGCTCTCTGGGGGCTTCAGTTTCTGGGTTTGGACGGCGTGCCCCAGGTTTTCCCCTTTTCGGCGTGGAGGAGGCCTCTTGCTCCGGGGGGGCTTGTGAAGGCCCTCCTGACCTATTACGAATAATCTGTCAGCCTCGGAGGGTGAAGCGGCCTCCGGCAGTGTGCTGGTACGTGTTCTCGCGGGGAGGACTCTCAGGAGGGGCGCGTGACCTTCCTTCCCTGGCCGCCTGGGTCCTCATGAGTTCCACGAGGATATCCAGTTTTACGTTGAGGGTTTGGAAAGCGTCAGCGCTCCCGTTGGGTGGTAGCTCCACCGCCGCGGGAGGAGGGGGTGGTCCGTCGGCTGGGGTGTTGGCGTTGGAGGGAGGGTATTGTGAGGCCTGAGAGGGGCCTTCTTCTGCCACCATCATGGCTTTTCCCCTGTCGCCGGTGGACCTCCTCCCTGAACTCCTTCGCACCATACTGGCTCTTTGGTCGTTTCCCACAGACGGCGCCAGATGAAGAGGCGTGATCTCGCGCTGGTCCTGAGCTAGGGAGATGATCACCGAACAGTGAACTGCAAGGAAGGAAAACGGATCAGGGGGTCCAGGGATGGTTCCCTATAGTAAACCCTCCGATGCCTAAGTCAGTAGAGCAATGGTGGAAGCTATGAAGGGAGGAGGAAAGAGAGGCACGAGATCCCTCTACACCAAGGTGGTGAAGTGGTTCCTGCTCAGGGAGTTTTAGGTGTGTGTTGGCCTTACCTTTCGCTGGAGGGAGTCCCAGGTTTAAATAGTGCACCGGCCTCATGAGTTCCGTAAGCTGAGTTTCAGGCGGGAGTTACGTCCTCAACGTGGGCTCTTTACGTCCTCATCGTGGGATCTTTATAGCCTTGCGGGGTCATGGGTCCCTTATCCTCGTAAACTCATGCTCATAAAGGGCTCTCAACGGCAGCGTGGTTAAGCAATCGTTGGTCAACCCAAGCATGAAGAGTGCCAACCCTACCCGGGCGATAGGCATAGCTCGGATGAGGATCGGTCGGGGTGGGCGCTGAGCACTAGCCTTTATCCCGACGAGGGGATAGATCGGGCGTGGGTCTTCCTCCGACCTGACCGACGCTCGGGCCTTCCGAGCCTAAGGGCCGCCGAGGAAGGGTTTGATCCCGAGTGATCTTATTGGGCTTTTTAGGCTAAGTGGGCCCTACGGGGCTGTCACTTAGATGAGCTGGGCCTCGTTTGGTCCTGATGGACCTAGTTTGGCTGCTCTTAGATGGGATACAGAAATCCCCTCTCTACTTGATGTAACTGCTATCACAATAACAAACATGGAAAATCACATTAATCTCGACTTTAGGGGTCAATAACTGGTCCGCTAAGGTGATATTAACGGTCTAACACTAGACCGCTTACGGTTCAGTACAACAGGCTCTTAAAACGAACCCAAAAGGGTCCTTATTTCAATCTGATTCCAGAATGGGTCTGAACCATAGTTCAGCCCACAAAGCTAAGGTCCAATAAAGCGGAATGGGCTAGGTTAGAGTCGACTGGGTCGAAATAATCCGACTTAACCCAAGCCCATTACTTAACCGGGCCAAGAGGAAGATAGCGGTCTAAACCTGGGCCGCCAAGGATCGCTTAGAGGTCCCAAGTTGGGCCGCTAAGATCGCAGAGCAGTTCAGATTTGGACTGTCCCATACACGAATCAAAACACGTCCAAGGGTTCAGGTCTTGGGGTACAACCTGCCCGGCATCCTGGTGGGAATCCCAGGCTCATGGGGACTTACGGAGGTCTCATTATAGTGGTCCTAGTCCGATGGAAGGAATATCCAGCAGAGAGTCCCAACTATTACAAGATTGAGACTAGATGAAACACGGAAAATGAGACGATGCGGTCAGTCAATCCCACCGGAGTGGTATGACTGTCAAACAATGATATCAAGATCGTAACAATTTATAACTGCATGGTTCAAAATTTACAAGATTAATAATCAAGCCTTTATCAAGTTTCATATGATCATTTAACTTATGATTGTCAAAACAACTTCCATGTAAATAATGAAAATCAAAGGTCTATAACCATGATACTAGACTAATCTCACTTTCTGCATCGTTATAGGTCAAGGTGTCATACTAAAACATAGTAATTTCCTGGTCAAAAATGTATGAAATAGAGTTTGAAATACCCTGCCAGAGGACAGAAACGGTCTATATAAGGGTCGCCAGAATCATAAAACGGTCTATCGTAGGGCCGTTTCTTTTTGGAAGATAATCATACATAAAAATTTTTTAAAATTTTTGAAAATGCAGGGCTTGAAGCGGTCTATCGTGGAACCGCCAGATGACTAAAGACGGTCTATCGTGAGACCGCTACTTGTCTAGCGGCCATTGGAAGGACCGTTTACTCAACCCGATACCTCGCCGTCGGTGAGCCTCAACACACTACGATAGAATCTCAATTCTACATAATAGGGTGAACGAAATTTTGGGAAAATGCTACCATTATAAAGAGCATTAAAAACCGTATAAGATGGCATGTTTTGATTAAAATTTAATGAGACTAAATCATACAGAAACAAGTTAACATGGAAGTTACCCTTTCGGGTATACCTCGACGTAAATCATGAAATTAGGGCAGCATGGTGCATGAAATTTAGGCAATTAGGTGTCAAAAGAAATGGCTCAAGAAGACGAACAAGATGGTATATTAACTTAGTCTTTACGCCTGAGAGACACCTACCTTTGAGCGATGGAAAGATGGAAGAAGAATAGGGGTCGCCGAAACCCTAGGTACCCGCTCCTAGAACATCCAAATCCTCCCTCGTCCGGCCACGATCGTTCACGCCACCAGCCGCCGGAGCAAATAGGGTTTCAGAGGGTCAAAAGCCCTCAATTTATACAGCTAAAGGATGCTTCTAACGATCGAATTTGGGTGGAGAGTCCAAGAGGGAAAAATGGCGAAACAATCGGATAAGGCTCTAATCTGCCGCCGCCGTTGTCCATAGAAGGCTCTAGAATTAGGGTTTTTGAAGGAGAAATGGTGCTCTACAATTGGGCTAGGGTTTGGCTTTGATTGGGGCTTTGAATGGGCTTGAATTTGGGTCCAATTAAGGATGATTGATTCGAGCTTTCAAAATAATGATTTTTAGCTTAATTTTTGAATTTGGGCCTTAATCAATTTTATTCCGGGTTCCTTGTTGAAGACAAAAATGCTGGAAATTAAATTTTACACAAAATACATATTTTTTTTATATTTTAATAATTTTTTTAAGATTTCAGCTTAAGAAAATAATTGAATAATACGGTAATATTAATATAAAAATTCAGGATGCTACACCCTCCCCCATTTTAAGGAATTTGGTGCCCAAATTCACTGAATGTAACCTTAGAACAATTCGGGATATAACTTTCTAATTACTTCCTCGGACTCCTACGTTGCCTCCTCAGTTCCACGCCGACTCCATTGGACCTTGACCATCGGAATGGATTGGTTCCTGAGTTGCTGTTGCTTGAAGTCTACAATCTTGACAGGCTTCTCTTCATAAGATAAGTCTTCTTTCAATTCCAAATAAACATGCTGAATGATGTGCGAAGGGTCATAAACATATTTTCACAGCATAGATACATGGAACACATTGTGAATGTCTGCTAACTGTGGTGGTAATGCCAATTTATAGGCAACTTCGCCTACCCTCTCCAAGATTTCAAATGGACCAACAAACCTTGGGCTTAACTTGCCCCAAATTCCAAATCTTCTAATTCCTCTTAATGGTGAGACTTTTAGAAACGCATGTTCTCCAACTTGAAACTCTAAATCTCTTCTTCTGTTATTAGCATAACTCTTCTGCCTAGACTGAGCAATCTTCAAACGGTCTCTAATAACTTGAATGTTCTTGGATGACTCGGAGATAAGATCTAGTCCAAGCCATTGCTTCTCGCCGACTTCATCTTAACAAAGAGGGGATCTACAGCTTCTTCCATACAAAGCCTCAAACGGTGCCATCTGAATGCTGGATTGATAACTATTATTGTATGCAAACTCAATCAAAGGCAAGTGTTCGTGCCAACTTCCTCCAAAGTCAATCATACAAGCTCTCAACATGTCCTCGACAATCTGATTCATTCTCTCAGTCTGCCCATCAGTCTGAGGATGAAATGTAGTACTGAAGTTCAAACATGTTCCCAATGATGCTTGTAGTCCTTTTCAAAAGTGAGAGGTAAATCTGTGGTCTCTGTCAAATATAATGGATACAGGGACTCCATGCAACCTCACTATTTCCTTCATGTATAGGGCAGCCAACACATCCACAGTCCATTTTTATTTAATAGGCAAAAAGTGCGTGGACTTTGTTAATCGGTTTACAATTACCCAAATTGCATCAAAGTTGCCATGAGTTATGGGTAAACCCATAATAAAATCCATACCAACACTCTCCCACTTCCATTGTGGTATTTCAAGAGACTTTAATTTTTCCAGCAGGCCTGAAATATTCAGCCTTAACTTGTTGACATACTAAACACCTGCTTATGAATTCGGCCACTTCTCTTTTCATGTTCAGCCACCAAAAAGTTCTCTTCACATCTCGGTACATCTTTGTAGCTCCTGGATGTATCGTATACTTAGACTTGTGAGCTTCCTAAAGAATCTTTCTCTTTATTTCTGCAGAATCAAGAACACAAGTTCTTCCTTGAAATAACAACCTACCATCATTAGCTAACATAAAATCTGGTCGACTAGCTAACTGCTCTTTGATTTCAACTAGTATTGGGTCATTATCCTGAAGCTGCTTAATTTCTGCCAGAAATTCTGAATGAAGCTGGATATGAGTAACAATAATCCGATCTTCCTTTTATGTAATATTAAGATCTAAACTTGCAAACTGTTCTAATAACTTCTGATGCGGGATGGACCACAGACACGACAAGCTCACGATTGTCCCTTAATAAGGGAAGCGTCGGACGTGCGCGGTTGAGAAACCGGCAATGAGCTAGGGTGATCGGCTCTCTTTTGTGCCCGGATCGGGTCACGGGATGGTCACTCTCTCTCTCGCAGCAGCGGTAATAAACATCATATAGCGAGCTAGATATCCCTACACATGCTCTCTAGCAGCGGCATAAAGATATATATACGAAAGAAAGCAAATGCCGAGAAGAGAGCGAAAACGATACCTCCACGCTACCGGGCGTGGGGAAGACAGACCCGGCCGATCTCGTACTCCCGGAACAAATATTACACAATAATGACAGCAATGAAATATCACCCACTCCACGCAGGGAGGTAAAGGGCTACACAAGTGGGCCCGGGAGGACCGATTTCAGGTTGACGGGCGGCTTCATGCGTAGCTTCGGCAGTACACGTACTCGCGACCGTGGGCCCCGCGTACTGGCCGGAGGGGCCGTGTGGGACCCGGTGGCACCGCTGTAGTGGGGATGCTTAGGGAAGTGCTCCCTGGGATGGTGGCACGCTGGAACGTCGACCGGAGGCCGGGCGGCTCCGTTCGACACCGGTCGGAATAACCGGCCACGGATCTGCCGGTTCTATTTTCAGACGCGCGCTCTGGCGAGATCGGACGCTGCAATCAGCCCCGATGTCGGATAGACACGAAACTAGCACCGTTGGAAAGATAACTTAAAATACTTCGATCTAGGACTAGAGCAAAAATGGAGTGCTCCAGATCTGGCCTTGACTGAATTTCCAAGCTGCTGTTGTACAATGGCCGAAATCTCAGATCAGCAGGGAACTTTCCTGAGAGTTGGCGTTGACTGATAGGTATTCCTCCGAATCTGAAGTTATGTTCTTTAGAAAAGTTGTGGAGGATCAAGAGAGGAAATTGGGGATATTTTGTATGAAAGGTTTTGTGGAGAATTAAATGTTCTAGGAATTGTATACTGGCGGTGGGTTGGATCTGGACTGATGCAGACAGAATAGATTTTGAAACTTGGACGAATTTTAGAAAATATTTAGGGGGCAAACCAAAAATCAAGAAAATTCTTGGATATAGGGGAAGGTGTACAGAATCTCCAATAAAATTGGGGGTTCCTGGGAAAATCAAAAGAGGGGTCGAATATGGGAAACTCAGGCGGACTATCACAGTGAACAGACAGCTGATAGATCTGGGAAGAGGTTGAAAATCGAAAATCGGAAAATAGGAAAAGAAAGAATTTGGGCGTGAGTTTTTTTGTGGAGATGGGGTTTCAAGTGGAGAACAACCTCTGAAAATTTCAGATCAAGAAGATGTCGGAGTTGATTGCAGGAATTCTCGTAGTAGACCTCTGTTCTGTAAAACAGAACCTTGGCAGCACTTCAGAATCGGCGTCGCGGCGGCTCGTTGGCGGCACGAATGGCGGCGGCGGCACCGGAGATGAACTCAGAGATTGAGGGGGAGGAGATAGAGGGGTTCCACTCTAGAATTGGGGGTTGGGGATGAAGAAAACCAGAGGGAGTGATAGGGGAGGTTGAAATTCTCATAAGGGGGGCTCTTGCACAATGCTTTTTTCACTTTCATTAATTCTAGAATAATAGAAATACATGACTTATATAATAAATAAAAAAAGACCATGAATACCCTTAGATCTAGGATCTGGAGGGGCATTTAAGGGACTTCATATTTTATCCAAATAAAATAAAAAAATGAAATTCCTAATTAATTCTAATGGGGGGACAAGGTAGGTGAGGTAGGTAGCCTACCTTTGAATTTTTAATCCACTTGTCTCCCATGTGGTCAATTGGCATTCCAACCTTCTAGATGGCCACCTAGGATGGTTGACCAGCCCCACATGGTCTAGGTGGACCAATGAGAAAGGGGTGAGGGCCCCCTTGCTTGGGCCTACTGGAATTTTACATATAAACCCACTAAGACTTACAATTGCGTACCCATATAACACAAGGGTATACATACAAATATGAAAGGACATAAATGAAAACAAAATGCGGACGGTCTTGCCTCGATGTCCCCATCAACTTCCATTCTTGAAGCATCAAACTGGCTAATCTAGCTGTTGGCTTCCTGCTCAAAGCATCAGCTACAACATTCCCTTTTCTGAGATGATATTCGATGGAGAAGTCAAAATCCTTCAAGTATTTAAGCCACCTCCTCTGCCTCATGTTCAATTCTTTCTAGAAAAATAAATACTTTAGGCTCTTATGGTCTGAGTACACTGTAAAAGTTTCCCCATAAAGATAATGCCTCCAAATCTTCAGAGCAAACACCACTGCTGCTAGCTCCAGGTCATGAACAGGGTAATTCTCCTCATACTTTCTCAACTACCTGGAGGAATAAGCTATTACTCTTCCTCGTTGTATCAACACGCAATCTAAACCAATTCCTGAAGCATCGGTATAAACTTCAAAACCTCCTTCTCCTAAGAGCAAAGCCACAACTGGGGCAGTGGTCAAGCACTCCTTCAAAGTCTAAAAGCTCTTCTCACACTCTTCTGTCCACTCGAATCGATTCTCCTTACGAGTTAACCTTGTCAAGGGCACTGCAATCTTGGAGAAATCCTTAATAAACCTCCGATAGTAACCTGCTAGGCCTAAGAAACTTCTGATCTCAGTTACATTAACAGGTCTTTCCCAATTACGTACAACCTCAACTTTAGAAGGGTCTACTGAGATTCCTTCTTTAGAAATAATGTGCCCTAGAAAAGATACCTCATGTAGCCAGAACTCACATTTACTGAACTTGGCGTATAACTATTGATCCTTTAGTATTTACAATGCCATCCTCAAGTGTTCTTCATGCTCCTTCTTGCTCTTTGAGTATATCAAAATATCATGAATGAATACTATGACCCACTGATCTAAGTAGGGTCAGAACACACGATTCATCAGCTGCATGAAAGCTGCAGGAGCATTTGTTAGTCCAAACGGCATCACAACAAATTCAAAATGCCCATACCTGCTACAGAATGCCGTCTTAAAAATATCCTCGTCTTTTATCCTCAACTGGTGATACCCCGATCTAAGATCGATCTTCGAGAAATACTGGGCTCCCGATATCTGATCAAACAACTCGTCAATCCTTGGTAAAGGATACTTATTTTTCATGGTGAGCTGGTTCAATTTGCGATAATCAATGCATAACCTTAATGAACCATCCTTCTTCCTTACAAAAAGAATAGGGGCACCCCACGGAGAAGTACTCGGACGAATGAACCCTTTTTCTAGTAAGTCTAGCAGCTGCACCTTCAATTCTCTTAACTTAGCAGGGGACATACGATAAGGAGCTATAGAAACATGTGAAGCGCCAGGAATTAGATCAATAGAGAAAACCACCTCCCTCTAAGGGGGAAGACATGGCAACTCATCAGGAAACACCTCCGGAAATTCTTGAACAACTGAGTGTAGATTTGGATTAAAATCTAATTAAGAAATTAAATGAAATAATAAAATGTGCCCATGAAATAGCATGAAATAAGCACGAGGTGCTAAGAGGAGGTTGTGATCGCCAGAGACGCGAACGCCTCAAAAGATATAACAATTAATGAAGGGGAGAGATCGCGAAGAATACCTTGAAAGTGCGGGGATGTGAATACTCCTTTTCTCTTCAAGATCGGCCGGCCGACGAAGAGAGTCTTCAATCAATTACCCTTGTAAGAAAGACAACAACACCAATAAAGATATGCATTAGAACATGGTGTGTAGCATCAAATCCTAAATAAAGATGAGCATGAAATCATGGTGAAGAACACACCTTAAGGGGATTGCCCTTAAACCCCTATGCAAAGAGGGTGTGGGGAGATATGATGAATGCATGAATGTGAAATGAACATGTAAAATATGAATAAGGGGGAAAGAGTGCAAGAGTTGCACTTAGGGGAGATTTCAACGTAGTTGAGTTGAAGTTTAATAACAAAAGGGATGAATATGCATGCAGATGAACAATGATAATAAAAGAAGAAGATAAAGGACAAAGGAAGCCTGTTGCTTTTGGCTTTGAATGCTCGATGGGGAGAACACTTCAAAAGGGATGACGAAATTAAGCATAAGAGGAGTTCCTCCTTCAGCCAGCGGCAGCGACAACCTGTGAAGAAAGAAGAAGAAAAAACAAAAAAAAACAAACAAACAACCGCAGAAGAAGAGAACAAAGAAGAAGAAGAAGAACCGGGGGAGGAAGAAATGGGCGGCTAACCCATTAACCGAGGCCAAAAAGCTCTATTAATAAGATAGAAAAAGGAGATAAGAAGGGAAGAGTCCAAATGGGGGAGGAGAAGAATGGGCAAGAGTCCAAATAGGGGGGGAATAGACTGGGCAAGAGCCCAAATGAAGCAGGGACTGTCTGGAGAAAGGCTGCGCTCGTTCGGAACACAAAACTGAAACACGACTTTGACCAAGGCGTCAATTCAAGAATTCACGACCTGCCAAAGGGCGTCTTTTAAAAACACGCCTAAAACCAAGGCGTTAAATCCTGGATCATTTTTAGAAATATAAACACGCCTGAGTCAAAGGCGTTAATTAAAACACGCCTTAACAAAGGACGTTAATTCAAAAAATTCGAAATATGGCCATTTTTCATTTCTCAATATTATTTTCCCATTTTTTAGGTGGAGGTGCATCTCGTCGCCCTGATTCCAACGACTATTTTTGCGAATTTTTCTGACACCCGGAAGGCCACCAAATCACCTCTGGAAGAGAGTGGAAAATAATATTAAAAAATCAATTTGAAAAAGTGACGACCGTGTGTAAGGCGTGAATTCAATTTTTTTGATTTTTTATTCTTTTCACATTCAAAGTAACGCCCATGGTTAAGTCGTTAATTCCCAAAAAAATCCGAAAAATTCCCAGAAAAATCCAGAAAAATAGAAATTTGAAAGAATGGACGCCCTCCAGTATAGTCGTCAATTTTTTAAGAAACGCCCATGTATAAGTCGTTATTTAAAAGACGCCCCAGATCAAGTCGTTATTTCTAAAAAATAGAGAAAAAAATGCCCAGAAAATCCAGAAAAATCCAAAAAAATAGGAAAAAATAGGAAAAAATAGGAAAAGGGTGAAAAAAGGGAGAAATCTAAAAAAAGTGGGAAAAAACACTCAAATAGAACTAATTTGAGGGTCAAATTGGGACATTACAAGGCAATATGAGATGTACTCATAGTAACGTCAATTTTGGCGTGTCTACAGCTGTCCCGCCTTGGCGTCTGCTTTGCAAGGGAGAAGAGCAAACTGAAAAGTAGATGCCAAGGTGTGATGAGACACGCAATCAACATCACTTGATGAGAATGAAATCAAAAGCTCGAGATGAAGCAATCTCGGGAAATTCAATGAAATCAACAATGTTTGGATAAAATGGGGAGATGTGCACGCGGTGCACGAAGGGGATAAAAAAATGATCAACTTCCAGCGCGGTGGAAGTACCCCAGGTCACAAACCTGTAGATTTCACCATTGGGGAGCGGTTACCAGCCATGTGGACGTGCTGCAGCCAAGGTGGATCAAAGGGGAAAGTTTTGAAAAATAAGATGATAAAAATCCAAACAGGGAGTTTTCGAGAAAATGACCCAAAATAGCGACAAAACGCACTGAGGACTCAATTCGACCTGGAATACCTCACATTGAAGATCAAGATCAATTTGACCCACAAAAACAGCTTATCAGAATGATTTTTTCAACAATTGTTTCAAATTCCTACATGAATGCATGCTGGGTTTAAAGGGAAAAATAAATCAAATGAAAATATAGAATAATCAAGGATAATATTGTCAAACTGCCAAGACTGGGTCAAGAAACCGATTTCGCGAGCTGATACTAAGCCGAAGCCCGTTTATCCACGCACCAATTCGTAAAAAGGGAACCATCGTCCCCAATCTTGGACGGCTCAACGGCCTATCCGTGTGACTAAGACTCCTCTGGAATTATCATTGTTTTTGATGAAGGGGAACTCAAATTCCAGATTTACCAAAGCCACAAGGTCCTTGATATAATCTAGTAGCATATGTAACATATAGTAGAATGCATACAGGGAGATGGTGATATCAATAAGCATGGGAACTGAGAAATGAGCTGCAAGCACCGTGGGACTTTGATGATGATGCCCAGTCGGCGGGACCAAGAGCTTCTTATCCTGCGCTCAAAAATTCATTAGCCAAGATATAAAAGATAACAAACAATGAAGAAAGCATTTAAGCATAGCAATCATCAAAGCATCAATTATAGCATGTATATGGCATGAATAGCATAAGTCAAATCATAGCATTGTTTGTTGTTTTATCATGAGGAGACAATCTGGCTAATCAAGACTTGGAGATGAATGATCAAGATCTGATATAATGCCCATCGGCGGAGTGATCAGATGAAATTAGCAGGAGTTGATTAAAAAAGATTTGGAGATGAATAATCATGAGATATGATAATCAGAATGATATAGGGAGATGATAATCAAAAAAAATGCCCCTGGTGGCATGTCATGAAAATATCGAGAAAGAATCAATAGATTGATAGCAATAAGTAGAGAGAGGACCCATCCCGTGTTTTTGGTCTCTGCAAAGCTGTTCCTGCAAAACACCATCAGAAAATACAATGCAAATTTTTGGATTTTAGAAATATGCAAATTTTTATGAGTTTTGAAAAATATATGAATTTTTATGTGGATTTTGAAAATATTTTGATTTTTTATGAATTTTTGAAAATATTCAATTTTTGTTGGATTTTGATCAGGAAATATTCAATTTTTGTTTGATTTTGGCTTAGACAATGTTAATGCAGCATCAAAGGGTGTTTTGAACCACTGGCTAGGGGTCCTTGTTCCTTCCCTTTTCGCTAAAAACTGCCCAAAGCTGGACGTGCATTGAAAGTGGCATCCTATAACCGACCGTCTTTGATCAACGGTGCCCCTACCAAGGCCATACCCGAGAAACATTCGGTCTTGGAGGGAGAAGAGAAGAATAATTGAGGATAAACTTTGTGCAGGATGGGAGATATCGGGACTTGAATTCCTTCCAAGGTGTTCCCTTCAAAGAGGTAGTCTGTTGTGCCGGGGCTTTGTGCCTTTAATTTTTAGACCCTCGACATGCATACGACCAGGGTTTTCCCTGCGGGGACTTTGCCACTCTTGTCATGTCATAATTCATACTTTTGCTTTTATCGAAATTCTGACTTGATTTTCATAATAGCCCTTTTGGCTAGATGTATATCATGAAAGCTCATATGAAAACTCATATTGATGTTGATTTTGGGTCAAGACTGCCCCTATTTGAGACTCCTCTCGTATTGGGGATTACCTAGGTTGGTCATCTTATCCGTCAACCTCTTGCCCCTGCATGTGGCCGAATAAAGAAGAGAAAAAGACTTCCAGATATACTCATGGCATGGCCAAGATAGCAACGGTGTTTTTATCAAAGGAGCCAGCTAAGGACGCCGTGAAGTGTGTGGAATGCCCAGCTAAGGGTTGCTCTTAACAAGCGGGGAGAGAATGTTGAATTCCCAGCGCGGGGTTCTTATTACCAAAGGTGCTGCAAAAGCAAGCCTAAAGACTCTTTTGAGAATGATTTCAATTAAACAAAAGCTTAAGATAAAGGTTTAAAACACCACTCTTAATCTCGTTAAGAAGCACTTGATTTTGAAAATCATGCGTGAAGTAATGAGAAAATGATATCATTAAAATGCGTACTTACGCCAATATGTTACCTTGCAACCTTTGTAGAAGCAGCTGCTGCGAGGTTGATCATCATGGGATTTGTCCTCTTTGGCAGTCAAAAGGATTGGAAGCAAAAGATTTTGGGAGTGGCTTAACAAGAATGAGTGGTGCTCAAACCAGACTCAGACGAATAAGGAGAAAAGAAAAGAGGCGAGGGCTAGAACTCCCTCACTAAGGCGCGGAGACCCTGATCACATGGAACAGTCTACAGAAGAAGCGGAAAATCAAGAAGAGGGGTGAGGACTAAAGCCTCGGAAGCAATGGGAGAAAGGGCAGATGCCCAAGGCAGTGGATGTGGAAGAAGTTGGGTCAGACCCAGAATTAGGAGGAATCAGAAGAAGAAATTGGTAGATGGAAAGAGGTGGATCCGGAGGGTCCGGAGGCAGAGGAGGAGAATCATGATAGGAGGAATCCGGAGGCTCCGGAGGAATATTGAAAGAAGGGATGCGATGCCCTGGGGAGAAATAGGGAAAAAGATGATGGAAAAGGAAGAAGAAAATGAAGGATGTGATGTCCCGGAGGAGTAGAAAGATGAATCGGAAGAAAGATGGAGGGTCCGGAGGTTCCGGGGGAATGAAATCAGGAGGGTCACGATGCCCTGGAAGATGATAGAGAGAATAAGACGGAGAATTCGGAGGTTCCAGAGGAAGCAAATGGAAAGGGGCACGATGCCTGGGGAAAAGATGGAGACAATCAGGTGGAGGATCCGGAGGTTCCGGAGGAAGAATATAGAAAGGGGCGCGATACCCAAGAGAGAGGAATGAAGGAGGATCAGGAGGAAAATCCGGAGGTTTTGAAGGTAGCAAATGAGAAGGGGCGCGATGCCCAAGGGGAAAATCTGGAGGTTTCGGAGGAGGAAGGTGGAAAGGGGCGCGATGCCCGAGAGAAAGGTCCGAAGGTTCCGGAGGAGGAGAATGGAAAGGGGCGCGATGCCCGAGGGGAAAGTCCGGAGGTTCCGGAGGAAGAAGATGAAAAGGGGCGCGATGTCCGAGGGAAAAGTCCGGAGGTTCCGGAGGAGGAAAGTGGAAAGGGGCGCGATGCCCGAGAGAAAGGTCCGGAGGTTCCGGAGGAGGAGAATGGAAAGGGGCGCGATGCCCGAGGGGAAAGTCCGGAGGTTCCGGAGGAATAGAATCAGAAAGGGCGAGATGCCCAAAGAGGAGGGATAAAATTCCTGGAGGTTCCAGGGAGATAGCAGGAAAAGGGACGCGATGCCCCAGGGATAGTGGATAAAAAGATGAAGATGAATAAGATGGGAAGTGCGGAATATCTGGAGGTGCCGGAAGGCGGGGAAGATACGGGTTTGGAAACCCGGGAAGCAGGAGGTGCAAATGCATGCAATGGGATGGATGCGATGAATGCAATGAATGCGCGAATGCAATGAGATGCAAAGAATATGGAGAATATGAAGGGCGAGTGGACGAGATCCTCCTCCTAACCCTGGGAATGGCCCATGGAAAAGATGTGATAGACAAGAAGGTGGATGAAATAGCGGAAGGCCTTTTGGCACCAAGATAACTGCCCCTCCACGGCAGTGAAAGAATACAGCCAATTGGCCTAATGGATGAAATACAAGCCCATGACGAAGCTTCAATAGTAAACGACAACTCCCTTGGAGGGTGAAAAGTAATGGTGTGAGGGAGTTGGAAAGTAGGGCTCAGAAGCATCATGTTGCCCGGGGGTTCAAGATTTGGAAGTTGGAACAGAGGGTGCCCTGCCCGGCCCTTACACAGCATCAGTGCTTGGCATGACGGTGACTTGGCCTCTTCAATCATGCCTGGCACAATAACCCGGATTGGCATCCGGCAAATGAACTCTTGCATTTTGAATAGCGCGGCCATGGCCAAATTCTTCTTTCGCAGCTCTTGATCATCCTCGGCACAAGTGTTTGTAGAAGCACTCCCCTTCCGAGTAGTAGAGGGAGGTGAAGCAGAGGCGGAAGGCTCCATGAATGGTGGGGGCGTAATGAAAGGCGTTGGAGAAAGGATAAGTGGAGGCGGAGGTATAAACACGTCGAGTTTCTCCCTTTGCTCGGAAGCAGTTGGGATTGGCTCGAGTGCAAAAATGGGTGAATCCTGCTCAGGATTAGCCACGGGTAAAGGTGAAGGGTTATGTGGTGGAATAGGTGTTATATGCATAGTGGAGGGTTTTGAGGTTAAAGGGGTAATGGAGGGTTGAAGTGGTGGGATGTTAATTGGGGAAGGTTTAATGGTGGGTTCAATGGAGGCCGATGGTGTGAAGGTTAATGGTTTAATGGGTGGAGGTGTCATTGGTGGAGGTTTGATGGAAGGTTCAAGGGAGGGTGATGATATGAAGGTTGATGTAACTGGGGGAGGTATAACTGGTGGAGGTTTGGTACGGGGAAAACTCCGGACGGGGCGAGCGGTGTTAGGAGTGGGAGGAGACTCAAGATGCGCCGGTGTGGGTGATTGGAGTATCGACCCATCATCGTAACACCAAGAGGTCTCGGAAACGGGGGTTGGATTAGGGATGGTAGCTTCGTCCTGAGCAGGGGGTTCATCAAATGATAGTGGAGGAAGTGGGAAGTTAAGGAAACTCGGAAGGGGTGCCTGCATAGCTTCATCATCATACATTGCTTCAGATTCTTCAATTGCCGGCTCTTGATTGCTTGAAGTGCCAAAGTCATAATCATCTCTCCTATCTTTCCATTCACTCTCCATCTTGGTAATGTCATCCAGGAAAGCGTGAAGAGAATTAACTGGAGTAGGAGGATCGGGCCGCGGGCTCGTAACCCTCTTTAATTGTTCCTCCATAAGAGTGATTTTGTCAAGGAGAGTTTGCTGGAGGGGTGTGACCTGTGCAACCGAAGGTTGATAGGGCCTTGAAGGAGGAGGGGCCGTATAAAAAGGCCGTGGAGAAGAATTAACGGGTCGACCCATGGAAGAACCCGGATGGGCCGGATTGCAAGGAATAAATGGGCCTTGGCGCCGTGATGGAGGAGGAATAGAAGGAGGCGGGTGATGGGCCACTCGAGGAGGAGGATGAATAAAAGGAGATGGGTGATGGGCCACCCGAGTATGAATAGAAGAGGGAGGAGGAATTGGGTGATGGGCCACCCGAATAGGATTAGAAGGAGGGGGAGAGGAATGAGATGCACCCTCAACAGCGGCCTTAAGGGCTTGGATCTGTTGAGGGGTGAGATGATCTAATGCATGAATGATTTGGGAAACCTTCTCATCATTGGGAGGAGACGGTCCCGAGGGAATAGTGGCTCGCAATTGGATTAAAGGACCATTGGATTGGACATTGCCCATGGGTCGGGCAACACCATAAGAGTGAGGACGTGGTCCTTTGAAAGAATTATGGTGAGAATTATGTTGAACATGTTGGAATTGAGGAGAATAAGATGTGCTAGGTTGATCACCCTCATGAACATTAATTGAATTGAACATGTTATTTTGTCTATCAAAGTATTATGTAAGCAATTTAATGTGCAAACAATTTGCAAAGAAGCACACAAGTTGGAATGGTTACCTTGATTTTTTTTATGTTTGAACCTTGGTGAATTAATGATTTTTTACAAAGATTTGGAATGATTCACACGAGGGAGGAACCTAGTTTCAATATGATTACTTCAATACCAACTAGGAACACTCTCTCACCATGTATAGGCCAACTAAACTCGGGAACTTTAAGGGTACAACCTGCCCGGCGTCCGTGAGGGAATCCACGGGTGCGGGGACTTACGGAGGCTTGGTTTAGGAATTTCCAATCCAAAGAGACGGAATGCTCAATGGAGGGTCCTTCCTTCACCAAGGGGGTGTGTGAAATCCTAATATAGAGAGAGGAGGTCTCCCAAGCCAAATGTCCTAAATGCAAGTCCTAATGCAAAAGACAAAGAAAAGAAAGTATGAACCATGATATGAGCCAAACCAAAGAAAGATAAGGTAAAACACTCACATGGCCATACAAATCATAGCAATCAACATAATATGAAGCATGGCATCCAAAAAATTTTTTTTTTAAAAGATGGAGAGATAAGAAAGTGGAATTTTTCAAAAACTAACAAGTTAGCAATCACATAAGGGGAGGGGGATGTGCACGCGATGCACAAGTGATAAAACAAAAAGGAAAGTGCTATGTGGAGCACAAAGGGAGTTGCACCGAGGGTGCAAAGGGGGAAGGGTAATCAAAGAAAAACAATGGTGGTCCCACCGTGATCGCCAATTTGTAGATCTATTTAAAATCCACTTTTAAATATAAAAAAAAGTAATAGATATGGTGAAAGCAATAAAATAGCACGAGGTGCTAAAAGGAGGAGTTTGTGATCGCCAGAGGGTTTACCTCAATAAAAAAATAAGATCGCATGTACCTGGTGAAAGATGTGATGCGGGATAAATGTGGATCTCTTCCTCCAACTCCAATCGGCCGGCCGACGAAGTGGGTTTTCTTGATTGATTACCTGGTGAAGAAAAAAATAATAAAGACAAGTAAAAGAAAAGGGATCAGCCAAAGTGCAGTAGTATCAGTCAAAAACTAACATAAAAATAATGAAAAGACCTCAACATGCGCACCTTCTTTTTTTGTTTTCTTTTAAAACCCCTTAAGAAGACTTAAGGGAAGGGGAGTTTGATGATAAAAAATGCAACAAAACGTGAACAAGGAATAGAGATATAAAGGACAGAGGGATGATGGTATGAATAAAATAAAAACAAAATAGAAGAAAAGATGAGAACCCTGCTGTCCCTGGCGACAGTAAAGGGAAGAAACCGAATAGTGATGGATGAAGCACCGGATGTAGCTCAAAGGGATGCAGAGAGGGGAGGCAGCAAGAGATGAAGAAAGCTTCTGCCCGTGATGAAAGAAAACTTCTGAGCGCTCAATCCGCCGAATACTGAAGGTGCTTAACCTTCTGCACGATCGGTCAAATTTTTAATTTATAATGCCTCAAACGGATGTGATCAAACCAAGGAAGGATAAGAACATGCAATGAGGCATCCAGGGAAGGATCAAGATTGAGCAAGAGTCCAAAGACAGCAGGGAACTGTGAGGGAAAGATTGAAAAAGGAAGGACTCTGGACTAAAACACGCCTTAATACAGGGCGTCTTTTATGAATTGACGACCTTCACAAAGACGTCTTCTTGAAACACGACCTAGGAAAGGGCGTTTCTTCCTGGATTTAATTTTGGAAACGAAACCTTGCCTTGTTTGAAAGCTCAAATAACACGCCCGAGATAACGGCGTTAATTAAAATCACGCCCTGAGAGAAGGCGTTACTCATAAAAGGCCTTTTATTTTGAAAATAGATAATCCCAGAAATTAAGGGATAACACCAGGAATTCACGCCCTCACATACGGTCGTCCTTTCTTTGAAAACGCCCTACCACAGGTCGTTACTTTTAAAATTAACGCCCTTAATCAAGTCGTGAATCACAAAAATACAGGAAAAATGCAGAAAAACTCACAAAAATAGAAAAACTTCATGTTATAGGAATATTGAAGTCTACTTGGGGCATTTATATAATAACATGAGATTTGATCAACAAAACGTCAATTTTGGCGTGTCTACACTGAGATGTTCTTTAACTCCACTTCCTTCTTATTAGTTAAAGAGATCAAAGACAAGAATGCTTGACATCCTTTCCTTAATAACCTATACGTCCGGAGTACCGAAATAAGTGGCACAGACTTCAATTGCCTAGAGCCATAAAAAGAAAGCTCAGGGCGTCTAGGGAAAGACACTACTCCTGATTTACAGTGAACACTAGCATAATGCTTAGATAACCAATCAGCCCCTAAGATCACATCATAATCTCTCATCTTCATGCACACTAAATCAGCAAATAAATTGCAATCATTAATCAAAACCTCATTGGAAGGGTAATAATATTTAATCTCGGACCCCGAACCAATAGGGGTAGATATCACATGATGAGAATCCAATAATACTGGTTTCACAGGTAAAGTCTTAGCAAATTTTAGAGATATAAAAGAATGGGTGGCTCCAGTGTCGAAAAGTACAAATGTTGGCTTGGAAAGAATAGTAATAGTAACTTCGACAATACCTCCTTCCTCAGCAGCTTTGGTCTCAGTTTCTGCATCCTGGAGGGCTTGGAGCTTGCCCTGCCGCTTGAAACTACCTTGCGGCTTGTCAGATGCTGCTGGTTCATTATTAAGGGGGCACTCAGGGATTCGATGGTCCCTGCTACCACATCTCAAACAAGCACCTAACTTGCGCCAACACTCTTCCATCTTGTGATCCGGACGGTCACAATACTTGCAAACTACCTTAGATGACACAGCCGGTCCAACCTTCTTTGCTCCTTCCTTTGGTTTCTTATTTTTAGAAAAACTTGACCCACCATTGGGCCTCTTCTGGCCATTACCGGGTTTAAAGCTCCTGAAACTGGTAGTCTGCTCCTTCTTCTTATCCCGACCTCTTATTCGGTCAGTCATTTCCATCGTATCTTCTAGAACTTGTGCTTTCTTTACAATCTCAGTATAAACATGGATTTCCAAGGGCGCTAGTTGATTGATGTACTGAAGCTTCAAACTATTCAAAAATCTTTTGGCCTTCATGTTCTCAATGGACACCAAATGTGGTGCATACTTCGATAATCTAGCAAACTACACCTCATACTCCGCAACAGATAAATTTCTTTATTTTAATGCCGCAAACTCAGCTGCTTTCTTCTCCTGCACTCGATCTAAAAAATCCTTGTTGTTAAACTGTTCTTTAAACTCATCCCATGCTGCACGTCGATTACCGAGCGTGGCTTCCACGGCTTCCCACCAAGCACGTGCATCCCGTTCCAACTGGAAAGTTGCTAAGAGGACGCGATCCTGTTCTCCACATTGCATAACCCTGAAGATACGCTCTGTCTCTTTCAGCCAATTCTTGACCTCATCTGGGTTTGAGGATCCACTAAAACGAGGAGGATTCAAGCCTTGAATGTTCTGATGTAGATTGCCCACTGTGGACGCACTTTTCGTCTAGATCTTTAGTTTTATTGGTTTATTGATTTATTAAGTGCGTGGGCGTGCCAGTCACGAAGTGACGATTTATTCAGGCTCCGAAGAGCCCAAGGGTGCGCTCGATCTGACTCAGTCAGGCGATTGTGTGGTTCGGGTCGGGACTGAGACCCGTTGCGCCATAAAGGTCACAATGTCATTTACATCCCCTCGGAGAGGGGACTACCCTTGATTAATTACCGAAAATAAGGGCTCCGCGGCCGAAAGAAATACCAATTAACGTAGGAAGGAAACAGCCGTCGGGCTATGCGGTGAGCCCGAGGTGAGGGCATGAATACTTGGATTATGTCGGTCACCGATGGACCATTCCATGTTTGGACAAAAGTTCATACGGAAAAAAAGACGGTAACGGGGGACGAATCCGTGCGAATGTCTGCCGGGGGGGACGGCAATTTTAATACCGGGAGGAAAGTCAGATCCCGGCGAGGGAGGAGACCCTGATGAGATATTGGCCCGAGGTAAGGCCGAGCGGCCACCAAGATGAGAGAGAGAACTCCTGAGGGTGACGCCTGGCTTACAAGAGCATCATTAATGTTCCCGGGTTTGGAATCCAAGAAGGAGAGACGGGGACCATGCCGTTATGCTCGTGGGTTGCTTCGAGTGCCATTCGTCATTATTGTTTGTCTATTAGCGTTACTCCCTTTCCCTTTTTTATCATTATTATTATTATTTATTATCCCTTTTATCATATACATTCTTTTTCATACATTTATCGGAGGAGTGATGGAGTGTACCGCTGGGGAGCTAGGGGTGTGTCGCTGGGGAGCTAGGAGTGTGTCACTGAAGGACTTAAGAGTGTGTCGCTTGACGATGGTAAGTGTACCGCTGGAGTGAGGAGGTCAGGGTGTACCGCTGGAGGGTTCAAGAGCGAGTGTACCGCTGAAAGGTTCGGGTGAGAGTGTACCACTGAAAGGAGTGAAATAGGGTGTACCACTAGCGAGTCAGGGAGTGCGTAGTTGCTGGAGAATGGAAAGCGTGCCACTGGAGGGTGCAGGGGTGTACCGCTGGAGGGTTGGAGGGAGTGTACCGCTGGAGGGCTCAGGAGTGTGTCACTGGAGGGTTGAGGGAGGTGGAGAATCAAAGTGGTCAGGACATAGCTTAGCTGGGTGGAGCAGAGTTCAAGAGAGAGAGAGAGCCCTTGCTTATGCAGGTCTGATGGAGCCTCAGAGGTTCAACTTTCGGTTTTGTCGTATGATTCAGCCCCAATTCACGTCCAATAGTGCGATTCTTCAGGTCTTGTTCAGTTCAATTCCTTGAATTTCGTATAGTCCTTTTAGTTGATTAAAATGTCTCATTGTTGCTTAGTCTATCTGTTTGTTGCTTCTTTTCATCTTTTAATTTATTGTTATTCCTGACGAAAATTTGGCAGCTCCTCCCCTTGACCCGGGAGGTAAGGGAATAACAAGGAACATGCCCACAAGGAGGGACATGAACCAACAACTGAGGGGGGTGCCTGAGCAGCCACCTTTGGGGACACTTCGGAAAACTCAGAAACAACGCCGGCCGAGAAATCGGTAGACTGACACAAGCTATGAGTACACTGGAGAAATGACAGCCAAGATATGCCGGGCTGGCAGTCTAAGGGTGTGCCGCTGAGGTAGCTGGAGGGAGCGTGCCGCTGGGCAGATAGATAGTGGAGGTGTGCTGTTGTATAGGACCGTAGGGGGCAGCGTACCGCTGAAGCAGCAAAGGAGAGTGTGCCGCTGGGCGGCCAAGGAAGGTGTGCCGCTGGGCAAACACAGGGAAGGCCGTGCCGCCAGATGGACAAATGGGATGGGTGTGCCGCTGGCAGAGCCTGAGCGGTAGGATGATTGGGAGTTTGAATGTATGTATGCTGTGGTCTCTGAAGGAGGGGCAAAGGAGCCTCCTGACCAGTAGATGAGTTCCAGCAACCAGGCAGGGATGGAGGGTGCTAACTAACCCATAGATGGAGGGGGTGGGGTAACACTCGCGCCATTGAGACTGTCAAACAGGAAGAGAGGCAACCCTGCACTATCGAGCCAAGAATACCACACGTAGAGCCAAGCCAACCGATGGCATGAGGGGTAATCAGAACACAACCAGAAGACCGGAGAGAAAAATACCAAATCACAGCTTAGCGGTGAGGGGAAGACAACGAAGAGAACAAAAGACAGAGCCCAAGGACACTTTTATTCATGATCAGAACTGCAGAAAGACATAGGCTAAGATTCGGGGCCATCTACATCACGTTGCAGAGTAGAAGAGCATGGAGAGGGAAGAGACAGTCGAGAAGCAAAAGGAAGGGAACAACACAAAACAATAATGGGGAGAGTTGGAACGAGGGAGAATGCTTCCCTTCACCCCGTTCCTTCTCTCCTCTATACAGGTGGCTCACTCCCTCTCAATCTCCCAGCTATCTTCTACCTTCTTCTTCCTTTCTCTTCTTCTCTGCGGTGCTACTTTTTCGAACGGGTGCCTTCGCCTGCCTCTTCTTCTTGTTTTTTTTCTTCCCCGGGGCCTTTTATATGTGTGCTGTTGACGGGGGAACCTCATGATGGCACTGCCATCCGAGGTTGACCCGAGTCCCCTCTTTGTCAGGTGGAAGTCTCCTTCATCCAATCGGAGGATGAGACCTAGGCTTGGGATTAGCTGGCGTTGAAATGGCCACATTGCGCGCCAAGGGGCTCCTTTAGTGACCATTATGTATCTTACCGGTTTGTGCCGTTCGGGGGAGTTCACCGCTGTGCCGCTGGAAGGGCCAGGCGTTGTGCCGCTGAAGAGGCATGAAAGCTGTGCCGTTGGAAGGGCACTGGGGCTGCACCGTTGAGAGGGCACTGATGGTGTGCCGCTGGAAGCAGCTGAGGGTGTGCCGCCAAAGGCACCTGGAGGTGTGCCGCTGGAGGCACCTGAGGGGTGTGCCGTTGAAGGGCACTGGGGTGTGCCGCTGGGGTAGCTGTGGAGTGTGCCACTGGAGGCACCTCACCATTATGTCGCTGGGGCTCTTCAAGCAGTGTGCCACTAAACGGCCATTTGGGTGTGCCGCTGGGGCTCCTCAGGCAGTATGCCGCTGAAGGGGCACGGAGTGTGCCATTTTGAAAGGGGCCTCTGCCTTTGCTTCAGGAACTTGAAGTTGTGCATTCTTTGGGATATTTCTTCACCGTTAGGGACCCAAGGGTGGGTCCATAGCAGTGTATCAATTCAAGAGGGTATCCTGTGTTTTCCTTGTCATTTAATGTGCCCGTGCAAATGTGAGGATTTGCCGGACGGTAGTATTCTCCCGGAGCCCTGGATGGTCAGTCTTCCCGGGTTTTCTTTCTTTGACTTTGACATTAGTGCAGGGACTTGGCGGGATATATGGACATGTAATTTTATACGTCCACAAATGCCCCCCACCCGCGGGCAGCGCGGGCGAAGGATGCGTCGGACGGTGCTCGCAGGTGTAACCACGGAATTAACATACATTACTGGGCGTACGTACGTAAAATATGTGACGTAGACATTATTACATATATTTATTATATCATTATCATTTATTATATATATGTATATATACGTATGCATTATTATTATTATTATTTTATTTATTCTTTTCCTTTTCCTCTTCTTCCCTTTTTTCTTTTCTTTTCTTCTTCTTTTTCTTCTTCTCCTTTTTTCTCTCTTTTTTTCTTTCCTTTTCTTTCTATTCTTTTGTTTTCCCTCTTTTCCTTTTTTTTTTTGAAGCTACTATAAAAGGGGCGAGGGAGTTCAAACCCCCCCTTTTCTCTTTCGAATTCTCTCCCTCTCTCTCCTTGTCTCTTTGGCTCCCCCTCTCTCCCTCTCTCTCTTCCCCGGCGAGCGCCACCGCCACCGCCGTCATCTTCTTCTCCTTCCGGTGAGCCCACTGGGCGGTCCCCTTCCCTTCTCTCTTCTCCTCTTCTTCTCTCCTTTTGCTCTTCCTCTCTTCCTCTTCTCTTCTCCTTCTGTTTTCCTCTTCCTTTTCTTTCTCTACTTCTTATCGTTCTTTCTTCGCTCGGGGGATGGCGGAGCCCTAGGCTCCTCCTCTCCCTCTTCTCTTTCCTCTTCTTCTCCTTCTTCTCTTCTTCTTCTTCTTCTCCTTCTTCTTCTTTGTCCCTTCTTCTTCCTCTCTTCTTCTTCTTCTCTTTGGTATCGGGGCGGTCATGGCGTCGGGACGTACCACTGACGAGGGCACGGGGCGTGCCGCTAGGGGGTTGGCGCGGGTGTGCCGCTGGGGAAGGGCACGGGTGTGCCACTGAGAGGGGGGGTACGAGTGTGCCGCTGAGTGCTAGGCCTGGGGTGTGCCGCTGAGAGGCTCAGCCTGGGTGTGCCGCTGAGAGGGGGGCACGAGTGTGCCGCTGAGGGCTCGGCCTGGGTGTGCCGCTGAAGAGGCTCGGCCTGGGTGTGCCGCTGAAGAGGCTCGACCTGGGTGTGCCGCTAAAGGCTCGGCCTGGGTGTGCCGCTGAAGAGAGGCACAGGGTGTGCCGCTGAAGGAGAGAAGAAGACTTCTTCAATCGGAGGACCTCCGGTGTCGCCCTTGGGCACACCGTGACTTTGTTTGGGCCGTCACTCCTTGTGGACGTGCACCCGTGTTTTCCCCTTACGCCTCCGGCCTAAGGGAAACTCTGCCGAAATTTCATCAGAAATTATTGGCATTCTGTTTAGATCAATTACAGTGTAGCCCTTTTATAATTTCCTTTCTTTCTCTTTATTTGTATCTTGTTCTGACTTGAGGTACCTTGCACCTTGCAGAGAGATGGCTGCCCCGAGAGATTCTGCTGCTTCTAGTGCTGAGCATGTTCCCCCACCCCCAGTGTCGGCAGTTACATGGTTTAATGTGGAGGACTTGGACAGGGAGCATGCTGAGATAGCAGCACTGGCCGGATCATCGGGCTCCGACACCGAGACGATGGATTTCCGCAGGTTCACTCGGGTTGAAGGCATCATGACTTTTGATCGGGCCACGGGGGAGTACCGGAAGGACTACCCAAAGGATAGGCATCTCATCCGCTTCCTGAAGCATCTCAGTCACCAGGAGAGGCGGAACTTCCGAGTTGTCAAGGAGGCCGAGCAAGTGATTTTGCGGTCCCGGGACAGCCTGCTCTACAATGTTCCGAGGAGTATCCCGATGTATTTGGTGGGAGAGGCTCGAGAATGGAAACCCATCTTGGGACTTGAAGCCGTGCTGCCGACAGAAGACAAGTTAGTGCGGGCACCTCAATTTACCCCTGCTCGGTGGGACACATCCGCTGGGCGAGTTCAGGGCGAGCATCCCCGGTTCGGTCTATTCTTGGCTCCTTTAAAGTGGGGGTACAGAGAAGAACCCTTCTTGTTGGATTGCTTGGCCATCCGATTCAAGCACGAACTGGCGCTGGGCTGGTTCGGGGAGTTAAGGCTCAAGGACGCACACACCTTTTGGGAGGGGGGCGTGGAATTCACGGAATATGTGCTATTCAATTATGCCCCAATCCTTATCTGGGCTGGCATTTATCACAGCGTCTATGCCTCCCGGTATAGCTACCCCATTTCCAGGGGCCTCTACTGCAGGATGATCGAAGTATTCAATGCAGAGACTAATACCTTTTATACGGCAGAGGGTGAGACTTCATTGGACTTGTGGAGCCTCAGTCAGCTCAGTGGCTTACCTATTGACGGGGAGCCTTATGAAGAAGTCTGCCTCCCAGATTTAATCAAGGATGAGACCAACGGGGACGGCTACTACTCCCTTGGCTATTCATACCGGTATCTTATGAAGGCGTACCGCGACCTATATCAGTTGGCACATGGCGGGAAGCAACCCCCTCGTGGAGACCGTAAGAGAGTCCGCATGGTCTTGTGGCTGCAGTACTTCTACGACGGCCTGAAACGATACAAAGACTTCCCGCACATAGGCACTGCCGCCGTCAGCAAGAAGCGTGCTAAGGCAAAGGCTGATGTGAAGATCTCTTCCCGAGGGTGCCGAAGCGGGCCCAATCTGGCAGGGGTCAACCCGCTGACGCATTGTGCAGCGTTCTTGACTTACTGGCTGTGCTCGTTCGCCATGCCGTATGGAGACGAGACCGTCATCCGACCGGATGCGATCTACCTAGCCTATCAGATGGCCTGGGATATCAAGCTGTCTCTATGTCTAGCTACCCTGTGTCTGATATACAAGGCACTCGGGGATGTCAACGCTCACCAATTCTCGCGATAGGCGCGGTATGTGTGCCCACTGCATTTCTTCAACGCATGGGTCTGTTCCCTGTTTCCAGAGTTTTTCCCACGGATGTTGGAGTTCGCGAGCATGGGGCAGAGCTCGACATCCATGCGACTATACGACATCCGAGGCAAGCTGACAATGGTACCCCTTGATGCCGCAGGTACTATCCACTTCTGGACCCTGGCCGCTCACTCCAGTCTGCTAGTAAACAACAACTGGGAATGCAGAGATGACCAAGTGGAGAAATATGTACACCTGATCAGCCAGGAGAACGTGGTTCGCCCACTGTTGGAGCCGGAGCTCAGGGCCTGGGCGCTGTCCATTCATCCCAGTGTGCTGGCTTTCCGCAAAGGGGACAGTCTACTGCTGGAGCCGTACTATCCCTTCCGCTTCGGCAGGAATTTTGGGTATGATTAACATATCGCGGCATACAGTGCTCGATTTGACCTGCTGCTGCGAAGTCTCCGGGGGAGCCCCACTGCTGAAACTGCCCGAACCTGGTGGGATTTCTTTCATCGGGCAGACACTACCAGTTTCAGGGTGCCAGCCCCAGGTCGGATTCCACGGGTGACCCCGGAGTATGTGAAGTGGTGGAACGCCCGGACAGCCTTTTACCGATTGTCCCGAACTGACTGCTGGGATGGGGCAGAGAGTGGCAGAGAGGAGGTTTCTGAGCCGACAGCCAGTGCCGGTCCTTCATATTGACCCGGAGCACCTCCTCCGGTTGAGGCAGGGCAAGGAGCAGGAAGTGGCCGCATACATGATCACGTGCAAGAGGGCTCGAGAGGACAAGCCGGCACCGCAGGCCAAACTGCCTCCTGTGGCAAAGGATGATTTCAAGAAGACTTTGCGGGACCTTTGCCACATCGGGGGTGACCACCTGGAGCTGATCAACTATCCATTTCCCATGGAGGAAGAAGGCACCCCAGCGAGGAGCTGGCGCCCGGAGAGAGACCCACTTTGTCCCTATCGCACATTTGTGAGGAGGGACGAACGGAACCCAGAGAATTACAAGGACACCACGTGGCTCTACGTCCTCCTCCGGGTGCATGGGTTGAAGATTGAAGATTCGGCGGCCGCCATCTTGGGCAAGCGCCTTCACATCGCCTATTACTATGCCGAGGGGTGGGGAATGGACCACTTCAACCTTTTCTGCCACTTGGCCGCCAAGAAGCATGCGACCTGGCCGCCCTCGCCGATCGCTGCCAAAAGATCAAAGATGTATGCTGGCTGGTCCGGGAGGCGGCTCGTCGAGACAAGGAGCCGTCCCTCAATTATTGGCCGATAACGCTGCGGCTGTACACTGGCCCACATGGTACTTAGTGTTCTCTTCTTTCCCTTGTGTTCTTCAATGCTGACCCTTCTTGAATAGTGTACGTTGATCGGGTCTTTTTTTCTTTCTTTTTAACCGATCACCCCGACAGCACTCAAATGGCGACGTATCGCAATCTGCTTCGGCAGGCAGGAAAGCCTGCTTACTTCGAGGAGGCGCCAGCGGCTCCGACTACGACCCCCCTACCTCCGCCTGCGAAGAGGCCCCAGGCAAAGTGGCCCGTGAAGAAGGTGGTGGATGCTGCCAAGGCGGCCGGGCGGCTGGAGGCAAAGCGACGAAAAATGGAGGCCGCTAAAACTGCGTCGACCATTCCCCCGGCGCCTTTGATCTCTTCATTCCAGGAGTTCGAAGCCGCTCGAGCCGAGCCGAGTCGGCCTGCAGGTCGGGTTTCTTCTTCTTCGAGGCTCTTCGAGATTTATTTAGACATTAAGAGGGGAATTTCTTGTAACACACATGTTTTTGTTCCAGCTGTCACCGAGAGGCCTGCGCCCGTATCTATCCCAGGCGTGGGTGAAGACGTGACCCGCGGGGCCGTGGAATCTGTCGAAGAGACCTTCTTCACCCCAACTCCCGCCATCGAAGCTGAAGGAGGTATATCACTTTCTTTGCTAGTCGCTTCGATTAAAGATTTTGATGGTTTGTGGGCCTGACTGAACCCAGGTCTTGCTTTGCTTGGCAAGAGCTGATGTGGCAGCCCCTCAACCGAACGTGATCTCTGCAACATCCCGGTTTGAGCAGACGTACAAGAGGAAGGGGCGGCGGTCTGGGAAGTCGCGGCCGCCTATCCAGCGCGATGACGAGCCAACCCCGGATGTCGGGACGGGGGCTGTCTTGACAAGCAAAGAGGTGCCCACTAGCACTAAATCTTCGTCAGGTGAAAAGGTAGATTACGGCTACTCATCTGACGAAGTGCTTTCGACTGAGGGTGTACCCAGGGAGCCCAGCTCTCAAGTTCCTACCTAGAAAGCCCCGGTACTACCTATTTCTCTTAGCCTGGTGAAGCAGGCGCCTGTAAGTGCTAACCTGTTAATTCGGGTTTCTTTATTGAGGCCATCAACTAACTTCCTCAATTCTGTTGTCTTTGGCTCCCAACAGGAACAGGTCCCGCCAGAAGATGTGGAGGTCCACGTCCCGGGGTCAGAAGCTACTAGGCGAGAGACACCTGCCGTGGTTTTGGACGAATTGGCGTCCCTGGCCGAGGTTTTGTGACAGGAAGAAGCTGGGGTAAGCTCGGGTGCTGCCATCTCGACAGCTGAGATCTTACCCCGAGAAGAAGTGGTAGTGGCTGTGAGTGTGCACCTTCTTCTTTCTTCCTCCTTTCTCGTCCTTAGGTCTCCCTTCAGGGTTGCTGATTTATTCGTGGCAATATAGGCCCGTGCCTCCGAAGGAGCCGTGGAGGTGACTATCCCTGCCACCGAAGCCCTAGAGGAGGGAGAGATAGCACCAGAGATCGAGATGCGACAGCCGATCATACCCGAGGTCAAGCTTCGGGAAGAAGGGGAGGTGTCGCTGGCGATTGAGACTCGCAGGGAGGCAGTGCCTGAAGTTGCCGCCCGAGGAGAGATGACACCGGAGAGTAGCATAGTACCGGTGGGCGAGGTAAGCATGGGGATCCATCCGGCTTCCTTAAGAGTGCAATGATTTACTTCATTTGGCAAGCAGCTAACCTTTCTTTACATGGTCAGGTAACAACAACGCCCCGCGGAGCGCGTGCACCTCGGGTTCGTAAAGCCGTCCCCAGGTGGAGCTCATCCTTCCGCGTGCACGCGGCCAAAAGATTGAAGATGCTTCTGGGGCCGAACGTGGGGTCCTTGGCGTCTCTTCTGCAGATGGGGGCTATCCTCTGGCTCGGGATCCCACTGCCACCAATTCTGACGCCGGTCGTACCCGAGGAAGCCCGACTCCTGGGGAGGATATTGACAATCCTCAATGAACATTCAGGGGAATTCCAGGTGGGAGGAGATGAAGATTTCCCGGGGACGATGTTGGACCCGCCCACCTTCGATACTTTGTCTACCGAGGAAGCAGAGACCGAAGCAACTTTGTCTGCTGCGGCACCAGATCCGGCCTCTACGACCGTTCATTCTCCCGACAGGGCCGTGGCTCTATTTTTGATGGAGGGGGCGGCATTGCAGGGCTCGGAACCTGCCCGGTCGATGGAGTTAGAGCAGCCGCTCATCATGGCGGCGCCAGACGTCTCCGTTATGGTATCTCCCTCACCTACGGTGGCGGCTGGCCAGGGGTCGACCTCGGAGCCCGAGAGGCCCCTCCTTTCGGCCCTGACACTTCCAGGTAGCTCGGCCATGGTCGACGCGGAGCTGTGGGCGGCTGTGGACAGCCAAGTTATCTTTGACCCACCAGTCATCCCTCCTATCGGCCATGTGAGATCGGATCTGCCAGTCCGCCAGACCCTATTGGTATTGCGCTCCATGGTTGTTGCCGACCCAACGCTCACATATCAAGGCATAAGGGCCATCGTGGACCAGCTGACCAAAGCATTGCAAATGATGGGCTGCCCGTTGGAGGAATGGTCACGACGTATTCTGCTACTATTGAAATACGTAAACCGTCGTGCATTACTCGAGACGCAGGCCCCAACTGAGCTTACAGCCATCGGCGCTCAGAGAGATGAATATCTGGAGGCTCTGGTGGTGCGGAGGGGCAGCAGGGAGCAACACCGGGAGGCCTTGGACAGGTGTAATGCCGACATCCACGCCTTGGAGAACCGGATAGAGAAACTCCGGGGTTGGCTGGCCCAGGCTGAGTCTGACCTGCTCAAGGTCGAGACGAGCAAGGCCAGGGAAACTGAAGAGCTGGCCGTTGCCGAAGCAGCGGTGGCCTCTGTGGTGACCGAGCTGGAGCGCCTCGACCCGCAGGAAAATCACTTGCGTGAGATGGTGAGCTTCCCCTGCGTCGGGATCCTTCCCTTCGAAGACATCTTCCGGGGGCTAGACTAACCGCCGGTCCCCCCTCCATCCCCTTTTTTTTTGCATGTAACACCGGGGTCTGCCCCGAGGCCAATGTAGTTTCTTTTTTTTTAAGAATATAATAGAATTATTCCATGTGCCTCTTGTATATGCGTGATGTTGGGCAATCTCTTCCTCCCTTTTCTCTTTTCTTTTCCTTGCTATGTGATGGGGCGCAAGTCCACACTAACAGCTTATCCGGGGAGAACCCGGTGAGGTTCGCAGAGGAGCATAGGAGAGTGCTCGCCCCTTCCAGAGGAGGGACGAGGGGACCACTCCACCATGTCCATCAAGCGACTCATTTGAATGATGCCACCGGTATGTTCGACCCGACCAAATTGATCCAAGGCGAAAGGTCCGGCTGGCGTATTCTTTGTCAGTGCCGACAAAATGTCAAGGGCTGACAGGGTCGATTCGGTTATTGAAATATTCATTGGTACAGGTTGGTGCCAACGCACGGAGAAGGGTTGATTCCCCGATCCTGGGCGAAAGGCCCGGCTGGGGTGTTCTTCATCAGTGCCGACAGAATGTCAAGGGCTGACAGGGTTGATTCGTTTATTGACATATTCGTTGGTACGGGTTGGTGCCAACGCAAGGAGAAGGGTCGATTCTCCAATCCCAGGCGAAAGGTCCGGCTGGGGTATTCTTCGTCAGTGCCGACAGAATATCAAGGGCTGACATGGTTGATTCGTTTATTAAAATGTTCGTTGGCACGGGTGAGGGCTAGTAAAGAAGGGCTAGCTCCTCCTTCTTTACTTCCCCTCTTTTTCCTCTTTTCCTTTCTTTTCTTTTCTTTTCTTTTCTTTCCTTTCCTTTTCTTTTCTTTTCTTTTCTTTTCTTCTTCTTTTCTTTTCTTTTCTTCTCTTCTCTTTTCTTTTCTTTTCCTTCTTTTATTTTCTTCTCTTTCTCTTTTTCTTTTTCTTCTTTTCTTTTCTTCTCATTTTTCTTCTCTTTTTCTTCTTTTTTTTCTTCTCATTTTTTTCTTTTCTTCTTTTCTTTTCTTTTCTTCTTCTCTCTCTCTTTTTTTAATATTTTCTTCTCCCCCCCTTTTTTGAAATGCACAGCGAATAATGACACACCATTCAAGCAATTGAAATGCAAGTTTGCCCGCTGCGGGGCAAGAGAATGTATTATTCATTGAAAGGGGGAATTGGAGCGTGGTACAACCATAGATGCCTACCATTAAGGGGTGGAAAGTGGACCTCCCCCTAATGATTGACTATCACATATGCTCCGCCTTCGTAAACCTTTTGGATTACATAGGGTCCAAGCCAATTCTCATTCAGCTTGCCCTTGGGGTTGGAAGCCATAACATCCCTCCTTTTGACCATAACGAGGTCACCCTTCTTGAATTCATGCTCCTTGACGAGCTTGTCGAAGGCGCGAGCCATGCGGGCCTGATAGACCCGGATGTTCTGCTGGGCTTGGAGCCACTTCCCCTCTAAGCTGGAGAGCTCTTTGAGCCTTCGCTCGACATTTGCTTGGTCTTCTCGGACTAACCCGTGCTGGATTGCAACCCGAAGGGAGGGTTGTAGACACGCCAAAAATGACGCTATGTTGATCAAATCTCATGTTACTATGTTAACGCCCCAAAGTGAACTTCAATATGGTCATAATATGAAGTTTTTCTACTTCTTGTGTGTGGTTTTGATTTGTTCTTGCATTTTATGATTCGCGACCTGAGGAGGGGCGTTATTTAAATAGCGACCTTACGTAGGGCGTTTTCTCAAGAAAGGACGACTAAACGTCAGGGCGTCAATTCCTGACATTATCCGGTTTCAAAATAAATTCAAAATCAATTTAAATTATTGGTTAACGTCCTTCCTCAGGGCGTGTTTTTTAAATAACACCTTCATCTCAGGCGTGTTCTCATAATTTTCATATAAAGAAAGTTTTATTGCCAAAATTAAATCCAAGAAGTGACGCCCTTGATAGAGGTCATGTTTTGAGTAACGTCTTTGTGTAGGTCGTCAATTCTTGATTTGACGCCCTTCGCAAGGTCGTGTTTTCCGTTTCGTGTCCTGCTTTAACTCCTCTTTCCTGGGTAGTTCCCTGCCTCCGATGGTCTCCTTGCTCAAATTGGAGCTAGAGTCCTGCCTTCTTTGACCATTGCCTATCCTTATCTTCCCAAATTTGAGCTTATCTCTCATTGAAGTCCTATAAAAGGGAGCTCTGGTCGATCGAGGCAAGGGTTCAGGAGGTTCAAATTTTGAAGAGGTTCGAAGGGTTCAAGAGGTTGACGTTTCAAGAGGTTGAAGAGTTCACGAACTCACAGGTTACCGAGGTCAAGAGTGTAGAGCTCGTAGAGATCCTTCATCCTCCTGTGCGAGCTATTGCTTCTTCTTTCCCTACTTCAATCAAAGAGGATTCCTTCGGTCGCCATCTACTGTCATCAAGGACAGCAGGGTGTTTTGTTCGTGCTTATATCATCACGTTATATTGTTTCTGTCCATCATGTTAGTGTTCTATTTGCATTAGTTTTGTTACGTTAGTTAGTCTTCATCACATCTCCCTTCTTTCCCTAGTTCTCTTCTAGGGGTTTTTAGAACAAAAAAAAAAGGTGCGCATGCGGTTTTCTCTTTATCGTCTTATGTCTGTTTTGGATTGATACTACATCCCCGTTGGCTGATCCTCTTTTCTTTTTGCTTTGTTTGTTTATTGTCTTATTTTTGCAAGGATAATCAATCAAGAGAAACCCCCTTCGTCGGCCGGCCGATTGAAGGAGGAGGAGGAACTCCACATCCATCCCGCATCCAAATCTTCACCAGGTATTCGCGATCTCTTTTTTCTTCTGATTGAGGTAACCCCTCTGGCGATCACACCTCCTCTTAGCACCACGTGCTTTTCTTTGAGTTTATTATCATCTCCCCATCATATTTCCACTTTCATGCAATCTTGTTATCCATTTTATTCCTCTAATTTAACGTGTGGATTTTAATCCAATCTACAAATTGGCGATCACGGTGGGACCTCCACTATTTTTCTATTGATTATCCCTTTCCCTTTGGCACCCACGTGTGCCCTTTCCCCATCGGCACCCACGTGTGCCCTTTCCCCTTAGGCACCCACGTGTGCCCTTTCCCCTTTGGTACCCACCGTACCCCTCCTTTGTGCCATACGGACACTCTCCCTTGTGCACCCTGCACACTCCCCGGGATCAGCCAGTTTTTGATTGCTCATATTTTTTGAATTCACGCCTCAACCAGAGGCACCTTTTAGTTTAACACCTTCATCCAGGGCTTCTTATTACTGTGTAACGTCTTCTGTCAAGAGGTGTTCATCATTTTACTGCTTTTTATTACGCTATCTGTGAATTCACGCCCTGCCCCAGGGCGTTCTTTTATTGCGTAGCGTCTTATCTCAAGGCGCTCTTTCAGATTTGACGCCCTTACCCAGAGGCGTCCGTTTCATATTTCGCGCCTCATCCAGAGGTGTGTCTTTGTTGCTCGCTATTGGCTCATATCCTCTTGCAGTGATTCACGACAGCGATCCTGTCGTTGCTTTGGTTGATAGCGACCTGCCCCAGGTCGTCTCTTTCCTGCGTTTAACAGAACCCTGCTTCCTGTTGCTGTCTGTGATAGTTTGCTTGGTTGTCCTATTGCTTGCCTATATTGCTGTGATTTGATCATATTACTTTGCATATTGTGGCATTTGGTTGAGAGACCTCCTCTCTCTACACTAGGATTCCACACACCTCTCTTGGAATCGGGGCGACCCTCCATTGAGCATTCCGTCTCTTTGGACCGGAAATCCCTTTTCCAAGACTTCCATAAGTCCCCGCACCCGTGGATTCCCTCACGGACGCCGGGCTGGTTGTACCCTTGAAGTACCCGAAGTATAGAGAACCTATCGTTGGTAAAGAGAGAGAAAGAATTTAGTTGACCCGGAGGTTACGCTTGGATCAACTAGGTCCCACATTGTAAACAAGAGTGAACTATTCAGCAATTTAATCCACTCTAATCTCAAGCGTAATACTAATACCTTGCATTCATCTCAACTTGGTTGCATACACTTGCTTGGGTTGATTTGACTTGTTTGGATTGAGTGGTTGTTTGTTTGATAGTACCTTTGTAAAGTTGTCTCTCCTCTTAAAAATGAAACTCCGTTCAGGTAAGATCATCAACATGGCAGGCTATGGGTATTCTTATGATGATGAGGATGAGAATGTCTTTGGTCAATATGAGACCCCCCTCCAGGATTCCATCTATTATGAGGGAAATTACCCTCCTCCTCAGTCCCATCATCCTCAAATCCATGTGGTTGATGCCACTCCTCAGGAGGTTGCGCCTTCCTCCCAAACTGTGCCTTCCAACACTTCGGGGAACCCTTCCCCATCTCTCAATGTCACAGATTTAATTAATGCCTTATCTCAGTTAGACGATTCCCAGCGGCAGGCTATTCAGGCCGCTTTGAAAGGGAAGTCGGTTCCCTCTTCATCTTCTAATCCCCCTCCGGCCGAGAGTGGCCATCACCCCGTTAATGACCAGGCGGTCTTGCATAAACCTCCTTCCCGTCCACCAATGCCCAGCGCGGCCATGCCGGCCCAACAGGCGAGTCATTCTGCGGTTAGACACCAATTTCTCCAACCTCCCCGAATTCTACGCACGCCTATACCGCATTCCTTTATTCAAAATCTGGCCCCAGTCGAGTCCGACACTAATGTTCTATTGCTTCAAAAGTTGGCCAGCATGGAGGAGCAACTAAAGAAGGTCACCACGGCCAAGAATGCCCCGAAAATTTCGCTCCCTACACTGCCAGTTTTCCACTTACCACCATCTGAGATGCCGAACTTCCGGCGATATAATGGGACTGGTAATCCCTTTATTCATCTAAAGGATTTTATGTACGAGACCTCCTTCTGGCAAGACAACAAGGCCTCTTTGGCCTATTTATTCAGGAGATCTCTAGAGGGGCCAGCCCTTGAATGGTTTTATTCACTGAACTCCGCTGATGCCGGCGACTTCGATATTGTTCAAAGAAGGTTCTTGCAAAAATACAGAGACCGGGTCAGACCATCCCTTTCGCTCACAGATCTGGTCGCGGAAAAGATGAAGCCCGAGGAGGACTTCATAATGTTTGCTGATAGATGGCGGTCTATGGCCGAAAAATTGAAAGATACACTGTCTGAACCGGAGCAAGTCAAGATGATTATCTCCAATGCCACTCCTCAGTTCCGACATATACTGGCCATGAACCGTTTAACCACCATGGAGGAGCTCTATGAAAGGGCTCGTTATATTCAGACACAGATGAAGGATTCACCCATTAGGCATGTTTGAGCCGAAGCCACGGCTATTCAAGAAAACCACCAATGTCAACAACAGCGGGCCCACGACTGAGGGCACCATTGCAAATGAGCAGGTTGGCGTAGTTGGCCACCCCCACAACCAAGCTAACCCACGACCTAACCCACTTCCACCACAAAACCCCCATTTCAACTCCCCTCCACAACGCCAATTCGCACCCCAACATTCCTTTGCTTCATCGCAAAACCAAGCGCCCCGCGCTAACCCTCCAACCCCACAGCAGTACCACCAGGTACCACCCCCTGCCAACTATGGCCAACAACAACAAGGGAGACCACCACTTGGCCCCAAAAGGGACCACTACCCTCCACTACCAGAAAGTCTCCCAGATATTTTCAATGCTTTAATGGCCGCCAATTTGCTTATACTGCCAAGGGAAAGGACAGCGTGGCCCGCTAATGTTGATACATCCTGTTATTGCGCTTTCCATTGTGCACCTGGTCACAATCTTGATCATTGTTTCCACTTCAGAGATTACATTTACGATCTAAATGACCAGGGTGACATCAATTGGGATGAGATGAGACAATTCATCGCCGCCATGAAAGAAAAAAGAGCTCCTCGGCAGCAACAAGCTCAGCAGCCGCCGCAATCAGCTCCACAGCAGCAGCAACAAGCTCCAGTGCCTCAGCACGATATGGGCATCGTCCATAATCCACTGCCGGAGCACCCGCCGAACCAGCACGTGAACCCTGTCACGTCTCTCTACGAGGTGGAGAGAGGGCAGGGATGGCACGAAGAGAACGCCTCTGTCGGGGCACTTAACCACAATCAAAACCAACCTCCGCGCCTCTTGCGCACCCCTACTCCTTCTCCTACCCCTCAATTGGGCTGATCCCTTCTGCGCACCGTTAACCCACCTACCCCCGCCTATTCTCCGACCTTGCCGGCTCGCCCCCTTCTTACACGCTTACCACCTCCACAGCCTACGCCACCACAAAACCCATCCACCACCAACCCTTCACCATTGCCATCTAGGCCACTCCTCATCCGCCCATCACCAACGCCCACTGCACCCGCCATCACTACTCCTTTGCCGGCAAGGATCCCTCCACCATCAGTACCACCACCTTTTGTGCCCAGGTCTCTTCTTATTCCACCCCCTACCAATTCCCCCCGCATTCGGGTATCTCTTTCTACTCCTACGCCTCCTACAAGGGCATCTCCTTTGATTTCTTCATCAACACCCCCCGTGGGGGCTCCTCCTGCAAATACCCCTCCATCACTCCTTAACACCAACACACCTTCTTCTTATTCCAACCCTCCTCCTACATTTGCCCCGACAGAGGCACTACAAGGCATGGCACCGCTCTACAGTGGACGGATTTTCCACCGTATCTTTCCACAAAGAGAGCTAGAGCCCGTACAGGGGCCGCAAGAGCAAGAACAAGGACAAGGGTCCGTGCCGGGCACTGAATATGATTTGTTAAAGCATTTGGACCGGACTCCAGCAAGGATTTCAATCCTGGAATTGATCAAACGGTCCACCACTCATCAGCTAGCATTGAAAGAGTATCTGCAGAAAGTGATGGTCAATGAAGATATCCCAGTTGAGCAGATAGTCACGGTTTTAACGCCCGCTAGCAGTCAGCCGGTAATTACTTTTCATGAACATGAGTTGGCACCACTCCCAGCAAGAAAGTATGCTCTGTGCATCACAGTTGATATCAATAAGGTGGCTGTCAAGCAATGTCTGGTGGACACTGGGGCATCCATCAATGTTTTGCCACCTAGCACTTTGAAATTGTGTGGCATTTCGGAGAGCCAAATTCGGCCGTCCACCATCACAGTCACTGCATATGATAACACGAAGAAGCCTCCTCTAGGCATGATTACTTTAAAGGTCAGTTTGGGTCCTGTAGCCATCACAGCAGATTTTCACATTCTGGATATGGATCCAACATTTAATGGCATTTTGGGACGCCCCTACATTCAACAGCTCGATGCGGTGCCCTCGACAAATCACCAATGCCTTAAATTTCCACACAAGGGCCGCATTATTAAAGTCACCAGTATGCCGATTTTGCCAGAAGAGGATATTCATGCGGCTTCATCCGTTCCTTCTATGTGGCCTGCCAATAAGCCACTATTATCTGTGCTGGACGTCCCTTGTCCACGGCCAATGCCATCTGAAACTGTCAGAACAGTTGCTATGACACCCCTGCCTTCCAAGGGGAAAAAGAAGAAAAGTATGATGAATACCTTTGGCTGGAACATTTTGATGAAAATGGGGTATCAAAGTGGCAAAGGCCTGGGTATCAAACTCCAAGGCAGGACTAGGCCCGTTAAACCTCAGAAGCTGATTGCACGAGGCGGCCTAGGTTACAAGGGGCCATGCAAAAATGAAGATGAACCATGGGCATTTATGACATCCACTCTGAAGACAGATCGCCAGCCGCTTACTTGGACACTGAAGACACATTTTGTCACATGTGGCTTTCAAAATAATGAGCAAACTACCATAATTACTTCCATATTAGACTGTCAAGATGTTCATGCTAGACAGTTTGCTCGTCATATTGCCCCGCTGGCCACATACAAAGCTCTGGAGTCTTTAAGGCCTAACAAAAGAAGGAAGATGGACGATCCGGAATGTGACTGGTATAGGTGGTTTGATATGAATGATATCACTATTTCCTTGAGCCGCCTTTTCATGCCGACTGATCCGGAGTGGCCGCCATTAATACACCAATTGATTGAAATGCCAGCTGCAATTACAGACAAGAGGCAGCTGCTGAGTGACTATACTGATACTGGAGAGCCGGATGTTCCATTTGAAGAAGGTTTCACTGTGGATAGGCTGTGGGCCGGCCTCTTGTCTCTCACTTCCATGCATCCATCTGTGCTTACTTCTCTATATTCCCATTGGTTTGGTCATGTCCCAAGACCGCCTCCGATTATAATCAACTTGTCTCCAGATTCACTCCAAGTTGCTCTCACAATTCCTCCCTCGCTCCTCGAGTAATTTTCTGAACTCTCCATCACGCCCCCGCGCGGGCCGTCACTGATTAAATCTTTCTCCGATCTTGCAATTTCCACTCCTCCCGCTATTCTCCCCACGCATTGCTTTCTTCTTGAAAAAGAAAATAAAAATAAAGAAAAAGATAAAAATGAAAAAAAAATGTCAAATTTCTAACTTTCCAATCCTCCATCTCCATTGAGGAGACTTCTTATCTCTTTCCCGAGTGTGTCCTGACCCAGGGGCCGCTCCTCCAGGATTCATTGCTAGATCTTTTTTCCCCCTCCGGTGAGGGGCCCTCATCTGTATCACCTCTTGTATCCACTTTTTCACCTCCTTCCTCTTTTCTAGCTTATCCTAATCAAGCTAGTTGCTCCTCCTCTTCTTCTGCTAACACTAAGATTCATGGGGTAGATTCACATAAGAAGTCCAAGGGTAAGCAGATTCCCCGTAGGTTTCTGTTGGAGTTAGCTATCAGATGCCAGGCCTGTTTAGCTCTTCCTGAATTTATAGAGAATCCAATCATCCTGCCAGAGTTGGAATATGAGGATGCTGCTGTTTCTTATGAGGGTTTGGGTGTCTATGAAATCATGAATGATGAAGACCCTATTGAAGAGGGGGAAGAAAGTTATGAAGAATATGAGGACGAGGCTGATGCTTTTGCTAGAGGCATAAGGCGATTTGACGAACCATCAGCCTCTGTAGAAGAGCCTACCAAAGAAATTAATTTGGGTACCGAGGAAGACCCTAGGATTGTCCTCATAAGCAAGAATTTACCGCCCTCCGAAGAAGAGACGCTCATTTTGATTCTTCAAGAATATAAGGACACGTTTGCATGGAGTTATGAAGATATGCCTGGATTAGATCCTGCGCTCGTTGAACACCGCCTTACACTTAAGCCAGGGTCTGTCCCGGTCAAACAACGGTTGAGGCGTTTCCACCCTAATATGGCTTTAAAGATGAAAGAAGAGGTCGACAAGCTCCATAAGGCTAGATTTGTTAGAGTTGTCCTCTACCCCAATTGGGTGGCTAACATCGTCCCGGTTATGAAGAAAGATGGAAAAGTCCGGATTTGTATAGACTTCCGGGACCTCAACCGAGCGTGTCCTAAAGATGACTTCCCCCTCCCTCATATTGATGTTCTAATTGATAACACGGCGGGTTTTGAGACTCTCTCCTTCATGGATGGCTTTTCAGGTTACAATCAAATTCGTTTGGCTGAGGAAGATCAAGAGAAGACCTCGTTCACTACACCATGGGGTACTTATTGCTATGTGGTCATGCCTTTCGGACTTAAGAATGCTGGAGCCACCTATCAGAGGGCTATGATGGCGATTTTTCATGACATGATTCATATTTATATTGAGGTGTATGTGGATGACCTGGTAGTGAAATCAAGGACAAGGATTGAGCCTCCTAGGGTTCTAGCTAAGGTCTTGCAAAGATCACGAGAGTATCAGTTCAAGATGAACCCCAAGAAGTGCGTATTTGGCGTCTCTTCAGGGAAATTACTTGGATTTATTGTCAGCAAGAGGGGAATTGAAGTTGATCCCAACAAAGTAAGGGCCATTAGAGATATGCCTCCTCCCAAGAATTTGAAGGAAGTTTGAGGATTAATCGGGAGGTTGCAATTCATCCGCCGCTTTGTCTCCCAGCATTCACAAAGATGTAGGCCATTTTACGAGCTTACTAAGCCGGGAGTCAAGTTCAATTGGGATGACAAGTGTCAGGCAGCCTTTGACGGATTGAAGGATTATTTGGCCAATCCTCCTGTCCTGAGGCCGCCAATTCCAGGCAAACCACTCGTTCTCTATGTCTCTGTCCTGGATGACTCTGTGGGTGTTGTCCTAGCTCAAGTGGACGAAGAAGGTAAAGAGAGGGAAGCATACTATTTGTCTAAACTTCTTAACCCCTGTGAGCAGAGGTACTCAGCCATGGAGAAGACTTGTGCTTCTTTAGTCTGGGTAGTGCAGAAGTTAAAATATTATTTCTTAGCTCACGAGGTTCACCTCATTGCTCGTATGAATCCGATTAATTCCTCCTTGAAAAATCTGTCCTCACTGATCGATTAGCACGCTGGCAAAGCTTCCTCTATCAATTTGACATCACTTACATTCAACAGAAAGCTATCAAAGGTTACGCCATTGCCGAACACCTTGCTCATCACCCTCTCCCCCGTTTTGATCCTGTCAATTCGGAGTTTCCAGATGCAGAACTAATGTCCATTAATCAACCTCATGATCCTATGTGGACATTACATTTTGATGGAGCTCTAAATTCTCAAGGAAGAGGGATCGGCATGGTTCTTCTAACTCCAGAAGGGGTCACCATCCCATTTGTTGCTCGACTCACTTTTCCTGTCACCAACAATATAGCTGAGTATGAAGCTCTTTTGGCCGGTCTTCAAACCGCTCATCGATATGGTGTCACCCATTTGAGGATTGTGGGTGATAGTCAGCTTATTCTGCGCCAGGTGCTGGTCAAGTGCTGCACTATCAATCCTAAGCTCAAACCCTACCAGGAACTTGCTTCAGCTTATGCCAAGCTTTTCACCAAGTTGATTTTCATCCATGTTCCTCGTAGCCAGAACATCTTGGCCGATGCCCTTGCCTCTTTGGCCTCTGCTCTAGTCTTCCCTCCTGAGCGTGATTTCCATGTTCCTCTAATTCATCAGCGCGACACGCCAGCTATTAAGGATCGCGCATTCCTCGATATTAGGGATCAAGTGCTTGAGAAGGTTAAGCAGAAGGAATCTCTTAAAGGCAAAGAGGTCATGCTTTTGGATTGGCAAGAAGAATTGGCTGACGAAGAGAAGCCTTGGTATTATGAGATTACCAGGTATTGCAATGATCAGTCCTATCCCGAGGAAGCCACTGCTGAAGAAAAGAAAGCAATTAGAAGAGTGGCTCAGCGTTATGTTTTGGTTGGAGGTGCGCTCTATAGAAGAGGGCTCACCGGTGTTTTGTTAAGATGCCTCGATGATGATGAATCATGGAAAGTTGTGGAAGAGGCGCATTCTGGAGTGTGTGGTGGTCATGTGAATAGCCAGATGCTAGTTAAGAAGATCCTTAAGCTAGGCTTCTATTGGCCAACTCTAGAAGAGGATTGTTCCATCTATGTTCAAAGGTGTGTCAAGTGCCAACTGCACGCCGACAAAATTCATTCGCCTGCTTCTTCACTCCATCCTACGTCCTCCCCATGGCCTTTCTCCATGTGGGCTTTTGATATCATTGGACCTCTTGGTGATTCAAACCTCCTGACCAAACAAAAATCATTCATCCTCACGGCAACGGAGTACTTCACCAAGTGGGCAGAAGCAGAAGCTTACGTGGAGATTAAAGCATCAACCGTCTGCAAATTCATAATGAAGAACATCATCACAAGATTTGGCATCCCGAGCACCATCATCACCGACAATGGACCTCAATTTATCTCTCAAGAAATCAAGGATCTTTGCAACAGGTATAACATTGCATTGCATCATTCTTCTCCCTATTATCCGCAGGGCAATGGCCAAGCAGAGGCTACTAATAAAACTTTGATAAAAATTGTTAAAAAGATGTGTGAGGCTAATAAATTTTCGGATTGGCCAGACAAGCTAGTTGAAGCTCTCTGGGCCTATCGTACTTCCATTAGCACCCCTACTGGGCAAACCCCTTTCGCCCTTACTTATGGAATGGAGGCGGTAGTCTCTTATGAGATTCTCTTTCCCTCTCTGCGAGTACAATTGGATAAGGAATTTTCTATTGATGAACGTCGTGATTCACTCCTGGCCCAATTGGAACTCCTAGATGAGAAGCGTCTGGTCGCCGCTGAGCATGCGCGCGTTTATCAAAACAGGCTCTCACGTTTTTATCAAAAGAAAGTAATTGAGAGAAAATTTAAAATTGGTGAGATGGTAATCAAGAGAATTTTTGTAAAGCCGGGTGGCCCCCGCTCAAAACTCCAACCCAATTGGGAAGGACCGTTTATCATAAAAGAAGTTTATCCTGGTAATGCTTATAAACTGATTAATGCTGAAGGGGAAGAGTTAACTCACCCTTGGAATGGCTTGTATCTTAAAAAATACTACCCTTGATTCAACAAAAACCCAAAAATATATATTTTCAAAATCCAAAAAAATGAATGAAAATTGATCTCCAAAAAAAAAAATTAGAAATTCTTCAAAATAAAAATAGAGATTCTTCAAAATTGGTGCCATGGCACACGGAGGATCAAGGTCCGAAAGGTCAAAATTCAGAATTCATTCATCTGTCTTGCTAATTTAAAAGGAGGTTGATTCCCGCACACACTACATGCTTTATTCTTGAGCTCAAGCAGTGCAAAATCCAATGGAAAGTCGAAAACTTGACTAAAAGTGAAAGACAATACCCGTTCTTTTCTTCTTCGGCCCATGAGGGAGGAAGGGAGACCTCGAGGTAGACACGCCAAGCCTATCCGCCGCCCTAGTAGGTGGAAGTCAGGGCCCAAAAGGGAGCAAATGCCACAAAAGCCCAAGTACAATTAGGTTTATTTTCGTCAATGCAAATCAATTCCAAAGTGAAAGTTAAGTTATGAAAAGAAGAGCATGTCAAGAGGGCAAAGTCCCCGCAAGGAAAACCTTGGGCGTATGCGTGCAATATAAAAGAGGCAAAAAAGGTAACAAATTTCCCTACGCCAAAGACCGAACCCCAACAGGCATAGGGTAGGGGAGGTAACTTTGCCTTGAGCATCTCAGAATCCCTTATGGGCTTCCCTTATATTTTCTTCCATCCTTTCTATGCGGTAAAGTCACGAACTGGTAGAATGGTCAAGACGGACTTAAGAAATTGCACTGTGCGGAATCTCGAATAAAAGCCAACTACGATCACGTCAACCCCCTTTTAATTACTCAAGAAATGTTAATGAATTTTAGATGGTGACCATGTAAGACATGTGGTCTTGATAGCGTTGACAAATTTGATTAACGCCTTCGTTGAAGGCGCTTTTTATAGAATTAACGTCCTAGATTAGGTCATCTTTTTCAGAATAACGTCTTTGAGAAGGTCGTTTCTTTCTCAAAAATCAAATTCCTTTTCAAATTTACGCCGTCTTCTAAGGCGTCTTCATTAGAACCACGACCTCCTCTAAGGCGCGTTTTTAAGGAAAATAACAAAAAAATATATAAATGAAAAAAAAAAGAAATGAAAAAATGCATTTCTTCACGATGTGTGCTTGCATTCTTTTGCATGGGCATCTTTTATTTATGGTTTGCATATGCGTGCTTGCATGATGCATCTCCACGCTATCAGTCATTTCATTTACCTTATTTGATTAAAGGCTTGGCCTCTTGACCCGTCATTAAGGTCAAATTGTTGCTACCCCTTGCTTATCGGGTAAGGGGCCAAGTCGAACAGATGAATTAACCTGTTTATTCGAGTGTGAACCACAGCTGCAGAAACATGGCAAAGTAAAGCAAACACAAAGAGCAGAAAGTACACAAACACGAGGCCACAACCACACAAAGTGCTCAGGTAACAAAGAAATCTCAAATCTCATATATATATATCATGAATGTCTAAGTACAGGTGTGAGGGTGGAGAAGTACAAGTAAATCTCTCAGCTCTCGCCTCCACCCTCCTCTCTCCTACTCTCAACCTCCTCCTCACCGTCCCGAGCTGGCGCTGGTGGAGGAGGCATGGGCCCCCGTGAAGAAGCAGGAACCCGAACGTGTCCCCCTACCTCGCTCCTCTCTCGGAGGGAAGAGCCCGCCACGAAGGTAGAACTGGTGAAGGAGTACCCCGCAGCCCATGCTCGCTCACGTCCTCGCTGGAGACGCTCCTCGGATACTCGAAGCCGCTCCTTAGAAAGGATTAGCTGGGTCCTCAGGTCCGCCAACTCCGCACGCTCACAAGCTCGCTCCTCGCACTCCCGAGCTTGCTCCCGTCTCTCCAGCTCCAGAGCCACCCGTAGCTCGGCCACGTCCTGGGGAAGCTCCTCTCGTCGCCTCAGGGACCTCTCAAGCTCTGTGATCCGTTGATCACGGATCGCCAACTCAGTACGTACCGCCTGAAGCTGAGTCACCTGCAAACAGGTAAACAAATCATCAATTCCATAATAAATGCAATGATTCAGTAATCAAGCAATTCAAGCAATGTATGATTAAACCACTTACCTGTGCGCTCGTCGCGCGGAAGCCCTCATCAACACAGGTAAGAGCGGCTCGAAGCTCCTCAGTCTGTAAAGATGATTTTTTTTTATCAGTGCACAATTATATAATCAAATATTTGAATGGAGTTGTGTTTTGGATTTTACCCGTAAAGCGAGGTCGCGCTCTGCTGCCTCAGCTCGTGCCACCGCTCCCGCTAGCTGCTCCGCCAGTGCAGTCACCTCTGCACTGGGCCCTCTCGAGCTGGAGGCCTCCCCTAGGTCTCTCCACATTGCTCCCTGCTGGGCACGCTGCATTCATTGAGATCGTCAGTGGCTAATCATCAATAATTCAACAAAAATATACATTTGCATATAGAAATAATTTAAACACTCACCAGGGTCTCTAGGTCTGCCCGTGTAGCGGCTAGCTGGTCCTCCAGGCTGAGTAGGTGGGCCTGGGCATCTATCGCCGCTATATCCCGCGCATCCTACATTCATTACATATTAGTCACATGATAGAAACATAAGCATTTGCATACAATTTAGAAATAAGTGCATTCATACATACCCCTAAGACCCTCATCTGGGGTCGACCGGCGTATACCTCCCAGTAGCGCCGGAGGTACTCGGAGCTGTCAGTCGCGTGAGAGGTGACTCTGGTCCCGCCACGCTGCCAGTCGGCGTACTGCTCCTCGAACCGTACTCTCCAGTCGGTCGCCTTCGTACGACCGCGCGTCTTCTTCCCGATGCCTCGTGGCTCGCCTACCTCTATCCACTCCTGGGGAAGGCCCAGCGTCCTCATCACCAACCTAAGCCGTAACGGCTCGATCTCGCTCAAGCAGTGAACCCAAAGCTCACGCTCAAAGCGAGGACGGCCCGCTACGACCCACGGCTGGCCCTCGTCTGTCATCCCCTCATAGGGTCTCCACTGCACCTGCATTCATAAACATGCACATCATTTCATCATCATCATAATAAATTTAAGGTAAATTCAAAAAGAAAGATGCATAACATTCATACATACCACGAGGGAGGGAAGTCGCGGAACTCTCTCCGTAAAACCCACAACTCGTAGCCGAGTGGGGCACCGAAGACGATCGGCACCCAGTGCCGTGCTAGAGGGAAAGCTCCCTCACCTCCAGGCCGTGGGTCAACGTGCCCCATCGGCATGTAGAGATGGCTCCAAACCTGCATCCATGCATTGCATTAGGAAGGCATTCACATGCATAACAAAAATAAAAGAAAAGAAAAAAGAAGAAAAATGCATACCTGAAGAAAAGGTGAGAAGCCACTGACGGTCGTCTCTCGCCCTATCCCCGTGGACAGGTCGGCCATCATGTGCGCCAGCAGAGCTCCTCCCTAGGCGTAGCTGCCAACTGCCTCCAGGTCCTCGAGTATCCCTAGAAATCGATAGTTGATGACGTCGCCCTTGGTCCCGAGCAATAGCCTCCCGAGCAGCAGTAGTAGGAACCTCCTCAAGTCTCGATCTGCTCTCTCCCTGTCAGCTGGGTCCTGGCAATAGACTGCCCTAGCCCCGTCTATCAACCTCTGCGAGAACTGCTCTAGGGTCTCCCCTGACCTGTGCCTAGCATTCCCTAAGCCCATCACTGTAGTGAGGTCGGTGCGGAAGATCGTCCTACACTCGCTAGGCGTCTCATAAACCATCTCCAATCCTAGCAACCTCTCGGCGAACTCGGTGTAGTCTGGGTAGGTAATCCCACTCACAGCCTCACCGTCTACCCTCAACCCCATAATCCTGGTCACGTCCTCCAGGGTAGGAATCATGTGTCCCCAAGGCATCAGGAATGCCCGGCTAGACCTATCCCATCTCTCCCGTAGAACCTGAATGAGTGGTAGGTCTGGCCTAACTGGCTCTATGCTGAGGAAGGCCCCGAACGCCATCGCATCTACCCTCTCTCTCTGGAACTCAGGGAGGCCGTAGTAAGCTGCCCGGACCATGACCCATGAGATGCGTGTCCTCATCAGCCCCTGCATGCATAAAATAAGAATTTTTGGCTTAAGTGTTTTGATTATTCATGCTTATTTCATTTTGATTGCCCCAGGTTGAATTTTGATGTTATTAGAATTAACGACCTTCCTCAGGTCATTTTTCGTTGAAGTGGCGCCCTTAAGGAGGGCGTGGTTCTGTTTAAGATAACGACCTACCCTATGTCATTTTTCTTCTGAGAAACGCCTCTGTGTTGGGCGTGTGTTTGTGGTTAATTTCTAAAATCCTAAAAGGTTTTATCAATTCACGCCCTTGGGTGGGGCATTTTTCAATTGGGTTCGTTAATTAATCAAAAATTAATGAATGGGCGACCGCTGTTTTGGTCGTCTGTTTTTGAATTGACGCCCTGATGTGGGGCGTGGTTTCCAAATTTTGCAGAAAATAAAATAAATAACAGCATGCGAGAATTAACAGCATAACATGAATTTAAATGGGCGACATGCTTTAGGGCGTGTTCTCACAGGGTTAATTATTTTTCAGAAAAAATAATCTAATTAACGCCCTTGGGTTGGGCGTGTCTTTTGAAATCGCGACGCCCCTGAGGGCGCCTTCTTTCTGGGTTGCAGGGTTTATACCCGAGGGCTATGGAAAATCAAAAAAAAATGAAATTAAAATAAATAAAAATGGGAATTGGGTTGAGGGCCTACCTTCTTGTGCTTGGGTTCTTGTGGTCGAGGCCGTGGCTGCCATGGCCGTCGGAGTTGGCCGGCACGGGGAGGGGGCGCCGCCGCGGGCGGTGGTTCATCACCACCTTCTCCTTCTTCTTCTCCTTCTTCTTCTTCTCCCTCTTCATTTTCTTCATCTTCACCCTCCTCATCTCCTTCTCCCACGGTCTCGTCGCCGTGATTCATCCTCACCGCCGGCCGCCGCCACGGGAATTTCTTCAACCGCCACGGGAGGGGCTTCCTCCATGGCGTGGTCTTCTTCGCCGAGATCAACCACCTCAGGGGCGTTGACCCTCTGCCATTTGACTGAACCACCGCCGGCCATGGCCTGGTTAGGGGGAGAGAGAGATAGAGAAAGAGAAAGAGGGGCGGGGGGTCGGTTAGGGTTACAGAGAAAGAGAGAAGAGTGAATGGGACGAAGGAGGAAGAAGAAAAGGGAAAAGCTCTTTTTAGCATTCGAAAAGAAGTAACGCCCTGAGGAGGGGCGTGTTTTGTTGAAGTCGCGACTATGACATGGGCGTTTTTATAAAGTGGACGATGTAGCTCGAGGCGTTAATTCTATTTGCATGGGGAATGATAACCGTCGTCAGACACATTCAATGGGCGTTGATTGATTTGAGAGAAGTAATTATTACGTTTTTGATTCACGCCTGAGCTTGAGGCGTTACCTGGTTGAGATGTGGCTTTCCTGAGGGCATTACTTTTGGAATTTCAACGAATACTTTTGGGGAATTTGAATCAATTAACGCCCTATCCTAAGTCGTTATTTAAGTAACGCCTATTGGTGAAGGCGTCAAATGTGTGAACAGGAATGTTGAAGGCGACATTGTCGAAGGCATCCTTTTGATGAATAACGGCCTTGCTAGAGGCGTTATTTGCAACAGAAGCACAGAACGTTGGACATTTGATCAAAAAAAAATAGTAAGATGGCTCAATTAAAGGAAAGATCATTGATTTATTGGAAGAAAGATTACAATGTTTAATGAGCCACCTTGGGCCTCAATTTCCTCAAGACTGTTACATATGCCTTCCACTGTTCTTTGTCCTCTTCTAAATTCTCTACAGGTTGATAAGTTTTGCAGATTTTCCAGAGAGCTTGAATGGTTGTGCATTCTTCACCATCCTCGTTGCCGCCTAGATCCCGTGTCTTGATTGGAGGAAGATGAGATGGATCTTCGAGGATTTGTCGTGGAAGCCCGAGTTGAGGGAGGCACCGGTGTGAATTGTATAGAACGAAGTCTGAAGCGCCTATGAGACGAAGGTCTGTCCCGGGAGAGAATCTTGCACGGATATCTTGGGTCTTGAGTATTCCCGGGGCGCAAGTGAAGAGATTCTTTGGCATCACTTTGAGATGCTCTCTCCATTCCACTCTCTTTTTGATTTGAGGAATTCGATTTATCACTCTGTTGCTTATTCCAAGTGGACCGGTCATATAGGAGAGTGGGCTTTTTGAAAAGATTCTTGAGGGTTGTTGGGCCTCACCACATGGATCGAATTTGAAATGAAGATCAACCCAACTAGAGAATGCTAACATGCATCCGTAAATGGGCCTTCCCATCGCCGCCGAGGTAAGCCCACTATAGAGATAGGCTAGAATAGCCGGTCCAACTCTATCTCCTTCCCATAAGCTCACTACGGCGCTTAATTGGGCCTCTTCTAGAAAGTCCTCTGTGGATGGGAATAAGATCGCTCCTGCTAAGCACACCACGAAGGCTTTTGCTACCCGCTCGATCTCCTCATCATCTTTAGCTTGATCCGCTCTCTTGTACACCCATGAAGCGAGCTTTAGAAGGTTGATGCCTTTGGTAGCTTTGATTTGGTTCACTAGGTTTGGGCTAGGAATCAAGCTTGTAAATAGTTCTTGAGAAGAGATTGGCTTTGGCATGATGGCCATCTTTTCTTCATCTCCTTGCTTCATTCTCTTCAAACCCAAGATGATCTCCAATTCCTCTAATAAGATAGTGGCTTCAAAAGTTGAAAAGAGAAAGGTATGAGTGGAAGGGTGCCATATTTCAAGTAGAGCTCCTATGGCTGCCCAATCTAAATGGATTTGGTCATGATGTTTGGCATGGGTAACTAGGCCCAAAAGATGCCATCTTGCAAGATAATTTCTCATGTCTGAAGAAAATTTGGAAAGGATAAGGGGGAGCCACTTTTTTTTTTGTAAATTTCCTAGCTCCTGGCACCAATGGATAGTCCTGTGGAAAACAAAGAACAGAAAAGAATGCACGAGCAATTAAGCGTGCAGGAGACAAGCAGAACAGTTGAAACATCTTTTGGTTCTGATATGAGCAGAGGAAGAACAGAAGAATTCATTAACCTGATTTAGAGCGATTCGACTGTAGATATGCCCCTGGATTTCAGTCAACCTGGGAGTGGAAGACCTGGGTCTCTTAATCATCCTCTCCATCTTTTTCTTTGTAGAAGGAGCTCGGACAAGTGCCTGCAGAAGAAGAACGAACAGAAAAGCAGAGCTCGAAGGATTACTTTGATTGAATATAAGGAAGTGCCTGCCTTTTATAAAGATTTGAAGGGTCCCAAAGGTTGTTCGGAGTTAGAAGGTTGCTGGCTATTAGGATTTGGTTTTGCTTTCGATTTGGAAACGGAAGCATTGGATTGATTAACGCCTTTTGTTAGGGCGTCAATTCTTGAATTGACGACCTTGATGAGGTCGTGTTTTGTGTAACGCCCTTTATGGGGTCATTTTCTTCTTGAACTATCGATGGATTTCACGCCTTGATGAAGGGCGTATTTTACGTTTTGACGCCCTCGCATAAAGGCGCCTTTCATATTTTGACGACGCTCATTCCAGGCGTGTTTTTGTAAGCTTATGAATTTGCTTCCCCGTGTGCTTTGATGAACTTAAGTGCTATTATGTCACTGGAATTCTATTTTACTTAGCACTTATGATCATGTCATACTTTGAATTGAAGATTATTGATGTTGAAATTGTGAAGACTGATAAGTTTCAAGTGCAGGAAAGTGCAGGTTTCGAGACGCTTGGGTTGATCATGGAAGTAACATCGCGCTCATTATCTTGTATTTATTTGATGTAAGCATTTTACTATATGATATTCTACGCTATTATAGCATATCAAGGACCTTGTGGTTCTAATGAATCTGGAATTTGAGTTCCCCTTTATCAAAAATAGTGATAATTCTAGGAGAGTCTTGATCACACGGATAGGCCGTTGAGTCGTTCAAGGTCTGGGACGATGGTTCCACTTTCTGGGTTGATGCGCGGACAAACGGGCTTCGGCTTAGTGTTAGCTCAGAAACTTGGATTCTTGACCAAATCTGGATGCCTTAGCAATATTATCCTTGATTATTTTCTATGTTCTTAGTTTGGTTTAATCTTTTCTTTTAGCCCAGCATACATCATGTAGGACTTTGAGATTCATGATGAAAATCTTCATATTAAGGCAATAATGAAGGTCACTCGCTCTTGATTGAGTTGACATGAGATATTCCGTTCCAAATTGAGTACTTTATTCTATCCAAAGCCGCTCAGGCTGATTCCTTGAAAATGTCCCTTTGTTGGATCTCCATCTCAATTCTCTTTATTTTTCTGCAAATCTACCTTGGTTGTAGCACGTCCACGTTGGCTGGTAACCGCTCTCCAATGGTCTTTCCCTGTCGTGCCCGCGCGCACACCTTTTGCTTTACATTTTTTTGGCTTAGTTTAGTCTCCTTTATCCAGCAAATTGATGCTTTCTTGGAATCATTCGGAGTTGTTTCACTTAGAATCTTGGAAAGATTTCCAATGCTTAGTGTCTGAGGCGTGTCACATCACACCTTGGCGTCTCCTTATCAGTTCGTTCCACTTCATTCCATTTTTGCTTCATTTCGTCTCACTCCCTTGCAAAGCAGACGCCAAGGCGGGGCAGCTGTAGACACGCCAAAAATGACGCTATGTTGATCAAATCTCATGTTACTATGTTAACGCCCCAAAGTGAACTTCAATATGGTCATAATATGAAGTTTTTCTACTTCTTGTGTGTGGTTTTGATTTGTTCTTGCATTTTGTGATTCGCGACCTGAGGAGGGGCGTTATTTAAATAGCGACCTTACCTAGGGCGTTTTCTCAAGAAAGGACGACTAAACGTCAGGGCGTCAATTCCTGGCATTATCCGGTTTCAAAATAAATTCAAAATCAATTTAAATTATTGGTTAACGTCCTTCCATAGGGCATGTTTTTTAATTAACGCCTTCATCTCAGGCGTGTTCTCATAATTTTCATATAAAGAAAGTTTTATTGCCAAAATTAAATCCAAGAAGTGACGCCCTTGATAGAGGTCGTGTTTTGAGTAACGTCTTTGTGTAGGTCGTCAATTCTTGATTTGATGCCCTTCGCAAGGTCGTGTTTTCCGTTTCGTGTCCTGCTTTAACTCCTCTTTCCTGGGTAGTTCCCTGCCTCCGATGGTCTCCTTGCTCGAATTGGAGCTAGAGTCCTGCCTTCTTTGACCATTGCCTATCCTTATCTTCCCAAATTTGAGCTTATCTCTCATTGAAGTCCTATAAAAGGGAGCTCTGGTCGATCGAGGCAAGGGTTCAGGAGGTTCAAATTTTGAAGAGGTTCGAAGGGTTCAAGAGGTTGACGTTTCAAGAGGTTGAAGAGTTCACGAACTCACAGGTTACCGAGGTCAAGAGTGTAGAGCTCGTAGAGATCCTTCATCCTCCTGTGCGAGCTATTGCTTCTTATTTCCCTGCTTCAATCAAAGAGGATTCCTTCGGTCGCCCTCTGCTGTCATCAGGGACAGCAGGGTGTTTTGTTCGTGCTTATATCATCACGTTATATTGTTTCTGTCCATCATGTTAGTGTTCTATTTGCATTAGTTTTGTTACGTTAGTTAGTCTTCATCACATCTCCCTTCTTTCCCTAGTTCTCTTCTAGGGGTTTTTAGAACCAAAAAAAAAAAGGTGCGCATGCGGTTTTCTCTTTATCGTCTTATGTCTGTTTTGGATTGATACTACATTCGCGTTGGCTGATCCTCTTTTCTTTTTGCTTTGTTTGTTTATTGTCTTATTTTTGCAAGGATAATCAATCAAGAGAAACCCCCTTCGTCGGCCGGCCGATTGAAGGAGGAGGAGGAACTCCACATCCATCCCGCATCCAAATCTTCACCAGGTATTCGCAATCTCTTTTTTCTTCTTATTGAGGTAACCCCTCTGGCGATCACACCTCCTCTTAGCACCACGTGCTTTTCTTTGAGTTTATTATCATCTCCCCATCATATTTCCACTTTCATGCAATCTTGTTATCCATTTTATTCCTCTAATTTAACGTGTGGATTTTAATCCAATCTACAAGGGTATCTCTAGCTCGATGGGGACGATCGCCTCTGAGCCATATACCAGGGAAAAGGGTGAATAGCCCGTCGGGGTTTTGTAAACAATTCGATATGCCCAGAGGGCCTCATACATTCTTTCTTACCAGTCCCTCTTGTTAGAATTGACAATTTTGGAGAGGAGAGTACAAAGAGTTTTGTTGAAAGCTTCGGCCAGACCATTGGCTTGCGGGTTGTAGGGGGTTGACGTCCTCCAGTCGATCTTGTATTTTTCTGGTAGCCGGTAGACTTTCTGGTTGCGGAAGTGGCTCCCATTATCTGATATAATTTGGTTCGGAGTGCCAAACTGGAATATGATGTTGCGACGGACAAATCTGGCGATGGTCTCCCCAGTTACTTCTCTCAAAGCAACGGCTTCCGCCCAATGGGAGAAGTAGTCAGTTGCCGCCAAAATGTATTTGCACCTGGCGGATGATGCGGGTAGTGGACCCACGACGTCTGTTCCCCACTGGGTGAAAGGCCAGCTGGGTAACGTCGGGTGTAACGGGACGGGTGGCCTCATGGGCACCGTGGCATGCTCCTGGCATTTCTGACAAGACTTGGCATACTTGCAGCAGTCATCAAACATTGTCGGCCAGTAGTAGCCGTGCTTATTTATTTCAATTTTCATCTTCGGTCCCGCCTGGTGTGCACCGGCTGTCCCGGCGTGGACCTCTTTCATGACTTTCCAGGCTTCTTCAGTGGATAGACATCGCAAAAGCACCTTCCGTCTGGCATCCGCCATAATTCGGAATAGGATCCCGTTCCGAACCTCATATGAGTCCTTTGTTCTGATCAGCTTAATCTTTTCTTCTCTCTGCTTAGGCAGTCGCTGGTATTTAAACCATTGCATAAGAGGGTCCCTCCAGTCAGGCAGGCCGATGGCTTCTGCTGCAGCGACCTCCAGTTCTTCTTCTTCTGGTTCTTCTATCATGCTAGGCACCTGGCGCTGATTTACCACCCGGATGCTAAGGGATCCATCAGGCGGGACTGCTAATGAGCTTGCCAGGTTTGCCAGTGCATCCGCTTGTGCATTTTCTCCCCTGGCGACATGGCCTATCTCAATAAGGTAGAATTGCTCCATGAGCCGCTTCGCTTTAGCATGGTAAGGGAGCAGCTCAGGTTTTCAGACATCAAACTGCCCCTGGACTTGCTTGACGACTAGTAACGAATCGCCGAATACTTGCAGCGTTTTAATCTCCATTTGCAAAGCGACTTGGAGACCGATGATCAGAGCCTCGTACTCTGCCTCGTTATTTTTGCAGGGTTTATTGATAGAACAAGACGTATGCAATATTTCTCCCTCTGGGGATTTAAAGACGATGCCGGCCCCTGCCCATACTTTGGTACGTCCGGACGGGGTCGTTTCCGTTCTCGAGGCTCCATCAAAGTGGAGCTGCCAGGCGATCTGTTGGACTTGGTCCACTTCCAGTGTCTCATCTTCAGGCAACTCTATAGCCAGTGGGAAATCCTCAGACACAGGATGTGCCATGAAGAATTCGGCCACGGCTTGACCCTTAACGGCCTTCTGCGGCACGAAGGTGATATCAAATTCCATTAATAACACGGCCCACTTGCCGAGATGTCCCTTCAGGACTGGCGGGGAGAGAATGTGTTTAACTGGGCCGGCCTTGGAGATCAGGCTCACTTCATGGGAGAGCATGTAATACCTCAACTTCTTGACTGCGAAGACCAAGGCGAGACAGACCTTCTCAATCGGGGTGTATTTTGCTTCTGCCCCCACTAGCCTTCGGCTAAGATAGTAGAGAGCTTGCTCTTTCACCTCGTCATTGTTCTGGGCGAGCATTGCCCCCAGTGAACATTCGGTGGCGGCTATGTATAGAATAAGCGGCCTCCCCTTGACAGGTGCCCCCAGCACAGGCGGGGTCCTTAAGTAGTCCTTCAGCTGATCGAAGGCCTTCTGGCATTCCTGGTTCCAGTCAAAAGGCGTATTTTTCATCATTAATTTGTGGAATGGCTGACAGCGCCCCGACAGGTTGGAGATAAATCTTCGGATGTAAGCCAGCCAGCCTTGAAGGGATCTTAACTCTCCCAGATCCTTCGGGGGAGGTAGCTCTTGGATGGCCTTTATCTTGAAAGGATCAATCTCGATCCCTCTATATCGAACAATGAAGCCAAAGAACTTCCCGCTGGAGACGCCAAAGGCACACTTCATCGGGTTCATTTTCAGCTCGTACTGTCGGAGTCTCTCAAAAATGACCCTGAGGTCCTTCATGTGATCTCCTCTTTTCTTCGACTTGACGACCAAATCGTCAATGTAGCATTCGACTTTGTCGTATAGCAGCTCGTCGAATATTTTGGTCATCGCCCGCTGGTAAGTAGCGCCGGCGTTCTTGAGGCCGAAGGGTATTCTTTTGTAGTGGAATATCCCTTTGGGTGAAAGAAAGGCCGTGTGAATTTGGTCGTGCTCAGCTATCCAAATTTGGTTATAGTCAGACGATCCGTCCATGAAGGGCAAGGCCTCGTGACCAGTAGTTGCATCAATCATGACTTCGGTGATGGGCACCGGGAAATCATCTTTTGGGCAGGCTTTATTCAGGTCACGGAAGTCCACGCAAATCCTGATCTGTCCGTTCTTCTTCTTCACCGGTACAATGTTGGCCAACCAGGTGGTATACTGGTTTTCAGCTACAAAATCGACATGTATGAGCTTGTCGACTTCTTTGCTAATTTGGTTTATCAACTCCGGCCTCATGCGCCAGGGAGACTGCTTCACCGGTTTCACCTTGGGGTCGATGGCCAGAATATGTTGGGTCACACCGGGGCTCAGGCCGGGCATCTCCCTGTAGTTCCAGGCTAAACAATCCCGGAACTCTTGCAGCAATTTGATATATTGTTCCCTTTCTTGTGGGGGGAGAAGGGCACTTAGAAAGGTCGGCCTGGGGTCACCCTCCGTGCCCAAGTTAATTTCAACAAGTTCATCTACCGTGGCCTGGCCGCCATCTTCAATTTCCGGTGGTGCCGGCAACAGGTCGATGAAATCCTGATCTTCACCATCTTCTGCTTCAAGGACGCCATAGGTGTCACCCTGCTCAGCTTCGTCGGACAATGAGACTTTGCTGGCATCCCCCGCCTCCGGGCTCGCGGGCCATGGCTTCGAGGGGTCCTTCTGTGCTGAGAAGTAAAGGATTTCTCTGGGGTCTTCTTGGTAATCATCATAGACGGCTCTAATAGGGGCCGAAGTGACGAATTACCGCCCTAGGGGCTGTTTCTCCACCAGCGGCCGAGGTTGCCCGTTCTCAGCTACATTTTCAAAAATCCGGTGCTGGACCGACACCATGTAAACACTTCTTTCGTGGCTGCCTGTCACATGGGGGCGTGGCGGAGCCAGCACGTAATCTCCCATTCTGAGCTCATCTTTCTCAATCAGGTCTTGAGCAATATCCTTGAAGACGTAGCAGTCTTCGATAGAGTGGCCCAGTATTTGGTGATAAGGGCAGAACAAGGGGTCACCGCTTTTGCGAGCATCTTGCGGCCTCTTGGATCTGGGGAGGGAGACCTTGCCATAGTAGCAAGCCCACTCAAAACTTCCTCGGGTTTTATTCCTCGGGAAAGAGTAGGGTCTCTGCATCCTCTCCCGCACCGTAGGGTTCCGCTCGGCCGATCGTCTGGCCGGGGAAGCAGCCACATCCTCAGCATCCCTCTTCAGGTGCACGGGGGCATTCGGGACGGTGTTCAGGGACTGGTGTGTACCAATGCTCCGTTGACGGAGGATGCCCCTGATGAGGTCGGACACGAGCGCAGTCACTTTGGCCAAGCGAGCCTTCAGCATTTCAATTTCTCACTGGTGTTGATAGCATAGGGTGAACAGGGCAGGGTCACACCGAGGGAGGCCCGGGGTCCGGCTTGCTTCCCCATCCCTTGCATCAGTATTAGACAAGGGCAATGGCGCACCGCTGCTGTAGTCATTCGGGGTTGGTCTTTCAGAGGAGGACGGGGCCTTCCCCTTATTCCTGCAGGGAGGTGGATTCCATAAGAATACCTCTTCCTCCTGTTCTTCATCAGCCGGGGGCTTAAGGCGCGAGCGACCTTCACCTTTTTGTGGAGCTGCGGCGCCTGTGAGGCTATCGCCATCCGAAGCCAAGACCGATATAACGTCGGCTTCGTAGGAATCTTCTAATGAGAAACCTAATCCCGGGTGCCGGGTGATTTGCAGCAATCTCCGGTCCAGATTTGGTGGGTTCCACATCTTTTTGAACATGTCCTTCCGACTGGAGAGTTGACAAAAGGGGATCCCTTATTTTCTGGTCATTCTGGTTATACGGTCGGTTATGTCAGGCAGTCCCGTGATCGGGACGAGTGGGTCATGCAGTTCGTCGGGGAATTTACAATCATCGTCCCCTTTGACCAGGTGCTCATCAGCCACATAGAAAATAGTAGACCGTCCTCCGGGGTTAGGCACCTCAAAGGTCTTTAGCGGTTCAACCACTTGGCAGTCAGCTTCCGCGAGAGGCTTGATGATCCCAAACGGGACCCGGATGTCCTCCAGCAAGTCTTCGAGGTGTGGCACCCCCGATGTAGGGTAGATGAAAGGGGAGTTGCTTTGAATACTCCTTCTGCCTCAGAAACAAATGACACTTGGCGGGGAGCCACTTAGCCTGGCGGAGGTGGAGGGAACCAGCTGTCGGGCTTCGCCTTCTTCTTTCCCTTATCCAGGGTGACTTGGGGAGCTTGCTTCGGCTTCTCTAGATACAAATTGGAGTCTGAGAGATGGCATTCGAACACCTTAAAAGGGTGGAGGTCGGCAAAGATTCTCTCCTCCTTCCCGTTGCCGGGGTACTTGATGCACTAATGCAGTGTAGACGGCACTACCCTGTTTTGGTGTAGCCAAGGCCGACCGAGCAATGCTTTGTAGGAGGTGCTGGAGTTAATCACATGAAACTAGACCTTAGTTGTGAAATCACCGAGAGAGAGGTCAAACTCTGCAATCCCCATTGGGACCTCGCACTTCTGGTTGAAGCCAGCAATCTTAACATTCTTGACCTCGATCAAGTGTACATCAAAGTAATGTTTCTGGTATATTCGGTAGGGGAGTATGTTCATTGCCGCCCCAGGGTCAATCAATACCCTGTTGATGGGATGCCCATTCAGCTGCCCCCTCATATAGAGTGGCCTGTTGTGACTGCAGGTAGGTAGGAGCATATCTTCTTCTATAAAAGCCACAGCTACCTCGGGTGACATTTCTACAAGGCAGGCTTCCACATATGCTGGTGTCTGGAGCGCTGCTATGACGGCATGCCGTGTGTCTTCATCTAGGGACAGGATCTCCCAGACGGTGAACCTGGCTGGGATCTTCTTCAGGTGCTTGACTATTCTATTGCTAGCTCGGACCTCGAGCAACTTCATCTCTTCGGCTATACTGCGCCTGCCCCCGGTCTGGGCCTGGGGAGCCGACTCAGCGGGTGCTTCCTCCACCGGGTCAGGTATCACTCGAGCTTGCGGGGCTTGTTGGGTCACTTCCTTCTCTTGCATGAACTCGGCAAGGTTCGAGATGTTGTCAAGTTCTTCCCTTGACTGAGAAGGAATTACTACCAGCGGGGCCGGAGGCTACTTGCTTCTTTGATCTGTTGAGACTCGCGGGGGCATGACTGCCTTCCCCCTTGAGTCATGAGAAACTCAATAAATGAAGGGATATTCTGGCCGACCGGCTCCCCGGGGTAGAGACCCGAGGGAGGGGGGATCTCCATGTCTTGGATCCTAGGTTCAGGGACATGATATGGTCGTTCTCCCCTGAGCTGGATGTTATGGTCGGCCTGAGGAGGGCGTCCCCACTTCCTTCCTGACCTAGTGGCATGCTGTGAGGTGGATGCTTCTACCTGATTCACTTCTGATGGTTCAATGGGCGACTCTTGCTCTTCTTCTCCCAGGGAGAGGGCGGTGTCAAATAATGCTGAGAGGGTGTTGCAGGAAAGGGCAGCCCCGCTCTCCTTCTTGTTTCTGGACCTTCTCTTCTTCTTCTCCTTCTTTTCTTCAGTGGCTGGCAACCGGCCTTGGAGAGGTTCACCCCATAAGAGAGGCTCTCCCTCTGCCTTGGCTTCTGCCCCCGGAGCTAATTCAAGTGACTCGAACTCCTTCCAAGGGACATACTCCTTCAACACCACACGCTGGATTTCGGGCTGTTCATAATCTTCGAGCCCATCAATAATGGTCTGGAGTCTTTCCACTACAGGACTGGTTTCTTTGTGCACCCGCATCGGGACGTACTTTTTCTTGTTGTAAGTGGGGCGCCTCATGACCAGCCGGGGGGCTATGTCATGCCAAACATGCGTCACTGGTGGTGGTGCTGGTCGGGAAGTGACACCCCTTATGTGAACCTCCAGTGTGGGCCGGGGAGCCTGCCTTCTTCTTCTATTCCTCGTCGACGCGGTCTGCCAGCCCCCTTGATCTTGAGCCGGCGCCATGACGAAGGCTTCATAAGTGGCCTTTGTGCTGGCCTCCGCCCATTCTTCAGGTAGCTGCTGGTATAGAGACACCATGTTGACACCAGTACCGAGGCTCGGCATCTCATGCGGCTGCGGAGGGTCTATCTTGTTCTCCCCCATATCCAATTCTCCCTTCCTGATCAAAGATTCAATGACATCCTTGAAGATGTAACATTCCTCGATAGTGTGCCCCAGCATCTGATGGTACGGGCAGAAACGAGGATCATCCTTCTTCTTTATGTCCCCGGGTGATGAGGGCATCTCACGACACTCCCTCTAGCTCGGGTTGACTACACACTTTTGTTATGGGATGGCTATGATCTCTACATGTTATCTTCCTTTTTTTGATCCCATCTTATGTATTTTCATTTTATTGAGTCTTATCATATGTACTTTCTTTTTATTGAGTCTTGGTATCTAGTTTATTTCTCTTATTTTGTGTAATTGGGTCTTAGTACCTTAGTGTGGGCCTAATGGGTTGAGTCTAGGACTTGTTGAGTCTTTTATCTTAATGTCAAGGTCATTGTGGTCATGTAAAAGATGGTTGCCTATATATAGGCCCATCTCTCCTCATGTACTTAACTTTGGATGAAATTTGAAAAGCATTTCTACTACCTCTTATTACCTCTCACTCTCTCTCTCCCTCTCTCTCTCTCTCCCCAAGGGGAGTTCGCCACTTTCCCTCTCTCCTCTTCCCCCCACCCAACCTCCAACTCCCACCCACCCCCATTAAGACTCCCCACTTCCCATAGCTATCTTTACTCACCCCCCCTAGTCCCAAGGGAAATCCTCCCAACCCCAACACATTCTTTCCCATTCCAACACAATCACCCCTCTTCCCCACACCATTCCCCAACTCCCTAGGCCATTTTTGAATTTGAAATCCTTCCCCCCCTTGCCTTCACCGCCCCTCTCCACTCCCCCTTAGGCCAAGTTCGCCCCCCTCACCTCCTCTCCCACTCACCCCCTCTCTTGTGCACACTCACCTCTCCACCACCACCTCTTGCAGCTCCAGCCCTCTCCACCTTCCCTGCCCCACCAGAACCCCTTGGAAGCCCTAACCACGTCCCTCCCCTCTCCCAAACCCTCAGCCATCACCCCCAAGCTGTGCTAACTCTCCTTGCCCCTCCCCTTGTTCTTGCAAGTTGCAGCTTCAAGTAGCAGGTCGCAGGCAGCAGAGTGAGGTCCTGAAGTCGCATCATCCCCGGCTGCTCCCTGCTCCTCCTGGTGGCAAGGCCTACATCTCTGGAAAGGTCGTCCAGAGAGCTTCCAACGTGAGGTGGTTTCGTCGGCATCCGAGTTCCGAGCAGTCCACAGCAGCCATTCTCCCGCGACCTCGCAGAAGCTCTTAGGCAGGGAACCATAGCTGTAGTCACAGTCCGACCACGGCTTCCTCCCTAAAGATCTGAGCGCCATTTTCGGAGGGATGAAACTACTACCAGTTAGCTGTCATATCCAAGAAGAAGGACTTCATTCGGCCTCCGGAGCTTCCAGTTACCATTTTCTTCGTAGGGGTGTGTCGTCTGCCCCCTGTGGGTCCATGTTTGACCTGTCCCTGCTTATCCGGCTACCTCTCTCTTCACCGACCTCCGATTGGGGCCCCGTCAATTCCTGCTCGAAACTACTCCAACCACGATCACGTCGCCACCAGGCTCGCCTCATTTGGATTTCAGGAACGTCCGTGGTGCCATCTGCAACTCGCTGTACCTATTCTGCACCAGCCAGAGGAGGAAGTTGCTGACCTGTTCCAGTCGCCGGCCCGACCAGCCCTGAGTTTCAAAGCTCCTGCCAAAATTCAGACACCATCCCCGTCCTGTTGGGGAGCTTTTGGCACAGGTTTCGACAAGATCCACACCCTGTGGAATTTCTGGCAACATCAACACCGCCCCACTGTCCGGTGAATTTGCAGATTGGCAGAACCGGCGGGGTTCGACAAGTCGGGTTCCTTAGCTTAATTCCCCACCCCGCTTGGCCAGCTGAAGGCCCCTCCCTGCGTGGAGGTAGTTTTGAATGTAATAAGCCTAATCCCCACTCCAAGATCACCCCTCCTGCGCGAGGCGTAGTGTTGTACACCATTGCATTTTTAGGTCAAGCTACATCGCCGCGGCTATCGGGTGCATACCCTCGCCTCCCGGCGCGCCCTCGTCTCCGAGCGGGATCGGTGTCTTCACACTGATCGGGTGAGCCACTGATACTAACCTTGATAGCCTTACTTCTACAAGTTTAGTATTGCTTTGATTGCTCGTTGGACGGTGAGAAGAGGGTCCGTTCTTGTATGTTCATTTGTTGGTGCCCACCGCGGGCCGTGAGAGAGTGCCACCCAAACCCCGCCTTGCGAGCCAGCCGCCCACTAAGTTGGGAATCCTAGACTCTTTGGGGTCAGCCTAAGCCAACTAAGTCCATTAGACTCATTGGGTCTCGCCTCGGACCCTTGCCATCATCCCCCGGCCCCGCCGGGTGATCGCGTGTGCCGTGTAAGTAAGACGCTATTGTGAGAATCATTGAGTGCTTGTATGCTTGTGGATCTAGGTCCTAGGTTGTTCATTACATATTTAGTCATCCTTGGGCTGTGCCACATCATGTGATATCAGAGCGGTCATAGGCTTGTCCTCACAAGTCTAGTCTTGGGTCACACTAAGTCTTTCATAGGTGCATCCGCACACCCTTGCATAGCCCACCCAACTTTGCATGACCACTCGTAGTGGAACTCATTATCAAGTCAATTCATCTTCTTCCAACAACACTATGAATCCCAATCCCCAAGGAAATCCCGCTCACAATGAGCATGAGCTTCCCGACCGTATGAGGTTTCTTGTGGAAGGCATGACCAATATTATGGGAAGGCTTGACGATATTACGGCCCGGCTTGAACAAATTGAGGAGAATAGGCCTATCCCAAGGGCAGGAGATAGGAGGGAACCACCTCCACATGTGGAGCCAGCCCTAGGGGAGCTCAACCTTGATCACCCTCCAGAACCGGAAAGGGACCCACCTCCTAGAAGGAATGAGAGACCTCCCCGGGACAACCCGGATGACCAACTAATGAGACTTGTGAAAGTCGATGCACCCACCTTTGATGGGTCTCATCATCCAAGTATTTACTTAGATTGGGAGGCAGCCATGGACCAATATTTTGATTGGTACCCAATGACTGAGGATAGGAGAGTCCGTCTTGCAAAGATGCAACTCACCAAGTTAGCTAAGACTCATTGGATGAATGTTGAGGCATTAAGGATAGTTAGGAGGGAAGCTCCCATCGCCACATGGGGAGCCATGAAAGACCAACTCAAACTTAAATATGTCCCACCCTCCTATCATCAAAACCTCCTAGATGAGTGGCAAGCCTTGACCCAAGAGGGAAAGACAGTTATGGAGTACATTGAGAAGTTTGACTACTACCTTCTCAAGTGTGGAGTCCAAGAGGACCCCGCCGTCACACTCTCCCGCTTTAGGAATGGACTTCAATTCCATATCAAAAAGGAGTTATTCATGCGTCAAGTAGCCACTTTAGAGCAAGTCTACCAAGTAGCTCGGGATGCCGAGAAATTCTCTCGGTATACACGAATGGTTCCCCCTCGGGGGATGGACCCTAAAGCCATGGCACCTCGGGCCAACCCTCCACCTCCCCATAGAGGTCTCCTTCCCACACCCATGGGAGCTCCTCCCACCCGGGTCACCCCTCCTAGTGGCACACCACCATCCCGCCCTACAAGTGGGCCCCTAAACACAACTCCCAATAGGCCCAATCCGACACCCACTCCTCCTCACACTAAGATGACCCCAAACCATCAAAGTGGGCAGCAATGCTTTAGGTGCTATGAGTATGGACACTTTGCCAACCAATGCCCCACCAAGGGAGCATCTAACTTGCTCATAGAAGAGACCAACCCCCAACCCCAAGCTGAATTTGAAGGGGAAATTGAAGTATATGAACCCTCTCTTGAATGGGAGGAGGAGTATGAGAACCACTACGTAGAGACCAACCAAGAACAACTCCCTCCACCCACCGACTCCCACCTCGGAGTGGTTAGGTGCACCCTCACTCAAACCCAAGAGCATGATTGGAGAAGAAACACCATATTCCATACCTACATACGGATAGGGAGCCATGTTAGGAAGGTCATCTTGGACAATGGGAGTAGTGTGAATGTAGTGTCACCCGATACCATCAAACTTTTGGGCCTTACCACCTCCCCGCATCCCCACCCATATCGGGTAGCATGGATTGATACCACCTCCATACCCGTTAGTGCTCGTTGCCTTGTCCCCATTACATTCCAATCCTATCAAGGCCAAGTGTGGTGTGACATCCTACCAATGGAAGTTGGGAGTATACTCCTAGGACGACCTTGGATCTACGATGTAGATGCCACCTTTCTAGGAAAGACAAACACTTGCATCTTCATTCATGAGGGGAAGAAAATCCAACTCAACCCTTCTCCACCTCGCCCCCTTCCCAAGAAGGCATCTCCCTCCCTTGAGGGATCCCCTACCCCTCCCACTATTCCAAACCCACCAAACCCCACCCCACCAAGCCCTAACCCTAGTATGGTCAACAAGCCTCCTAGGAGCCTACACCTCATCACTAGGAAAGAGCTTGAGGAAGAAGTCAACCAAGGGGAACATGTGTGTGCCATTGTTATTTGCCTTGGGGAACCCACCCCAACCGACCCAAACCCAATAGAAATTCAACAACTCTTGGAGGACTTCCATGATGTGTTTCCCGAGGAGCTTCCGGACAAGCTACCACCCATGCGCGATGTGCAACATGCCATCGACCTTGTGCCCGGAGCTACCTTACCCAACCTCCCACACTACCGCCTCAACCCCACCGAGCATGCCGAGCTCAGGAGGCAAATTGAGGAACTCATCAAGAAGGGCTTCCTCCGAATTAGCAAAAGCCCTTGTGCCATCCCGGCTCTTCTTACACCCAAAAAGGACGGAACTTGGCGCATGTGTGTAGATAGCCGAGCCATCAACAAGATAACGGTCAAATATAGGTTCCCCATCCCTCGGCTTGATGATATGTTAGACATGCTAGCGGGAGCCACCATCTTCTCTAAAATTGACCTCAAGAGTGGCTACCATCAAGTCCGCATTAGGCCCGGGGACGAGTGGAAAACCGCCTTTAAGACTAAAGACGGTCTCTATGAATGGCTTGTTATGCCTTTTGGCCTTTCTAATGCGCCAAGCACCTTCATGCGCCTCATGACCGAGGTCCTCCGGCCCTTCATTGGCATATTTTTAGTTGTCTATTTTGACGACATCCTCATATATAGCCAATCCAAGGAAGCCCACCTCGATCACCTCAAACAAGTGTGCACCATTCTTAGGAAGGAGAGTCTCTTTGCTAACCTCGGGAAATGTCATTTCTTGACCAATCAACTAGCCTTCCTAGGATTTATTGTCTCATCCCAAGGGGTATCCATGGACCCCGAAAAGGTCCAAGCTATTCTTGAGTGGCCCGAACCCAAGACCCTTCATGAGGCCCGAAGCTTTCACGGGCTAGCTACCTTCTATAGGAGATTCATCCGTGGGTTTAGCACAATCACCACTCCTATCACGGATTGCCTCAAGAAAGGCACCTTTGTGTGGACTAGGTCAGCCTCAAAAGCCTTCCTAGAGCTTAAGGAAAAGATGACCCAAGCCCTGGTCCTTTGCCTACCCGACTTCTCAAAAGTCTTCGAAGTCACTTGTGATGCATCCGGGGTAGGGATTGGGGGCATTCTTAGCCAAGAAGGTCACCCGGTAGCCTATTTTAGTGAGAAACTTTGTGAGGCTAGGACTAGGTACTCCACATATGACAAAGAGCTTTATGCCGTGGTTCAATCCCTTCGGCATTGGAGGCACTATCTCCTACCCAAGGAGTTTGTAATCTTCTCGGACCATGAGGCCTTGAAATATCTCAATACCCAACAAAAACTCAATGCCCGACATGCCCGATGGGTAGAATACATTCAAGCCTACACCTTTGTCCTCAAGTACAAGATGGGTAGTGAGAACCGCGCAGCCAATGCGCTAAGTAGGCGGGTAGCCTTACTCTCCACCATCCAAGTGGAAGTAAACGGGTTTGAGAGAATCAAAGGAGAATATCCAAATTGCCCCGACTTTGGGACTCACTACAACACCCTTTCCACTCAGCCCCACAAGGAACATGAGGGGTTCATACTTCAAGAAGGGTATCTATTCAAGGGAGCTAGGCTTTGCATACCCCGGACTTCACTTCGGGACTTCTTAGTTTGGGAGTTACACAGTGGGGGCCTAGCTCGACACTTCGGGGTCCAAAAGACCATAGAGTTAGTTGAAAGACAATTCTATTGGCCTAGTCTCAAGAAAGATGTGGCCCACATTGTGGGACAATGTCGCATTTGTGCCTCAGCCAAACAAGTGAAACAGAATACTGGGCTTTACACACCCCTACACATACCAGACCGACCATGGGAGGATTTGAGCATGGACTTCATCCTTGGCCTACCTAAGACCTTGCGCAAACATGATTCCATCTTTGTAGTGGTTGATAGGTTCTCTAAAATGGCCCACTTTATCCCATGTTCCAAGACCTCCGATGCTTCTAGGGTTGCCCGATTATTCTTTGATGAGGTAGTCCGACTCCATGGATTACCTAAGACTATTGTGTCTGATCGGGATGTGAAGTTTACCAGTTATTTTTGGAAGACTCTTTGGCACCTAATGGGAACCCTCCTCAAATTCTCCACTGCTTACCATCCTCAGACCGATGGCCAGACTGAGGTCGTCAACCGAAGCCTTGGGAACTTGCTCCGTTGCCTTGTAGGGGACCACCCTGGGAATTGGGATCTCCTCTTATCTCAAGCCGAGTTTGCCTACAATGATTCTGTTAATAGGTCCATAGGCAAGAGTCCATTTGAAGTTGTGCATGGTTATAGGCCTAGAAAACCATCCGATCTTATTCCCCTTCCCCCACATGCTAGAGTGTCAGTCTCAGCTGAGTCCTTTGCACAGCATATCAAAGAGTTGCATGATGACATCCGCAAGCATATAGGAAAAAGCAATGAGGCTTACAAGAGGCGGGCAGATGCTCACCGGCGCCACTGCGAGTTCCAAGTGGGAGATTCGGTGTTGGTGAGGACGGAGCGGCTCCTTCCGGGGCCTGCCTCCAAATTGAGGGCACGGGGTTCGGGACCCTTTCGAGTTCTGAAACGACTTGGCAGTAATGCTTATGAGCTAGACCTACCCGAGGGCTTTGGGGTGCACCCTACTTTCAATGTGGCGGATCTGGTACCCTACAAGGGCCCCGCGGTGGAACCCAGCGAGGATCTTGAGCCTTTACCCCACCTTGAGAGAGACACTCCCGGAGGGACTCCACTTTCTAGCTTGAGAGACCGACGAGAGCAGGTAGAGGCAATACTGGATGAGCAGAGTATCATTACTAGGCACAAGGTGTATCAGCGCTACCTGGTTAGGTGGAGGAACCGTCCCCCGATAGAGGATACGTGGGTGAGTCGGGAGGATCTGCTGCGCTTGGACCCTGACATGCTGGAGCGTTACGACAGCCAGGCGGACCCATACTCGATAGGGTCGAGTTCTCCCCACCCCGGGGGATTTGATGAGGGCATCTCACGACACTCCCTCTAGCTCGGGTTGACTACACACTTTTGTTATGGGATGGCCATGATCTCTACATGTTATCTTCCTTTTCTTGATCCCATCTTACGTATTTTCATTTTATTGAGTCTTATCATATGTACTTTCTTTTTATTGAGTCTTGGTATCTAGTTTATTTCTCTTATTTTGTGTAATTGGGCCTTAGTACCTTAGTGTGGGCCTAATGGGTTGAGTCTAGGACTTGTTGAGTCTTTTATCTTAATGTCAAGGTCATTGTGGTCATGTAAAAGATGGTTGCCTATATATAGGCCCATCTCTCCTCATGTACTTAACTTTGGATGAAATTTGAAAAGCATTTCTACTACCTCTTATTACCTCTCACTCTCTCTCTCCCTCTCTCTCTCTCTCTCCCCAAGGGGAGTTCGCCACTTTCCCTCTCTCCTCTTCCCCCCACCCAACCTCCAACTCCCACCCACCCCCATTAAGACTCCCCACTTCCCATAGCTATCTTTACTCACCCCCCCTAGTCCCAAGGGAAATCTTCCCAACCCCAACACATTCTTTCCCATTCCAACACAATCACCCCTCTTCCCCACACCATTCCCCAACTCCCTAGGCCATTTTTGAATTTGAAATCCTTCCCCCCCCCCTTGCCTTCACCGCCCCTCTCCACTCCCCCTTAGGCCAAGTTCGCCCCCCTCACCTCCTCTCCCACTCACCCCCTCTCTTGTGCACACTCACCTCTCCACCACCACCACTTGCAGCTCCAGCCCTCTCCACCTTCCCTGCCCCACCAGAACCCCTTAGAAGCCCTAACCACGTCCCTCCCCTCTCCTAAACCCTCAGCCATCACCCCCAAGCTGTGCTAACTCTCCTTGCCCCTCCCCTTGTTCTTGCAAGTTGCAGCTTCAAGTAGCAGGTCGCAGGCAGCAAAGTGAGGTCCTGAAGTCGCGTCATCCCCGGCCGCTCCCTGCTCCTCCTGGTGGCAAGGCCTACATCTCTGGAAAGGTCGTCCAGAGAGCTTCCAAGGCGAGGTGGTTTCGTCGGCATCCGAGTTCCGAGCAGTCCACAGCAGCCATTCTCCCGCGACCTCGCAGAAGCTCTCAGGCAGGGAACCAGAGCTGCAGTCACAGTCCGACCACAGCTTCCTCCCTGAAGATCTGAGCGCCATTTTTGGAGGGCTGAAACTACTACCAGTTAGCTGTCATCTCCAATAAGAAGGACTTCATTCGGCCTACGGAGCTTCCAGTTACCATTTTCTTCGTAGGGGTGTGTCGTCTGCCCCCTGTGGGTCCAGGTTTGACCTGTCCCTGCTTATCTGGCTACCTCGCTCTTCACCGACCTCCGATTGGGGCCCCGTTGATTCCTGCTCGAAACTACTCCGACCACGATCACTTCGCCACCAGGATTGCCTCATTTGGAGTTCAGGAGCGTCCGTGGTGCCATCTGCAACTCACTGTACCTGTTCTGCACCAGCCAGAGGAGAAAGTTGCTGACCTGTTCCAGTCGCCGGCCTGACCAGCCCTGAGTTCCAGAGCTCCTGCCAAAATTCAGACACCATCCCCGTCCTGTTGGGGAGCTTTTGGCGCAGGTTTCATCAAGATCCACGCTCTGTGGAATTTCTGTCAACATCAATACCGCCCCACTGTCCGACGAATTTGCAGATTGGCAGAACCGGCGGGGTTCGACAAGTCGGGTTCCTTAGCTTAATTCCCCACCCCGCTTGGCCGGTTGAAGGCCCCTCCCTGCGTGGAGGTAGTTTTGAATGTAATAAGCTTAATCCCCACCCCAAGATCACCCCTCCTGCGCGAGGCGTAGTGTTGTACACCATTGCATTTTCAGGTCAAGCTACATCGCCGCGGCGATCGGGTGTATACCCTCGCCTCCCGGCGCGCCCTCGTCTCCGAGCGGGATCGGTGGGCCCTGAGGTGCAATGGTGGCATTGTTAACACTATCGCCTGAGGTGCAATGGTGGATCCCTGGAACGGCAAGTTATGTGACGGGGCCGGAGTTGTATGCTGTGGCTGATGCGGGGGTATGCCCCCAGTGTAGCTGGGGACTGGTGGAGACACCGTCGCCTGCGGAGAAGCTTCTGAGGCCTGACCGTTGCCTCCAGGGGTCTCTGGTAATGCTTCGGTTTGCCCGGATGTCGAGGGCTGAGCAGCTTTGTCGGTCAATAGCTTCCTTAGCAACTCGATCTCCCTTTGGTATTGCTACATCATAAGTAATACAGCTGGGTCACTCATGGAGAGGCTAGGGGTGCCCCGCCTTTCTTCAGCTGGCGTCTCCTCAGACGACGTGGATGGTCCTCCCGTGATGCCTTCAGTAATGACATTGGCAGCCAGGGCCATTGACGATTCCCCATAGTTAGTTTCTTCAGTGTGGGCTTGTGTCTTTTCGGTTGCTGCTTTCCCTCTTCTAGTGAGAGGCCCTGGCCTTGCCGCAAGTCTGGCCATTTCTTCAGGCTCGGTCGGTAAGGCCCCGTACCGGCCAAACACCCTTGCCATGTTGCAGGTATAGACCCTTAGGTCTCTGCCTCTTCTTGCCGTTCTTCTTGCCAGCCTACCTGGGAAGACCAACATGTCAAAGATCAACCTCCACGGCCTCACCTCTTCCCTCAGCGGGGGCTGATAGCGCTCCTCGGAGCTGTTCCTCGACTCGGCACTAGGCGCGGGTCGCGCTTCTTCTTCTTCAAATGTGGAGGCCACTGCCCCCAGTAGTCTCTGGCGACCCAGGGGAGTGCTCCCCGGACCCCGCAAGTAATTTCTCATGGCCGGCTCCATTCCTTCCCAGTCTTGATCAGGAGGAGAGGTGGGTGATACTGCCCTGTTGACAGCAACGGGCGTGTAGGCTACAGGCTCCGCACGGGCAGCCTAATAGTGACGTCAGTGGTGTCGACAGCGGGTGTTCTCCGGTAGGGCCAGTGTGACCAATGCCGGTCGGTAGACGGGGGCCGATGTCTTGACCCGATTTGTCTGTTGATCCCTTGCCGGGCGGAAGGTGCCGGGCCCTGCTCGGGTTGGTGAAGTGACCCGGGCTGCTTTGGTAACCCATGCCCGTTTGCCCTTGGTCGGCCTAGGGGCCAGTTGGTGCTGTGGAACGGTGGCTGGAGATGCGGGCGTCATACCGCCCTTCATCTTCCCCAGTGGCTGGAAAGAGTTGCGCACTGGTATAGTGGGTATGATGCGATCCGGGATCACCTCGGAGCATTGCCCGGAAAGATGCACCCGGAAAGTTCCGATGACAGCAGACTTGCCGGTGCTGGAGACCCGGCCTCGAGGTGACGTGGTTGCGTGGCTCCTTCGGAGCCTCCTCTGATGAGAAGCCGAGCCCGGGTGAGACGGGCCAGCGGCTTGGTGCATGTGGTGCACGTTGCAGCTCAACGTACTCACGTGGACGGTCTTGGGAGACTCGGCCATTGGTCGATCGGCAGTAGTTTTGGTGGCCCCATGGATGGAGACGTTGCTTTCGACCCCGTCAGACGCCTCGACGTCCAGCAAGTTCGCAAAGGCCACTCCCAAAAAGTTGGGGAAGCCAACTGAGGGAGGGAAGCTCCCGAAAGTGAGGGGGACGGCCAAGTAGCCATTCTGCACGTGACTCTTGTTGGGTCCCTCAGTCAATGACACCCAAGAGGGGGGTGAATTGGGTGACTACAATTTTACTTTAAAACTCTTGACCTTTTATCAAAGGCAATGAGACAACAATTAAAACACCCAAAACTGTTGATCTGGCAAGCTCGATAACAACAAACACTATGAGACAAGACGAGTGCACACGGTGGAGTTAATGACATATAACAGAATTAATGAAGTTGATTTAGCCATTAAACCGATTCTCTCAAGTTCACCGATCCCACACGATCATATAGATGGATACACAAAATAAGCCAAACCAGTGCGCAAAGCAAACCACAATACACAGGGATTTTAAGGTGGTTCGGGACCACGACGGGCTCCCTACGTCCACCCCTCACCAAACTAGGTGAGGCTTCACTCGGGAATAAATTCCCAACTGGAGACGATGCTCCAAACACACACGCAGGACGACGCCTGCACACACACACACGGGGACGCACCCCAAAGCACACACACACACACGGAGACGTAGTCTCCCACACGGTCCAACGGCCGGAATGACAACATACACACGATCCGATGGCCGGATCACCAACACGAACACACGCTACCACAAGTGCAACAAACCACACACAAGATACAGAACGGATCTAACTAGTCACCCACACACACAAACGTAGATCTAGGAAGACCTACGTACACTCACGAATAAATCACGACACACACACGACCACGGATCCAACAATGATCCACACACACACAAATATCTGAGATAAAGATTACAACATATGCTGAAGTTTAAACTCAAAGAATCAGAATGAAAGGTGTGAAGAGAGAATGATTTATCCTTGTAGTAGCTCCCCCTTTCTCTTCTCGGAATTTAATCGAACACTTGTGCAGCAGGAAGATGTTCTTGACAATCTTGAATCGGATGAGCTTGAATCTTGATTTCACTCGCAGCCAGCAGTAGAGGGTTGATAGGAACTTCGAATCCTCCTTCTTCCCTTCATATTCACGCACAAACACAAGAGGAACAAGGGCTGGAGGTGGCTGCTGCGACCTGCACAAAGAAGGGTTAGAAAGAAACCTGAAAACAGTGTATACGAAAATCCCTTAGGTTTTCCAATCTCTACAAGTGTTTATATAAGCCAAGGGTGGTCAATGGTCGACCAAGGGACAAGATCCACTTATTTAGGAGTGGATTACGGACAGCCAAACAAGTGTATTTGGACCATTGGGTCGAAACGCCAAAAGTCTACATTCACGGCGCCGCCCAGACCAGAAAGGGTCGACCCTTGGGGTCGACCCTCGAGCTGTGCTAAAGGTCCAGAAGACATGGGTCGACCCCAGGGGTCAACCCTCTCAGAACCAGGTTCTGGTTCAACAAAAACAGCAAAATGATCTGTAGGGGTCGACCCTTGGGGTCGACCCTCGGGGCATGGGTCGACCCTTGGGGTCGACCCTTGGCCATACAGAAGCCAAACAGAACAAGTTTTCTGTTCTATTTTACAGGGGTCGACCCTTAGGGTCGACCCTCGGGTTTCAAGATTCAATGGGTCGACCCCAAGGGTCGACCCTTGGGTTTCCAGAACCTAAACAGGACACATTTTTGATTCTGGTTCACAGGGGTCGACCCCAAGGGTCGACCCTTTCTTGAGGGGTCGACCCTAAGGGTCGACCCTTTCAGGCAGCTTCACAAAAATCAGCTCTGCACGCTTCGGCGACGAGAATTAATACTCCTAGCTCCGAACTCCGATCGAAGCAAGACTAGAGGCGTTGGAAAGAGGACTCCCAGAGCTACAACATAAAATTTATAGAGGGGAGATCCAATGGTTGGATTGAAAATGGTGAAGACTGTAAGGGAGTTTAAGTTTGAAAAACAACTAAAATCTCCATCAAACCAAATGGAATCAATTGATTAAATGTTACCATAATCCCATGAAGATCAACAATGATTTTGCATCCTGAAAAACATGATAAACCAAGAGGTTAGATCAAGATCAAAATATATGGGTCATGTATTAACATATGAAGCTAGTTTTGAGACCAAGACCCAAATGACATGAAATATGATTACGAAAGCATTAGCATGAGGCGAGTTAATATTAAACCAATGAATCTGAAGATGTTGTGAATCTGAAGATGTTGTGAAATCCTCATGCATAGCCATTTAAGCCATATGATTAGAATGACTAGGAGCCATCACTCATGCATTCATGATATACAATAACCAGAGGAAATCCTCAACAGAGCATGTAATGAAATGGCTATGCATTTACACAACACAAGGCCATGCAATCAATTTCATATCCATAAGGACTCAACCATTTCACTGAGAAGCATAGTCTTCACATGAAACCTCCAAAGACTAATGTGCAGCATGCTTGATTCAATCATCAACCTACTTAGTAAAGCAACCTGCAAGATGAGATAGCCACATGTGAGTTCATTTATCATGAAGATGTTTTCCACTAATCAAGCACACAATATGTTGTGATTATCAAAACCACTATCATCACACATGAGGTGTGATTATCAAAACCACTATCATCACACATGATGTTTAGTTATCATCAAGGTCATAGCTCAACAATCTCCATCACACATGAAGTTTAGTTATCATCAAAACCATAGCTCAACAATCTCCCCCTTTTTGATGATGACAAATTTAGTGATGAATGATGACAATCTTAGTGAAGATGACAAACAAGTGGCATGTTGTTCTCCCCCAATCATGAAATCCCAATCATGAATCCAGCAAGCATGAATCACATGAAATATTTCTCCCCCTTTGACATTATCAAAAAGCCGGGTAAGGCCAAACATACTCCCTCACGATGAAGAAACAGAGGAGATGCACATTGTAGCATGAGAAATGTGCAAGGAATAGTAACCCACAATTGAAATTCTGATGAAGCAGGAGTAAGTTATAAATGAGTGGGTTCATGAAATGTATGGGAAACACCAAGTGTTGGCTAGAGAGGATACCAAATGTTGATTACTCAGTTGTGCCCAATCTTTCTCCCCATTAGCCAAGCAAGCACAAGAATTTATCGAGCAAGAAAATAGCATGAGAAGTTCACTCAATTTTTTGGTTTTCAGTATTTTCCAGATTTTTAATTTTTGATTTGTGGTTTGAAATGCATGAGATGCAACTTATGCATGTGATGGCATGTGAGATGCATACATAAGCAAACAAATAGATACATATATAAACATGCAACACTGCTCCCCCGTACTTACTAAAGAAGGGATGGGTATAGGAAAGATGCAAGAGAGTCATGGCAATCAGAATACACATGTGTAGCACATGGGAGATTTTTCAATCATATAGGAGATTAATGTAATTGCTAATGGAGTCAATCAACTTTCTGAATGTATATTAAATCAAATTCTCAATTGTGTAAGTGAGAAACATGAAAAATGATAGTTTTAATATGGATATTTATATTTTCAGATCAACACAGGGAGACATTTTATAGACTGCACTTCAATTTTGAGAACAGCGTATTGGAGGCTACGCTCTACCACAATTAGTTTTCACCTGCATTTTTTTTTCAACTCAACCAGTATCATATGATAGTCAAAAATTTTCAAGAGTGATCAGGTTCAAAATGATTCCTTTTTACGCGAGTAGACGCATGGAGCTCATGCCAGAATCCCCGGTTACTCAGAATACTGAACCATTTCACCTCATTTTGAACAGAGGTACTAGTCAACACTTTGCAGATATGAACCACATCACGTCTCAGGTGACATGTGCCCAGTTTACTCAGTGAGACCGAGCATTGCTCTGCCGTTCATTTTCATTGTAGATTTTTCAACAAAGATAGGTAGGCAGCTTTTTCCTCAACTGTCTCTTCAACATACATGCAGCAAGTTTAACATCTCGAGAGTGTTGAAAAGAAATTCACATATCCTTATCTTTAACACTCATTTTCATATTTTGTGCATGAATTGTGTGAATTTGATTCAGCATGTATACCGAAAATATCATGAATACATAACAATACAACTCCCCCTAAATAGATGCACTTTTACTCCCCCCAAAGGGTACAACATGAAGCACACCAATAATGACTCAAATGCAACATTATTTATCAAGAATGCATAAGGTCGTACAAATTTTAAGGATGTGGGTGAATAGCATATAATAACACACAAGCACACATTGGGAGTTTATGCAAATGCATTATGACATACATGCGAGCAATGTGATGTCAATTTGATACCAATTGAATGGATGTCAAATGAATGAACTAAGTGCGACGAATGCATGAGTGCTAATGCAATGCAGAAATTAACATGGGTGCAAGGTGTGTGTTTTTGGTTTTTCATTTGAGAGAACTAAATGCACCTAATGCATTGGATTCTGATGCATGCAGCCTATAACTTTACGAGAATGAAAGATAAGATGCAAAAAGAATATGAGAGCTTTCATTTCCAAGCCAGTGTGATAGAAAACCTATTGAGTTCATCCACATTCAATCCATGAAACAGCAAACATTGTTTATGACAAGACCTTTATGAATGAGGGTGCATAAATGATCAAAAGTAAACAGTGCAACCGAAATTTCAGAATTGTTCAAAAATAGATTTTGAAAGGTCTTTTACAAGTTTTAAAATGAGAGTTCATCCAAAAGTTAAATGTATGGATCATATAATCACAAACATATTTTCAAGTCACATAACTCATCTCAAGGATTCATTCAACAATTAATCAATCACAAACCAATCAAGATCTGGTATGAGATGGAGATTTTAGTCCAAAGACCCAACTCAACGCATAGGGAATACTTCCAAATGGATATAATCCACTCTTTCACAAATGCCATTTGATATACCAGACATGCAATTCAATTCAAGTGTCATACAGTAGCCAACCACTTCAAGCACAACTCTAAAGGTTTTCATTTTGTTAAATCAAGTAAGTATGATCATCACATCAAACTAGATTCAACCAATTTGTCACAGCATGCTAGTAAATGACAACTCAAGTTTTTAGAATCAACACTTGTCATCTAAAGGTATCACCAAGTGACAAAAAGGCCATTGCATGAGTTGATAAGGATGAATTACCTTGGTTCAGGAGACAAGATTGGAAGCCTTCAATCACCGAAATTGCCAACCTCACGGATGTTGATATTTCAGATTTTGCTTTCTTACCTTTGCCTTGAGAATCCTTCTTCTTCCAAGTCTTTCACCTATTGAACCATCCTTTGTTAATTGAGAAGCGCACTTTTCATACCATGTCTTGGGTACTATCAAGATCACTTCCTATCTCCTGGTGGTGAGTTGAGAAAATTTTTATCATTTTCATCCTTGCAAGGTATTCTTCAAGATTGGTCATGACTAACCCATCATCATTTGGAGTATAATCTGCATTTATGAACAAACATAATTGATTTGTCAATTTCGATTCAAATTTATTATCAATGGCATGACAAATTCTTTTAACAACCAACATCCTCTTAGGGAGGTCTAGACACGGTGCATGACTCATGTGTGAATCTAAGGACTATGCTCATATGATGAATGTGATTACTCCCCCTTAATGTATGCATGAATGCAAGATGTTCAATGAGATCCTATTCCCACATGCAGTCATGGAGGTGATGAAGACAGGAGAAATGCAGTGCATTAAAACATGGATTCATTTTAGTTGAGAAGTGGATTCTTCAACTTTAGTGTATGACGGCATGTGAAAGTTTATGCAATCATGAAGGTATATGCAAAACCTATGTATGTAGTGAGATCATGACTTGAAGGTGTATGCAAATGACATGCTATATGACATGTGATATACACACCAATATGTAAACAAATATAGATGGAATGCATGTATGGACATATGCAAGATCACATAATTATATGACACAAAGTGAGTCAAGGAATAACACAATCACTGCAAAAAGTGGGAGGGATATCACCTGATTTAAAATTCAATTTTTGATATTTCTTCCAACCTGACTTATGCCACTTGACCTGTGTGCCTTACCTTCATGATGAAAATAAGTTTCATGCTTTACATTCCCAAGGCACACCTGCAAAACAGATTTCTCATTTGGCCTTCTTAGGTACCCAAATCCTTTTGGGTCCTTGTGGTTTAGCAGCAACTTGGGCATGCAATTTCCAATTTTTAACAACATTCAATTCATCATTTTTCTTCAGAAAACAATCATGCTTTATATTCCCTGATTTGCCATAGTGATGGAGAAGAGTACTTGGCATCACATTTTTCTTTCTCATTGGTTCTATTGGTTTGTGTGGGTGATCATGATGTGTTGAATGAGAATTCTTTTTCAGTAACCAGCAATGTGAAATAGTATGATCTCTTTTACCACAATGATTACAATGCATGGAAGATTTTGTGGTAGATGATTGCTTTGCATTTTTGAAACTAGCTTGTTCTCTACAAGCTCTCAAATCATCATTTTTCATTATGAAACAATTATGCATCAAGTGTCCAAGTTTTCCACAAAAGAGGCAAGAGGCATTTCTTTTCTTGGATGTATGGGGTTTCACATCAATGATTTTAGCATACACATTACGGACATCCACACTCTTTTTCAGATTTGGTTGAGTTTTCGGCATGGTGAATTGCTGGGATTGAGATTTGGAGGTGCTGGGTGCACATGTGCTGTGGACAAGTGAAGTTTGTGTCTTGCTCTCAAATTTCTTTTTGTTCACAGGATTAAACCCCAGCCCCTCTCTTTGAAAGTTTACTTTCATCCCTAGCAATTTGTCCAGGTTGTTTTGGCCATCCACAAATCTAGATAATGAAGCATTCAAGTTAGAGATTTCTTTTTCAAGTGATGAAATGTGCAATTCATAGGAAGTCATCTTATTTTCACAAGAATTAACTTGATCATGCAAAGTAGCATTGATGGTTTTATGACTTTGAATTTCTTGCAACAATTCATCCATTCTTTCAGATTCATGAAGATTTACAGATTTTCCTTTTTCATGAAAAAGCAATCTTTCAGACATAGCATTATTCAACTGTTTCAATTCTTCATTTTCTTTCACCAGTTTAGAACATTTATCACATGAAGAGTTTCCTTTTTCAAGTTCTTCTTTTTCATATCTTAAGCATGCAATGGTTTCTTTGTGACAATCTACATCGTGCTTTAAAAGTTCACTCAACTTAACAAACTCGGAACATTTATCACAAGAATCATTTTCAAGCATGGTGTTTTCATATTTCCTTTTCAATTTTCAATTTTCAGATTTTAACTTCTTGTATTTTTCAGCAAGCTCATCATATTCATTTAACAATTCTTCATAGCTAAATTCAACTTCATTATCAGAATCAGAATTTACCTTTGAGCTTGATCCACTTGGTGAGCTTGATTCACTTGGCTGATCACTCCTTTGTACACTCATCCCTGCCACAAGACATTGGTCTCCATGCTCTTCCCAAATCTTGGTTAGGCTATCCAAGATATCCTTCGCGGATCTGCAATGGGAGACAAAAGGGAAATGATTAGAATCAACTGCAGTAGTAAGTAACTTTAAAACTAAGCAATTTTGATCATGTTTAAACTTTTGATTTTCAGTCCAGACATTCTTGTCCTTCGGCAACTCATAAGGACCATATGAAATAAGCCTCCATAGCTTAGGGTCATATGAGTTGACAAGACTGCACATTTTTCCTAACCACAAATCAAACTTGGAACCATCAAACACTGGTGGAGAATTCAAGGTGTAAGTGTTGGTAGTCATTGATCCGGATCACTCTAGATCGTTAGATCTATGAAATAAGAGCCCTTGCTCTGATACCAATTGTTGGGTCCCTCAGTCAATGACACCCAAGAGGGGGGTGAATTGGGTGACTACAATTTTACTTTAAAACTCTTGACCTTTTATCAAAGGCAATGAGACAACAATTAAAACACCCAAAACTGTTGATCTGGCAAGCTCGATAACAACAAACACTATGAGACAAGACGAGTGCACACGGTGGAGTTAATGACATATAACAGAATTAATGAAGTTGATTTAGCCATTAAACCGATTCTCTCAAGTTCACCGATCCCACACGATCATATAGATGGATACACAAAATAAGCCAAACCAGTGCGCAAAGTAAACCACAATACACAGGGATTTTAAGGTGGTTCGGGACCACGACGGGCTCCCTACGTCCACCCCTCACCAAACTAGGTGAGGCTTCACTCGGGAATAAATTCCCAACTGGAGACGATGCTCCAAACACACACGCAGGACGACGCCTGCACACACACACACGGGGACGCACCCCAAAGCACACACACACACACGGAGACGTAGTCTCCCACACGGTCCAACGGCCGGAATGACAACACACACACGATCCGATGGCCGGATCACCAACACGAACACACGCTGCCACAAGTGCAACAAACCACACACAAGATACAGAACGGATCTAACTAGTCACCCACACACACAAACGTAGATCTAGGAAGACCTACGTACACTCACGAATAAATCACGACACACACACGACCACGGATCCAACAATGATCCACACACACACAAATATCTGAGATAAAGATTACAACATATGCTGAAGTTTAAACTCAAAGAATCAGAATGAAAGGTGTGAAGAGAGAATGATTTATCCTTGTAGTAGCTCCCCCTTTCTCTTCTCGGAATTTAATCGAACACTTGTGCAGCAGGAAGATGTTCTTGACAATCTTGAATCGGATGAGCTTGAATCTTGATTTCACTCGCAGCCAGCAGTAGAGGGTTGATAGGAACTTCGAATCCTCCTTCTTCCCTTCATATTCACGCACAAACACAAGAGGAACAAGGGCTGGAGGTGGCTGCTGCGACCTGCACAAAGAAGGGTTAGAAAGAAACCTGAAAACAGTGTATACGAAAATCCCTTAGGTTTTCCAATCTCTACAAGTGTTTATATAAGCCAAGGGTGGTCAATGGTCGACCAAGGGACAAGATCCACTTATTTAGGAGTGGATTACGGACAGCCAAACAAGTGTATTTGGACCATTGGGTCGAAACGCCAAAAGTCTACATTCACGGCGCCGCCCAGACCAGAAAGGGTCGACCCTTGGGGTCGACCCTCGAGCTGTGCTAAAGGTCCAGAAGACATGGGTCGACCCCAGGGGTCAACCCTCTCAGAACCAGGTTCTGGTTCAACAAAAACAGCAAAATGATCTGTAGGGGTCGACCCTTGGGGTCGACCCTCGGGGCATGGGTCGACCCTTGGGGTCGACCCTTGGCCATACAGAAGCCAAACAGAACAAGTTTTGTGTTCTATTTTACAGGGGTCGACCCTTAGGGTCGACCCTCGGGTTTCCAGATTCAATGGGTCGACCCCAAGGGTCGACCCTTGGGTTTCCAGAACCTAAACATGACACATTTTTGGTTCTGGTTCATAGGGGTCGACCCCAAGGGTCGACCCTTTCTTGAGGGGTCGACCCTAAGGGTCGACCCTTTCAGGCAGCTTCACAAAAATCAGCTCTGCGCGCTTCGGCGACGGGAATTAATACTCCTAGCTCCGAACTCCGATCGAAGCAAGACTAGAGGCGTTGGAAAGAGGACTCCCAGAGCTACAACATAAAATTTATAGAGGGGAGATCCAATGGTTGGATTGAAAATGGTGAAGACTGTAAGGGAGTTTAAGTTTGAAAAACAACTAAAATCTCCATCAAACCAAATGGAATCAATTGATTAAATGTTACCATAATCCCATGAAGATCAACAATGATTTTGCATCCTGAAAAACATGATAAACCAAGAGGTTAGATCAAGATCAAAATATATGGGTCATGTATTAACATATGAAGCTAGTTTTGAGACCAAGACCCAAATGACATGAAATATGATTACGAAAGCATTAGCATGAGGCGAGTTAATATTAAACCAATGAATCTGAAGATGTTGTGAATCTGAAGATGTTGTGAAATCCTCATGCATAGCCATTTAAGCCATATGATTAGAATGACTAGGAGCCATCACTCATGCATTCATGATATACAATAACCAGAGGAAATCCTCAACAGAGCATGTAATGAAATGGCTATGCATTTACACAACACAAGGCCATGCAATCAATTTCATATCCATAAGGACTCAACCATTTCACTGAGAAGCATAGTCTTCACATGAAACCTCCAAAGACTAATGTGCAGCATGCTTGATTCAATCATCAACCTACTTAGTAAAGCAACCTGCAAGATGAGATAGCCACATGTGAGTTCATTTATCATGAAGATGTTTTCCACTAATCAAGCACACAATATGTTGTGATTATCAAAACCACTATCATCACACATGAGGTGTGATTATCAAAACCACTATCATCACACATGATGTTTAGTTATCATCAAGGTCATAGCTCAACAATCTCCATCACACATGAAGTTTAGTTATCATCAAAACCATAGCTCAACAACTCTCGACGGGTTGCCGCCCGAAAGTGAGCGCCATCCCAACGTCCGTAACGCAACCTGCATTTGCAAATTAGGGAATCCTTATTACAAGAGGGGGGCCGCGGAGCCCTTAATTCTGGCAAAGAGATGAAGGGTGATCCTGTCCCACCGAGCGTGCTAGACTTGTGGACGCACTTTTCGTGTAGATCTTTGGTTTTATTGGTTTATTGATTTATTAAGTGCGTGGGCGTGCCAGTCACGAAGTGACGATTTATTTAGGCTCCGAAGAGCCCAAGGGTGCGCTTGATCTGACTCAGTAAGGCGATTGTGTGGTTCGGGTCGGGACTGAGACCCGTTGCGCCATAAAGGTCACAACGTCATTTACATCCCCTCAGAGAGGGGACTATCCTTGATTAATTGCCGGAAATAAGGGCTCCACGGCCGAAAGAAATACCAATTAACGCAGGAAGGAAACAGCCGTCGGGCTATGTGGTGAGCCCGAGGTGAAGGCATGAATACTCGGATTATGTCGGTCACCCATGGACCATTCCATGTTTGGAAAAAAGTTCATACGGAAAACAAGACGGTAACGGGGGACGAATCCATGCGAATGTCTGCCGTGGGGGACGACAATTTTAATACCGGGAGGAAAGTCAGATCCCGGCGAGGGAGGAGACCCTGATGAGATATTGGCCCGAGGTAAGGCCGAGCGGTCACCAAGACGAGAGAGAGAACTCCCGAGGGTGACGCCCGGCTTACAAGAGCATCATTAATGTTCCCAGGTTCGGAATCCAAGAAGGAGAGACGGGGACCATGCTGTTATGCTCGTGGGTTGCTTCGAGTGCCATTCATCATTATTGTTTGTCTATTAGCGTTACTCCCTTTCCCTTTTTTATCATTATTATTATTATTTATTATCCCTTTTATCATATACATTCTTTTTCATACATTTGTCGGAGGAGTGATGGAGTGTACCGCTGGGGAGCTAGGGGTGTGTCGCTGGGGAGCTAGGAGTGTGTCACTGAAGGACTGAAGAGTGTGTCGCTTGAGGATGGGAAGTGTACCGCTGGAGTGAGGAGGCCAGGGTGTACCGCTGGAGGGTTCAGGAGCGAGTGTACCGCTGAAAGGTTCGGGTGAGAGTGTACCGCTAAAAGGAGTGAACTAGGGTGTACCACTGGCGAGTCAGGGAGCGCATAGTTGCTGGAGAATGGAAAGCGTGCCGCTGGAGGGTGCAGGGGTGTACCGCTGGAGGGTTCGAGGGAGTGTACCGCTGGAGGGCTCAGGAGTGTGTCGTTGGAGGATTGAGGGAGGTGGAGAATCAAAGTGGTCAGGACATAGCTTAGCTGGGTGGAGTAGAGTTCAAGAGAGAGAGAGCCCTTGCTTATGCAGGTCTGATGGAGCCTCAGAGGTTCAACTTTCGGTTTTGTCGTATGATTCAGCCCCAATTCACGTCCAATAGTGCGGTTCTTCGGGTCTTGTTCAGTTCAATTCCTTGAATTTCATATAGTCCTTTTAGTTGATTAAAATGTCTCATTGTTCCTTAGTCCATCTGTTTGTTGCTTCTTTTTGTCTTTTAATTTATTGTTATTCCTGACGAAAATTTGGCAGCACCTCCCCTTGACCCGGGAGGTAAGGGAATAACAAGGAACATGCCCACAAGGAGTGACATGAACCAACAACTGAGGGGGGTGCCTGAGCAGCGACCTTTGGGGAAACTTCGGAAAACTCGGAAACAACGCTGGTCGAGAAATCGGTAGACTGACACAAGCTATGAGTACACTGGAGAAATGACAGCCAAGATATGCCGGGCTGGCAGTCTAAGGGTGTGCCGCTGAGGCAGCTGGAGGGAGCATGCCGCTGGGCAGACAGATAGTGGAGGTGTGGCATTGTACAGGCCCGTAGGGGGGAGCGTACCGCTGAAGCAGCCAAGGAGAGTGTGCCGCTGGGCGGCCAAGGAAGGTGTGTCGCTGGGCAAACACAGGGAAGGCCGTGCCGCCAGACGAACAAATGGGAGGGGTGTGCCGTTGGCGGAGCCTGAGCGGTAGGATGACTGGGAGCTTGAATGTATGTATGTTGTGGTCTCTGAAGGAGGTGCAAAGGAGCCTCCTGACCAGTAGATGAGTTCCAGTGACCAGGCAGGGATGGAGGGTGCTAACTAACCCATAGATGGAGGGGGTGGGGTAACACTCGTGCCATTGAGACTGTCAAATAGGAAGTGAGGCAACCCTACACTGCCGAGCCAAGAATACCACACGTAGAGCCAAGCCAACCGATCGCATGAGGGGTAATCAGAACACAACCAGAAGACCGGAGAGAAAAATACCAAATCATAGCATAGCGGCGAGGGGAAGACAACGGAGACAACAAAAGACAGAGCCCAAGGACACTTTTATTCATGATTAGAACTGCAGAAAGACAAAGGCCAAGATTCGGGGCCCGCTACATCACGTTGCAGAGTAGAAGAGCATGGAGAGGGAAGAGACAGTCGAGAAGCAAAAGGAAGGGAACAACACAAAATAGTAATGGGGAGAGTTGGAACGAGGGAGAATGCTTCCCTTCACCCCGTTCCTTCTCTCCCTATACAGGTGGCTCACTCCCTCTCAATCTCCCCGCTATCTTCTACCTTCTTCTTCCTTTCTCTTCTTCTATGCGGTGCTACTTTTTCGAACGGGTGCCTTCGCCTGCCTCTTCTTCTTGTGTTTTTTTTCTTCCCCGGGGCCTTTTATATGTGTGATGTTGACGGGGGAACCTCATGATGGCACTACCATCCGAGGTTGACCCGAGTCCCCTCTTTGTCAGGTGGAAGTCTCCTTCATCCAACCGGAGGACGACACCTAGGCTTGGGATTAGCTGGCGTTGAAATGGCCACACTGCGCGCCAAGGGGCTCCTTTAGTGACCGTTATGTATCTTGTCGGTTTGTGCCGTTCGGGGGAGTTCACCGCTGTGCCGCTGGAAGGGCCAGGCGTTGTGCCGCTGAAGAGGCATGAAAGCTGTGCCGTTGGAAGGGCACTGGGGCTGCACTATTCAGAGGGCACTGATGGTGTGCCGCTGGAAGCAGCTGAGGGTGTGCCGCCGAAGGCACCTGGCGGTGTGCTGCTGGAGGCACCTGAGGGGTGTGCCGTTGAAGGGCACTGGGGTGTGCCGCTGGGGTAGCTGTGGAGTGTGCCGCTAGAGGCACCTCACCGCTGTGCCGCTGGGGCTCTTCAGGCAGTGTGCCGCTGAACGGCCATTTGGGTGTGCCGCTGGGGCTCCTCAGGCAATGTGCCGCTGAAGGGGCATGGAGTGTGCCGTTTTGAAAGGGGCCTCTGCCTTTGCTTCAGGAACTTGAAGTTGTGCATTCTTTGGGATATTTTCTCACCGTTAGGGACCCGAGGGTGGGTCCATAGCAGTGTATCAATTCAGGACGGTATCATGTGTTTTCCTTGTCATTTAATGCGCCCGTGCAAATGTGAGGATTTGCCGGACAGTAGTATTCTCCCGGAGCCCTGGATGGCCAGTCTTCCCGGGTTTTCTTTCTTTGACCTTGACATTAGTGCAGGGACTTGGCGGGATATATGGACGTGCAATTTTATACGTCCACACCCGCTCCGTGCTGTACACCACCTTGAGCAACCTGCTGTAAGGCCTGGGTCAGGCCCTGCACCATGCGTTGCATATCTCGCCACTACGCGCGCTCTGCCACCATTGTGGAAAACTCCTACAACATAACCAGAATTAGTTAAGAATATTTTCTTGACTATATATTCTTAAAGCTAGTTAATTAGCTTAACCCAAGTCTCTACCCAACTCACTAGGTTAGATTCCTGACTTTACCAATGTAATGGGTTCTATAACACTATTAGAAACCTAGGGTCTAAAGAAAACCTAGACTCTAATACCACAAAAACTGTCACGTCCCGACGCGAAAAATCATAACATAGCAGTTTATATCACTCATGTCAATCAGAGCAATTATTACCACAAGAGACCATACCACAAGGCTAAACATTAAGAATACGCATAACCCAACTTTATTGATAATAGCAAAGAAAAGTACTTATTACACCTGACATCTTGTGGACTTTCTACTCTTACATCAATTAAAAGAAAATTTTACATCGACTCAAACGGAAAGAACTCAACTGACTACTCTAGAACAATGACTAAGACATAATTCGCAAAGGATCGCTCCAGTATCACTCGTTCCCATCCCCGTCGGTACGCACATCCTCGTCTGAACTACCTGAAAAGGATTGGAAAGTAGGGGTGAGCAAAGCTCAGTAGGATTTTATATCTCTATCATCAGGCATAGTTAAGGTGATTAACCATTTTATCAAGAATAATACTATGATGAAGAACGATAAAAAAATTGGCAATGCGATATGTTGATAAAAGAGATACAAATTTCCATGTAAGGAACAAGTGCAATATAACAAGAACTTTCATGAGATTGCAAGTAAATGATGAATTGAATTGGCCATAACAAGCACGCAAGTCATGTCACGTAAGAAAATTCAAGTAATTGAGTGAAGTAGAATGCCATAGACCAATCACGCTAGTCATGCACTTTGGTGCAATGCCACACCTTGTCATTACAAACTCCCCGGGGCACAAGTACTTTCGAGCGCTCCTCCCAGGACCAGACCGGGCCCTTAATGATGCGTTGGCATTGAAAAGTTGGATCATAGATCCTAGTCTAGACATTCACCACATTAAATGGCCAAGAATTCCAAGGTATAAGCTTAAGAACTTACTTCTAAGATCAAGAGAAATCCCAATAAAATTGGAATGAGTATCAAGTGGAATGACTAGAAAGTCTAAAGTGGACTAGGATCAAGCAAGATTTCGCAGCTCAAGACCAACCTTGATGTAACTGCTATCACAACAACAAACACAGAAAATCACATTAATCTTGACTTTAACGGTCAATAACTAGGCCGCTAAGGTGATATTAACGGTCTAACACTAGACCGCTTACGGTTCAGTACAATAGGCTCTTAAAACGAACCCAAAAGGGTCCTTATTTCAGCCTGATTCCAGAATGGGTCCGAACCAGAGTTCAGCCCACAAAGCTAAGGTCCAATAAAGCGGAATGGGCTAGGTTAGAGTCGACTGGGTTGAAATAATCCAACTTAACCCAAGCCCATTACTTAACCAGGCCAAGAGGAAGATAGCGGTCTAAACCTGGGCCGCCAAGGATCTCTTAGCGGTCCCAAGTTGGGTTGCTAAGATCGCAGGACATTTCAGATTTGGACTGTCCCATACACAAATCAAAAGACGTCCAAGGGTTCAGGTCTTGGGGTACAACCCGCCCAACGTCCTGGTGAGAATCCCAGGCTCACGGAGACTTACGGAGGTCTCATAATAGTGGTCCTAGTCCGACGGAAGGAATATCCTGCGGAGAGTCCCAACTATTACAAGATTGAGGCTAGATGAAACATGGAAAATGGGACGATGCAGTCAGTCAATCCCACCGGAGTGGTATGACTGTCAAACAATGATATCAAGATCGTAACAATTTATAACAGCATGGTTCAAAATTTACAAGATTAATAATCAAGCCTTTATCAAGTTTCATTTGATCATTTAACTTATGATTGTCAAAGCAACTTCCATGTAAATAATGAAAATCAAAGGTCTATAACCATGATACTAGACTAATATCACTTTTTGCATCGTTATAGGTCAAGGTGTCATACTAAAACATGGTAATTTCCTGGTCAAAAATGCATGAAATAGAGTTTGAAATACCCTGCCAGAGGACAGAAACGGTCTATATAAGGGCCGCCAGAATCATAAAACGGTCTATCATAGGGTTGTTTCTTTTCGGAAGATAATCTTACATAATTTTTTTTTTAAAATTTTGAAAACGCAGGGCTTGAAGCGGTCTATCGTGGAACCGCCAGATGACTAAAGATGGTCTATCGTGAGACCGCTACTTGTCTAGCGATTGTTGGAAGGACCGTTTACTCAACCCGAGACCTCACCGTCAGCGAGCCTCAACACACTACGATAGAATCTCAATTCCATATAATAGGGTGAACGAAATTTAGGGAAAATGCTACCATTAGAAAGAGCATTAAAAACCATATAAGATGGCATATTTTGATTAAAATTTAATGAGACTAAATCATACAGAAATAAGTTAACATGGAAGTTACCCTTTCGGGTATACCTTGACGTAAATCATGAAATTAGGGCAGCATGGTGCATGAAATTTAGGCAATTAGGTATCAAAAGAAAGGGCTCAGGAAGACGAACAAGATGGTATATTAACTTAGTCTTTACGCCTGAGAGACACCTACCTTTGAGCGATGGAAAGATGGAAGAAGAATAGGGGTCACCGGAACCCTAGGTACCCGCTCCTAGAACGTCCAAATCCTCCCTCGTCCGGCCATGATCGTTCACGCCACCAGCTGCTGGAGCAAATAGGGTTTCAGGGGGTCAAAAGCCCTCAATTTATAGAGCTAAAGGATGCTTCTAGCGATCGAATTCGGGTGGAGAGTCCAAGAGGGAAAAACGACAAAAAAATCGGATAGGGTTCTAATCCATCGTCGCCGCTGTCCATAGAAGGCTCTAGAATTAGGGTTTTCGAAGGATAAACGATGCTCTACAATTGGGCTAGGGTTTGGCTTCGATTGGGGCTCGAATGGGCTTGAATTTGGGTCCAATTAAGGATGATTGATTCGGGCTTTCAAAACAACTATTTTTAGCTTAATTTGTGAATTTGGGCCTTAATCAATTTTATTCCGAGTTTCTTCCTGAGGACAAAAACGTTGGAAATTAAAGTTTACACAAAATACATATTTTTCTATATTTTAATACAATTTTAAAGATTTGAGCTTAAGAAAATAATTTAATAATACGGTAATATTAATATAAAAATGCAGGATGTTACAAAGACTATGCGCTCTTGAACCATGAAGTGGCTCTTTTCCCAACTAAGAACAAGGTTGGTTTCAATACATCTTGCAAACACTTTCTTCAAATTTTTCAAGCAATTTTCAAATGACTCCCCAAACACAGAAAAATCATTCGTAAAGATCTCCAAGAATTCTCCTATCATATCGGAGAAAATGGTCATCATGCACCTTTGAAAAGTCGCCAGTGCATTGCAAAGATCGGATGGCATTCTCCGAAAGGAAAATGTTCCATATGGGCAAGTGAAGGTGGTCTTCTCTTGGTCTTCCGGATAAATGGCCACTTGATTGTACCAGGAATATCCATCTAGGAAACAAAAATATCTTTGGCCCGCCAATTTCTCTAGAATTTGGTCAATAAAGGGGAGTGGAAAATGATCCTTTTTTATCATGGTATTAAGTTTCCTATAATCGATGCACACTCTCCATCCCGTGGTGGGTTTAGTGGGCACATCTTCTCCTTGTTCATTTTAGATCACGGTGAGTCCCGATTTCTTAGGAACCACTTGAGTGGGACTCACCTATTGGCTATCTGATATAGGATAAATAATTCTCGCATCGAGCCATTTGACAACCTCCTTCTTCACCACCTCCTTCATGTTCGGGTTCAACCTTTTTTGCATTTCCCGACTAGGTTTGGCATTATCCTCTATGTAAATGTGATGCATGCAAATAGACGGACTTATCCCCTTAAGATCAGCCACTGTCCAACCTATGGCACCCTTATGAGTCCTAAGGACTTCTAGGAGAAGTGTTTCTTGGGTAGGGGTAAGATTGGAAGCTAAGATAACAGGAAGGGTTTGATCGGGGCCTAGGAATGCATATTTGAGGGAGTCCGGAAGGGGCTTAAGTTCAAGTTTAGGAGGACTTTCAAGTGATGGAAGGGCCGGTTCATCTTGTAAAGTCGGAAGAGGTTCAACCTTATACTAAATGGTACTATGATGAGGAGAATCTTGAAGAGCATTGACCTCCCTTATTTGACCCATGCCCTGATCATTCTCAAGAAGTTCATCGTAGATGTCTATGAAGTGGCATTCTTCATCTAGATCCAAATATTGGGAGGCTTTGAACACATTGAGAGAAACTTTTTGACCTCCGAATGATATGTCCATCGTCCCCGTAGCACAATTGATGTTGGCTTTGGCAGTAGCAAGGAATAGGCGGCCTAGGATGATTGGGGTGTGACTTAGCTCTGAGGAGGAGGCCATGTCAAGAATGAGGAAATCAACGGGGAAGTAGCAATCATGGACTTTGACAATCATATCCTCTATCAAACCCCGAGGGGTCTTGACTGAGCGATCGGCCAATTAGAGAATGACGGGGGTTGGCTTGAGTTCTCCTATGTCAAATTGCTCATAAACAGAGGTGGGTAAAAGGTTGACACTAGCTCCTAAGTCGAGTAGGGCACGGTCAAAGGTTACACCACCTATATCACATGAGATGAGGGGAGCACCGGGATCCTTCAACTTTCTAGGAAGATTGTTCATCAAGACCGCACTAACATCCTCGGAGAGCCAAATTTTCTTAGGGGTTGACTTGGGCCCTCTTCTTGGAGTGCAAAGCTCTTTGAGGAACTTGGCATAGGCCGGAACATGTTTTATGGCATCTAGAAGTGGAATATTGATGTGAACTTGTGAGAAGAGCTCCATTAGCTACTCATTTTGGGTTGGCCTAGTCTTATTGGACTTGGGTTCTAAGGCATTAGGGAATGGGACCTTGGGTTGATAAGAGTTTGGATCTTCATGGGCTTTTCCCTTCCCTTTAGGATCTCCCCCCAACTTATCTTGAGTGCAATCCTCCTTGCTTGCATCCTCATTATCTTGATTCTTTTCTATGGATTCTTATAACTCCTTTTCAACTTTGTATGGGTCATCTAACACCTTCCCACTCCTAAAAGTTGAAATAGCCTTGACATTTTCAAATTATGGGCCTTTAGGTTAGGCTTGTGGGATGGGTTGAGGTAGGAGGCCCGGTTGTGGAGGAAAACCTGGGGGTTGGTTTCTTGGGTTGGCCACGGGTTGACTTGGAACTTGGCCCGCTTCTATTGTCATTGTAGCTTCCGTCAATTGTCCTATTTGACTTTCTAACTTAGAAATGGATTCTTGTTGATTCAAGATGATTTGTTGGAGTTGATTGAATTTATCTTCAAAGTTGGATTGAGTCGGAGGTTGGTAAGTGGGTTGGCCTTGATTAGATTGGAAATGTGAATAGCCCATAGGAAGGAATTGAGTTTGTGGACCTCTAGAAAATGGATTGAAGGTGTTGGGTTGGGTTTGAAATTGACTTTGCATGAGTTGCTTTTGGGCGTGATGAATAGAGGGGTTGGTTGCTTGGGGTGGAGCTGTTAGCGCAGCAAGAGTGATATAGAAGGGGGGGAAATGAATAGATCACTCCCAATTTGTAGAAACTTAGGCGGAAAATAGATTCTACTGCTAACGCACCTCCTTAACCCGTACACAGAGAAATGTAAATGAGACGAAAGACTGATCACTTGAAGGCAAAGAGACAAGCAGATGAAGAGCACAGAAATCAATAGCAAACCACAGAGGAGACACTCGATTTTTGGTGGTTCGATTGTAGTCCGCAATCTACATCCACCCCTCACTCCAACTAGAGTGAGGATTCCACTAGACAAAGCTAGATCACAGCAGACTCAGTCTGCGTACAAGATACTGCCACACAGCTTGAACACCAAAGGGAAACAAATCCCTCAACCAAGTTCTGCTACCCACAGAACTTGAAACCTGTTCTAGCTCCCAGCTAGAACACAACAGGAGAATCCTCTCCCTTCCTCCACACACCGGAGGAGAACAGTTAATGACAACCTGTCACTAACACCACCAGAGATCACCGATCTCTCTTCCTCTGCAATTCAGAGGGAAACTGGAGTAGTACTCCCTTCCTCCACACACTGGAGGGAAACCAATTCAAATCAGAATGGTAGAACGAAAATAAACGAAAGCAAAGTAGAAACAAAAATAATGAAGAAGAAATCGGTTCTGAAACCCAATACAAATGTAGCTTCAAATGAAGCAATTCATCAATCCACACCCACTCTCTCTCTCTCTCGAACAATCTCCTCTCAGATATGGAACTCTCTGCCCTTTTTCTTTTCTGGATCGTGCAGACTCTCACCAATGGCTTCTGCTTTTTCTTTTTACGATCGAGCTTCTACTGAAGGATGAAGCTCTATATTTATAGCAGATAATGGCGTGTGGCTGTCAGGTTCCCGCCTTAAGAATTCGGACCACGTGGCAGCATCCAACAGGCTGTCAGAACACGTGTCCTCATCTGGGCACTCTCCTTATCCTCGGATCACGTGCCCAGCACCAGTATGCTCAACAACTGGAGTTAGATGGCGTCAACTCACTTGCTCCAAAGGGTTGACGTAGCCATCATAGATCTTCAACCTTTTTAACCGCTGCGTCGACTCCATCAGCCTGCTGCGTTGACGCAATGGTATCGGCAGTCCAGTGATCAAGCCTTCAACATATGGGCGTGCTGCGTCGACGTTATCAGCATGTTGCGTTGACGCATTGAAGACATGTACATTTGTATACTGGCGTCTCTTAAGCCGCTGCATCGACGCTGCTTGTTGATGGCGTTGACGTAGTGGAAGATATCGTGAAACCTTCGTCGCTTGTAAGAGTCTCTACTTTTTCTAATTGCTGCGTCGACGCTGCTTGCTTGTGGCGTTATCGCAATAGAAGACATCGTGAAAGCTTCGTCTACTGATGCGTGGATGCTTTAAGCTTCAGGCGTCGACCCTGTTCCCTTCAGCAATAATAATGAAGTGTATAGACTTAGAGTTAACGTGAAGCATTGTATAGACTTCAGAGATCAATATAGCAACTGTGTACATAGTGAGGGAGTGTATAGACTTAGCAGTCTAGGTCTCTAACAACGAGTGTATAGACTTGCAACTCTTCATGAGATCTCAGTGTATAGACTCAACCAATGTATATAGTTGAAGATCTAACAATCGAGTGTATAGAGTTAGTTATGTGAGCATGCGTTGTATAGACTTGGCTTTGAGCACTTGGGCTGAAGGCAATGGGCAGACTAGGTGATGTGTAGACTTTGCCCAAGGAACCGAATGTATAGACTTTATGAGACGCAAACGGCTGAACAGACTTGAATGAGTATAGGGTGTATAGACTTGAAATCCACTGTACACGACTATACAGACTTTGAGGCTTAATGCAAAGGCCAGTGTACAGACTTCTAAAAACTATTGCGTTGTATAGACTTTCATGAGACGCTAAAGTCTATACAGACTAGACCAGTGAGACACTGATAGAGACGATGCAATGCGATGTGGAGACTTTAACATTAGACGCTGCATGAGACGGTAGGCTGTACAGACTTGCAAAGAGTGTAGGGTGTATAGACTTGAAAGTCCCAAGGCGAAGTGCAAACATGCTGAGTTGACGCTGCAGCCCAATGAGTTGACGCTGCAATGTATTACTTTTACGTTCAACTGATGATGTATAGACTTAATCAAATGAAGAACCTGAACAGAAGAGTCTACGCATCAGCACACTGAGTTGACGCACTGGTGCGAGAACAGATACATGCAATGACTGAAGGGTCGACGCATCAGCACGCTGAGTTGACGCACTGGTGTGAAGAACAGAGACATGCAATGTCTGAAGGGTCGACGCATCAGCACGCTGAGTTGACGCACTGGTGTGAAGACTGTGCAGACAGAGTGTAGGCAGAATTAAGGTAGAACATGTTATCTGACAGCCATTGAACTGTACTCACTCACATGATGAAACAACATTAATCTAGAGATAGAAGATTGATTTATAGTGTGAGACATCATCAAAACCATAGGGATGCAACAATCTCCCCATTTTTGATGATGACAACACTATGAATCAAGCAATATCAAGATTCAACAAGAAATTTATATCAGCTGCAATAAACAGATTAAATTCAAGGCATGCTCATGCAAATGAATTAAACATTCCCTACAACACACTCTCATCTCCCCCACAACTCATAAACATATCAGCATCTCATCTCCCCCACAACTCATAAACATATCAGCATGAAGCAACATGACTCCCCCAAAGCTCAAGACAAATCCAAGACTCACTGATATTGCAGAACTTCTCACTGAAATTGCAGACATTGCAAACTTCTCTCCCCCTTTGACATCAGCAAAAAGAACTACAGAATGTATGACAGTGCTGGAAACATGAGGACTCAGGGCAGTAACTTCTTAGTGCAGAAAGTCACAAGTAGGTCTTAAGAGAATAAGTGAGTTTCTAATCTCAAGAGAAGATTCTTTGGACTTCAGTACACAATAGAGAAGTAGAATGATAGACAAGTTTATCAGCATACATAGTGGATGATTGAGAGCAGGAGTTCACAAGTATGGCCAGATATAGCTGATCATTCAACTATTCCACAAGACAGCAAGAGACTAAATCAGAGAGGTGTTCTCAAGGTATTGAAGACAAGCAATCCATTAGTTGCATAACAACAAGGAATTTTTGTTGGAGATGATTTTCAAGAAAATCAATGAGTAAGTTGGTAATTCACTTCCTTTGACATTAGGGAGACACCTTGATTAGAGGCCTGAATCCCCAATTACTCAGAGTGAGTACCTCATTACTTCCTTCCTTTTTTTTTATTAAGGAACAGAGTTAGTAACTATGGCTTTTGACATGAGGAAACACCTTGATTAGAGGCCAGAGTCCCCAGCTAGTCACCAGCAAGCCACCATTGCTCTGTCATGACTTTTCATTCATTTTAAGCATTTAACACCTCATGACTTGGGAGAAATATTCATTTCATTGATGAAGCTCCCAGTTTCTCAGTGATCAAAACAGAACATGTTTGTTCAGTTAAGCCCTTGAGTTAAAGAGATAGAATGATTGAAAACAATACCAAAAAAGAACTTTTCTTGAATTGAGTCTTGAAGTCTAGATTTCAAGTTGATTGGGTCAGATATCAAGACATACAAGTTTTTGGCCTGAACCATAATCAATGACAATGTAGGAAGATATACTTTATGCAATTAGTCCAGATCTCTGAAGGAGTACCAAAGGAAAGATTCTAACTTGGAGATTAGAGTCACTGACTTATAGACTTAAGAGATAAGTGACACTCTACTTTCTGAGAGAACCACACTAAATCAGTCATGCAAGACCAGCAAAGGTACACATCTGGACATCCCTTTTTAATCTGTCAAAGAACTTCTCTTCTCACTTCACAACTCAGCTCCCCCTAAGACATAGCATTCCTCAATAAAACATTCCAGCAAAATCTCAAGGCTTCCCCTTACTTAGAGCATTCCTGAAAGCTAACCAGTAAGCATTCTGAACTCCCCCTTAAACCAGCATGCAAGAAGGCTAAACATCAGATAAATACAACTCCCCCTCACAACAAGAACATGCTTCATAATTAAGACAATTTGTATAAGCCTAATTCTCTTCTCAATGTGGTGAATTTTTCATTATCCAGAGGTTTTGTGAATATGTCAGCAATCTGATTATCTGTGCCTACGTGAATCAGTTCAAAATTATTCTTAGACACCTCATCTCTTATAAAATGATGTCTTATCTCTATGTGTTTGGTTCGTGAATGCAAAACAGGATTTTTAGCAAGATTGATGGCACTAGTATTATCACAGTAAATAGGTGTGCACCCCAGGTCTATTTGGTAGTCCTGAAGCTGGTGTTTAATCCATATGACTTGTGTTCCACAACTCCCTGCAGCCACATATTCAGCTTCTGCAATGGAGAGGGCCACAGAATGTTGTTTCTTGGAGCCCCAAGACACTAAACACCCACCCAAGAATTCATAATGGCCACTTGTGCTTTTCCTGTCTAGTTTATAGCCTGCATAGTCAGCATCTGTGTATGCTACTAGGTTAAGTGTGTGAGATGCAGGAAACCATAAACCAAGAGAGTGACTAGCTGACAAATATCTGAAGATTCTTTTAACTGTAGCTAAGTGTAGTTCAGTAGGTCTAGACTGATACCTTGCACACATTCCTACACTGAATTGTATATCAGGTCTAGAGGCTGTCAAGTAAAGTAGTGATCCAATCATACCTCTATAAAGTTTGGCATTTACTTCTTTACCTGTCTCGTCTGCATCCAATGAAGTATTGGTGCCCATGGGTGTAGTAATGTGCTTTAAGTTTTCCATGCCAAACCTTTTGAACAGTTCCATTGTGTATTTGGTTTGGTTGATGAAGTACCCATCTTCTAGCTGCTGCACCTGCAATCCAAGAAAATATTTTAGTTCACCAACCAAGCTCATTTGAAATTCAACAGACATCATGGTAGAAAATTCATCACATAGTTCATGCTTAGTTGATCCAAATACAATGTCATCTACATATACCTGAACTATGATGAGATCTTTATTCATGCCCTTGGTAAATAAAGTCTGATCAACTTTACCTCTTTTGTAGCCCTTGCTGATCAGAAATTCAGACAATCTTTCATACCAAGCTCTTGGAGCCTGCTTTAGACCATACAAAGCTTTGTTTAACCTGAAAACTTGGTTAGGTTGAGGAGAATATTGAAATCCAGGAGGTTGTTCAACAAAAACTTCTTCTTTAATAACTCCATTTAAAAAGGCACTTTTAACATCCATTTGTTGGAGTTTTATGTTCTTTGAGCATGCAAAGGCAAGCAACAATCTTATAGCTTCCATCCTAGCAACAGGTGCATAGGATTCATCAAAGTCTACACCGAATTCTTGACAGTAGCCTTTGGCTACTAGTCTGGCCTTATTCCTCGAGATAATTCCTTCTTCATTCATCTTATTTTTGAACACCCACTTGGTTCCTATGACATTAATACCATCTGGTCTTGGGACAAGCTCCCAGACATTATTCCTTTCAAACTGACCTAATTCCTCACTCATAGCATTGACCCAAGCTTGATCAGCTAAGGCCTCTTCTACTGTTTTGGGTTCAATTTGTGAGACTAAAGCAATTAAGTCATCATTATTCACATTTCTAAAATGAGACCTAGTCCGAAGAGGATCTTCAGGATTGCCTATGACTTTATCTAAAGGATGGTCTTTAAGAAATCTGATATTTGTTGAAGACTCACCTGTTTCTCTTGGCCCTTCCTGATTGGGGGAATTTGTTTCTCCATTTGGCTGAGTCTTCTCTTCTTCCTGTTGGTCTTCTAGAAAGTCTCCACCATGATTGGAATCACTGTCAAGATTTTCAACATTAGAGACATCTTTCTTTTCACTAAAAAGGATGTGTGGAGATTCTTCCACTTTCTGATCTGATATGTTAAATACCCTATATGCCCTTGACACTTCAGAGTAACCCAAGAATATTCCAGGTGAACTCTTGGCTTCAAACTTGTCTAAATCTTTCTTATCATTGTTATGAATAAAATATTTTGCTCCAAAAATTCTGAAATGAAACAAGTTTGGTTTCTTACCTTTTAGAAGCTCATAGGGTGTTTTCTTGTGTATGGGTCTTACCATGGCCCTGTTGATTATGTAGGTCTTACCATGGCCCTGTTGATTATGTAGGTTGCTGTATTGGCCACTTCTGCCCAAAACCTTCTAGGTAATTTACTTTCAATCAACATGGTTCGGGCCATTTCCACCACTGTTCTATTTCTTCTCTCCACAATCCCATTTTGTTCAGGTGTCCTGGGAGAAGAAAACCTGTGAGTTAGTCCTTCTTTGTCACAAAGATCAGTAAACATGGAATTTTCAAACTCACCTCCATGGTCAGATTGAATAGAACTAACCTTGTACTTTCCTTCTTGTTTGACCTTATTGAAAAATAGATTAAACTTTTGAAATGCATCACTCTTATTTGCTAAGAAAAATATCCATGAATATCTAGAGAAGTCATCTATGATGACATAGCCAAACCTATTTCCATTAAGACTCTGAGTTCTAGTTGGACCGAAAAGGTCCATATGAAGAAGTTCCATTGGTCTAGAAGACAATGGCTCAGATCTTAATTTAAAAGAATTTCTGGTCTGTTTGCCTAGAGCACAGGCATCACATGCTTTTGATATTGAGTTGAATTTAATTCTAGGCATGCCTCTAACTAAATCATGCTTGACCAATTTATTTAAAGTTGAAAAGCTAGCATGACCTAGACATCTATGCCATTCAAAGGCATCATTTTCAGAATTGGCAGATAAGCAAATAGTAGATTCAGAATTCTCATCTAAGTCTACAACGTAGACATTATTAATCCTGTTGGCTACAAATTTAACCATGTCAGAATTTATTTCAAGGATTTTACATGAACTATCATCAAATACAACCTTGTGACCCCTGTCACATAATTGGCTAATGCTAATCAGGTTGTGTTGAAGCCCTTCCACAAGTAATACTTTTTCAATGGAGTTTGTGGAAGACTTACCTACTGTGCCAATTCCAATTATTTTACCTTTGTTCTTTCCTCCAAACTTGACCAGACCCCCTGGCTTCATCTCTATCTTGCTGAACTTGGATCGGTCTCCTGTCATATGCCTGGAGCAGCCACTGTCGAGATACCACTTGTTGTCTTCAGTTGTCAGGCCGGCCTACACAAATATATCAAGCAGATTGATTTGGAACCCAGGATGAGTTCGGTCCAAGGATATTGTTCAAATCTCTGATCAAGTGTTTAGGTATCCAGATTTGTTTCAGCATGGTTTTCTCTGGCACCTTCCTTTCTGGTTTATTAAAGTTGAATCCAGCTGAACTGGAGAAGTAAGTTCTATTCCATTCATTAGTCTTCCTATTCCTAGGAAACTTCCTGTAGGCTTGTTGATTAGTATATCTTTGACCATGAAAGTTATTTCTCCAGTAGGTCCTGTTTGGACCCATCTGATTGTTGTAATTCCAGCTCTTATTCTGATTTACTTTCTTGGTCCATCTACCATTTGTGTTCTGGTAAGTGGGCTTAGTGTTATTCTTCATAAAATTCATTCCCATCTTAAATGGTTGTCCAGTACTGATTTTTATGTTTTCTTTAGAACTTTGAATTCCCTTAGAGCTGTTTGAGCTGGATGGTGTGTCCAGCTTTTCTTTTCCCTTCTCTGGATAGAAGGTGATGGTCTTGAATTACAATGGTCTCTTGTTGGTTGGGTCATAGCCTAGACCTTCCTTATTGAAATTGACCCTAGTCCCTAGTATAGCATCTAGGCTAGTCTTTCCTTGGACAAACTTTTCTAAGACTTTCTGTTTGTCTTCCAGCTCCTTTTGAAGAAACTCAGAATTCTTTAGGAGTTCAGCATTTACTTTCTTCACAGCTTCATATTTCTCTGAATTCACTCTAATTTCATTCATGCTTTCTTCAATTTTAGTTTTGAATTCATTGAGCTGTTTTTGACTTTCTTGAATTTCTCCCTTAAGCTTATCATTCTCTTTCCTTAGTGAGGTCATTTCTTCTAGTCGTTCTTTTAGCTTTTCATTTTCCTCACAGACCAGAGTTTGTTCTTCAATATTTGTGTTAATTTTTTTTTTCAGAACTCTGTGCTCTTTGCTAAGAGAATTAAATTTATCTAGCAAATCACCATAAGCATCCTCCCAGTCATCAATTGAGAAATTTTCAAAGACGTTTATTACCTCCTCTTCACTGTTTACCATAAGGCAAATTCCATCTTCATATTCTTCTGAGGAAGCATCTTCGGGGTCTTCTTCTTCTTCGCTCCATGTGCAGACCATCGCCCGTGGCTTCTTCTTCCTCTGCACCTTTATGTTTTTCTTCTGAAGATAGGGACCCTTCTTCTGGAGGTCTGGGCATTCGCGTCTCATGTGTCCTTGTTTGTTACAATTAAAACAAGTCAGTTTCTTAGGATTTCTATCCCTGTAACTGGTAAATTCAGCATTCTTGTTAAAGGGTTGTGGCTTCTTCTTCCTAAAGGTCTTTCCCTTTTTCTTCAAAAATTTTCTGAACTGTCTAGTGAGCATTGCCTGCTCCTCCTGGTCGAGATTTGATAAACCTTCAAGCTCGGACTCAGACTCGGGGCTACTGCTGCTGCTCCCACTGTTACTACCCTTGTTGCGGGAAGCTCTTAGAGCTACATTTTTACCCTTCCTCTCACTTCCTTCTCCACCTCCTTGAAAATTCATCTCATAGGTCATAAGGGATCCTATGAGTTCATTCACAGTCAAGACAGTCAAATCTTTTGATTCCTCAATCACAATGGCCTTAGTGTGCCATGCCGGGGATAAAGATCTAAGGATTTTCCTGACTATATCTGCCTCAGCAAGATCCTTCCCTAGCCCTTTAAGAGTGTTAGTGATCAAGGATAACCTGGCATACATTTCGGTTATATTCTCATCTGCATTCATCTTAAACATTTCATACTTGGAAGTGTAGAGGTTTACCTTCGAAGCTTTCACTTGAGCTGTACCTTCATAGATCAATTGCAGCTCATCCCACATTCGCTTGGCAGTTCTGTATGCAGATATACGGGCATATTCCTCTGGATGAAAAGCACACTGGATTATGTTCAGCGCCATCCAGTTGAGTGAAGAGAGCTTGACATGGTCATCTGTCCAAGCATCCTCGTTTGGTGGTAGCTCATATGGCCCCACCGTGATTACTCTCCACAGTTTATGACTCTGAGCTCTGATGAACACTTCCATCCTGTTCTTCCAAAACAGATAGTTACTACCATCGAAATAAGGAGGGCGACTAATGGATTGACCTTCGGCCATGAAGGTTCTAGGACCACCAGCATTTCCTTGACCGTTCGTCCACATGGCGTAAACCTTCTCTGATACCAATTGTTAGCGCAGCAAGAGTGATATAGAAGGGGGGGGATGAATAGATCACTCCCAATTTGCAGAAACTTAGGCGGAAAATAGATTCTACTGCTAACGCACCTCCTTAACCCGTACACAGAGAAATGTAAATGAGATGAAAGACTGATCACTTGAAGGCAAAGAGACAAGCAGATGAAGAGCACAGAAATCAATAGCAAACCACAGAGGAGACACTCAGTTTTTAGGTGGTTCGATTGCAGTCCGCAATCTACATCCACCCCTCACTCCAACTAGAGTGAGGATTCCACTAGATAAAGCTAGATCACAGCAGACTCAGTCTGCGTACAAGATGCTGCCACACAGCTTGAACACCAAGGGAAACAAATCCCTTAACCAAGTTCTGCTACCCATAGAACTTGAAACCTGTTCTAGCTCCCAGCTAGAACACAACAGGAGAATCCTCTCCCTTCCTCCACACACCGGAGGAGAACAGTTAATGACAACCTGTCACTAACACCACCAGAGATCACCGATCTCTCTTCCTCTGCAATTCAGAGGGAAACTGGAGTAGTACTCCCTTCCTCCACACACCGGAGGGAAACCAATTCAAATCAGAATGGTAGAACGAAAATAAACGAAAGCAAAGTAGAAACAAAAATAATGAAGAAGAAATCAATTCTGAAACCCAATACAAATGTAGCTTCAAATGAAGAAATTCATCAATCCACACCCACTCTCTCTCTCTCGAACAATCTCCTCTCAGATATGGAACTCTCTGCCCTTTTTCTTTTCTGGATCGTGCAGACTCTCACCAATGGCTTCTGCTTTTTCTTTTCACGATCGAGCTTCTATTGAAGGATGAAGCTCTATATTTATAGCAGATAATGGCGTGTGGCTGCCAGGTTCCCGCCTTAAGAATTCGGACCACGTGGCAGCATCCAACAGGCTGTCAGAACACGTGTCCTCATCTGGGCACTCTCCTTATCCTCGGATCACGTGCCCAGCACCAGTACGCTCAGCAACTGGAGTTAGATGACGTCAACTCCCTTGCTCCAAAGGGTTGACGCAGCCATCATAGATCTTCAACCTTTTTAACCGCTGCGTCGACTCCATCAGCCTGCTGCGTTGACGCAACGATATCGACTGTCTAGTGATCAAGCCTTCAACATATGGGCGTGCTGCGTTGACGTTATCAGCATGTTGCGTTGACGCATTGAAGACATGTACATTTGTATACTGGCGTCTCTTAAGCCGCTGCGTCGACGCAGTGGAAGATATCGTGAAACCTTCGTCGCTTATAAGAGTCTCTGCTTTTTCTAACTGCTACGTCGACGCTGCTTGCTTGTGGCGTTAACGCAATAGAAGACATCGTGAAAGCTTCGTCTACTGATGCGTGGACGCTTTAAGCTTCAGGCGTCGACCCTGTTCCCTTCAGCAACAATAATGAAGTGTATAGACTTGGCCCTTCCAAGAAAAATTAGGATGATCTCTCCAGCCCGGATTATAAGAATTGAAAAATGGGTCATAGTTGGGCTTGGAGAACCCTTGGGCTGCTTGAACTTGCTCTTGTATAAATGGTGGTAATTGAGCCACAGTTGGACATTCCGTGATGTGATGGGCCGGGCTTGCACATAGAGTGCATGCTTCTTATGGAGTGGAAGATTGACCCGAATAGGAATGAGTTGATGGTTGACAAGTAGGATCTTTCAAGGTCAAGAGTTGATCTAACTTTTGGGTAAGACTCTCTACCTTATCCAACTTTTGAGTGATGAGGTTTATGTCCAATCTTAGTTCAAAATCACCCCAGGTCTTGACCTCGTATAATCCGGCCCGTTTGGAAGGCCCAATGGATCTCTCATAGGATGATAAAGAGGCATGATTGATGGAATTCTCACTAAGCATTTCAAACAAATCATATGCCTCATCCTCACTTTTGCTCATGAATGCCCCTCCACATGATGCATCAACCATTTGCCTAAATTGGTCAGACATGCCCTCATAAAAAGCTTGAACTACTTGCCATTTGGACAACCCATGATGAGGACACTTCCTAAGTAATTCCTTAAGTCTCTCCCACGATTCATGTATTTGTTCTCCCAGAGTTTGGGTAAATCCCGTGATTGCCCTTCTCATGGTATTGGTGCGACCTATAGGGTAGAACTTCTTTAAGAATTCTTGTTGCATCTCGGCCCAAGTTCTAATTGGCTTCCCTATAGTGCCTAACCAATATTTAGCCTTGTCCTTCAATTTAAGGGCATAATTCGAGAAATTTTAGATTTTTACCGTGGAACAAATTTTTAAAAATTCATCAATGTGCTTGTAGGGGTCCTCATTAGTATTTCCATAAAATGAAGGGAGCATTTGCATTGTGCTTGACTTGATTTCATAATGGATGACTTGATTTTGAGGAATGTGAATGCAAGATGGATGTTGATATTGGTTGGGAATGAAATAATCCTTCATTTGCTTCGGAGGATTGGGATTTTCGGCCATTAGATTTTGGTGGTGAGGTCCTTGATTTTCGGCCATGGGATCTTGTTAGAGATCGTTCCTTGGATACAAGACTCTCTCAATTTCTTGAATGGGTCCTAATAGGTTTGGATGTTGAGATCTTCTACCTTGCATAAACTAGGACGAAGAGGGAGATGTGAGAGATTTTTTTATGATGATTTTTGTTTGTTTGTTTTTTTTTTGGGTTTTGACACAAACTAGGACGAAGAGAGAGAAGAGGATGAATTTTTTTTGATTTTTTTATTTTAATTTTTTTATGCAAACATAAACAAGTTGTCACACAATTTACCTAATGACCCAGATGTGACCTAGACTTACAAATTGGGTTTCACAAAATTGCTAAAGTGTAACTTGAGTTCACCCTCAATATTTTCATCGGCCAGGTAAGGGGTGGGGTAGTGGGAGGCTCCCCCTACTTTCGTAGGGACCTAATTACAAATCACTAGCCCGCTTAAGGCGTTTGCCGTCCGACCGTCTTGTCTTAGGCACCGGTTTTCACAAGAGGGTAAGCCCAAATAACATAACAACCACAGTGTGAACCTAGGGCCAATGTCTACTGAATTTTATTTAGAGTCTAGGTGATGCAAAGAAGAAAGAAATTGTGGTTTGTGGGTTAAGGAAGGGTGATGAAATCCCCACCTTATCTTACTTATGGGTGTTACCCTTAGAATATTTTAGAAATGATATGCAACAAATCAAGTTCAAACAAGGGGTTCTATGCAAGTATGCATGAGCATGTGATTAAGAAAAAGATTAGAAAAGAACTCACATTGCCCCTCGCAATCTCCAAAATACAATGACCAAAGTTAAACAATAAGGAAAAAGAACTTCTATCCTAAATGATGCATGACTTAGAATATGAAAGTGTGATTTCTACTCTTGGAATGAGGATTTTTATTGGGTTCAAGTGAAGAGTTTTTTTTTATTTAGTGAACATATCTAACCATAATATGCAAGAACATTAAGGAAATAACACAAAATGAGAGGAGTTAAGATACTTACTTGAAGCGCAATCCCTCGTTCTCTTTTTTTGTTGAAATGAATGATAAAATCAAAAGATGAAAGAAAGAAAGAAAGACAAACTTACCTTTGATTTTCTTGAATTTTTTTCTTTTTTTTTCTACAAAAAAAAAAGAAAAGATAGCTTTATTAGTACACCATAAACACAAGGGAAACAAAGTTCTTAAATCAAAAATCATCATTCCTCCCCAACAACGGTGCCAAAAATTGATAACGCGAAAGTTCATCTTTTAAAAATACGCGTATCAATGTTAAAAATTCCAACTCGCACTAGATGAAAGAAAGACGTAATATGGCGGCGAGAATGGTCGAATCCACAGGGAAGAAGAGATTTTTAGAGTTAAAAACTTTGGAGTCCTTTGAAAAATACTTGTGATTTTACTTTACTTAAAGAAAATAGTAAAATGATGAACGACCCAAACACTTAATTAAAAACACCTATGGCTATGAGCCTATGTTATGGAAAGCAATTGCATAAAGTGAAGAAGAAGAGATAGAAGAAGGAAGAAGAGATGGAAGATGAACAAGATCTAGATCAAATGAACACTTCTTTCATTAACATAAAGAAACGAGTACATGAAATGCAAGATAAGCTTACAATAAAGATGTGATGAGATTACAACGAAGTAAAATGAAATAAAGCAATAACAATAAGAGGAGCCTGAGATGTGAAGGTGGTAGCAGCAATGGTGATGACAATGTCGTCCTCTCTTGGCCATGGATCACGAACCACCTCGCGGAAGATGTCGTCTACGCCGGGAGGAAGTCACCTTCGTTGTTGAAGCCGCTCTTGGAGGGGAATGTATGGGGTGAGGAGAGAGATCTAAGGAGGGGAAGAGAGAGGTTAAGGTGAAGCTAAGGAAGATGACAATAATTTAGAAGAGAAGGGGATGATGATGATGGAGAGATTAACTAAGGTTACCTAGGTGAGATGGAAGAAGAAGAAGACGGATTTAAAATGTGAATAGTGAAAATTAGAGATAGAGCTTTGAAACGTTGAACATAGCTTGAAAACCAGAAGGAATTGGAAGCTGATGCAGAAGAATAAGTTGTAGGGGACTTACAAATGAAGAGCTGTCGTGAAGAAAGCAAGAGGAGAAAAGATACAGAGGAAGGAGAAAAATATGGAAGAACAGAGAAGAATGTAGTTTGCAAATGCACAGGATAGAACCATGAAAAATATGAAATAGCTTGACAACCATAAGGAATTGGAAGTTGATGCAGAAGATGAAGTTGTAGAGAACTTAAAACAAAAGAACGTTTTTGAAGAATGCAAGAGGAGAAGAGGGACGAAAGAGGGAGAAATCGGCGACCTAAGATGTGAGAGGGAGAGGGTGAAAATTGCCAAAAGAAGAACTCCCCTTTCTCCTCCTTGACATGGGCTATTTATAGAGAAAATTGGGTCAATGGAGGGTGGAGATTACATCAAGAGGAGATTGATGGATAGGATTTAGGTAGAAGATGATGCATGGGGGAAAGGAAAAGGAGGTGGGCACCCCCTCGTTGGGCTTTGGGCAACCCCCTTCCCAAGACTCATCATTTCTTTCCTTTATTTCAAACTTTGAATTCAATTTTCCCTCCAACCAAAATATGTGCTTCTTCTCCTCTATTTCAAACATTAAATTTTCTTTTCCCTCCAACCAAAATATTTTTAATTCTCTTTTCCCTCCAACCAAAATATGTACTTCTTTGTTTGACTTGGTCAAAGTGGTGATGACATTTTTGCCACCGGCTTCTCTTACAATTACCTTCAGTGTCCTGCACATACATAATTGTAATTTAATCTATCAAAATTATCACAATGTGCACAAATGCTCATGATTATGCAATGAAGAATTAATGCTCATGACTCTCAACTTTATTTTATTAAACGAAATCATCAAATTAATTCAATTTGCGTGAAAGCACCAATTTATACGTAGAGTTGAGGTTAACTATGAAATACGCATAATTGCCTAATTATATGAAAATAAAATGGTATGTATGCAATGAATTATCATAGAAAATGAACATTTATCACCGAACATAACCATGAACATGATCTGCATGAATAAAAGAAAACCCCTCGTGTGCATCCCACGAGTAGAGGGAATCTCCCCCACCTCAGCCACAGTTGCCTTGCCCCTTGGACCAACCTATGCCCCTATCCGGAACACTCTCAGCCCATCCTCACTCGGCACACTCTGCCTTCGCCCTGTCCGGCACACCCATGCCTCCTGATCTGGCGCACCCCCAGCCTATGCCTCTATCTGGCACACCCTCAGCCCATCTACAACTGGTACACTTCCATGCCCTCCAAACGATGCACCCCTCATGTCACGCCCCGAGCCTTTGTTACAGCGGAAGACTAGCTCAAGGAAAGTGAACAGCTGACATGGTAAGCCTCTTGCGAGCAAGAATGATCAGAACGCAAAGCAATCACACATAAGAATACAATCGCACAATAATTTAATCAAACTCTAACTTTTTTTCATTAATAATCAAATATCAAATACAATCACTAATCTTCATCATACTAGACTCAAGAAATAAGAAAATTACATAGACTCAATCTAAACAATGTAGACTTCCTAAGTCTTTACTCATTCTTCATTCACTCTCGGACCCGCTATTTGAACATTCTGAATCCGATTCTGACTCACTTCCATCTCCTGAAAAGATTGGAAATAGGTAAGGAGCACACTTGCCCAGCAGGTATCTTCGCATCAACATGAAGGCACTATTAAAGTAATTAACATTTTTACTCTAGAGGAATAAGGTAAAATCATGCGAATGCGATAAATCACAAGTAACCAAAGTAACAAGATGATCATGTAAGATAGAATGAACAAGTATGAACTAGCAAGAATGTAACAAGAACATGATATGGCCCTTCATGAACAAGAATGTAACGATAATGTACTAGCAATACCACATAGTCATCACCCAAACATCTTTTGCTTATGAGCAAGTATTTGGTGAATTTTTATGGATTATCATGTATCAAGCAAGAAAGTCATGTACAAGTATTTTCATGTTGCCCGTGGATCTTCACTTATTTATAGAGAAAATACTCCCAGCGTAATGCGACGCCAGCAGCATCATACCCCATGGTTTATAATAGTATGTTTCTGACAATCAGCCGAGGGGACTAGCATAGAGCCCTTGAACACAATCAGTGCTCGATCGCATCTTCAAGTATAAATCAAGCTACTTCCACGTTTCAAGCAATAAAGTATGGCCAATAATATAGCAAGTTCAAATATGTTCATGATAACAATAGTTCAATGAATGAACACTTCAATGAAGAAATGCGAGTCAAGGATGACTTAAAATAAGGTTATGCTCATGGAAATAATTCGGCAGCATAACGGTACATTCCTTAACTTTCGTAATTTAAAATTAAGTATTTTGAACAATATGACAAGTCCTAATCCATCAATAATCTATCTAGGAACTTTGGAATATCAACCCTTTGGTCAAACCTCGGGTTAAAGAACTTAGAACTGTGACAGTCTAATACTGGGCTGTTACATGAACATAACGGTCGAGTGTTGGGCCGTTAGAAAGGTTGAATCCAAAACAACGGAATTGGACTCAGTACAATGTGACGGTCATATATTAGGCCGTTAGATGGGCATGACGGTCTAATATGGATCCGTTACATATCCAGAACCAGAAAACTTCGATAGTGCTTTCTAACAATTGGGCTTTCATGGTACAACTAACTCGGCGTCCTAGCGGGAATCCCAGGCTCGCGGAGAATTACGGAGGCCTTGAAATAAGATTTCTTAGTCCATTGGAAGGAATATCCAATAGAGATGTCATCATGTTCAAGAATATGTTCCTATTGTGCAAAGTGTGAACTAATGGCCATATACCAGAATATATGCCATGTACTTAAAGAAAATGACTCTATAGATAGAAAAGACTGTGTAGCGATGTGAAACCATGATAAAAACTCCGTCATTACATCATTTAAAATCATAGTGTAAATACAAAACTATAGAGTTTAGCTAATGAAATTACCATATGTTTGAAATAACTAGAGATGCTTTTAAACATGCAATTTCTATCATAAGTCAATTTATAATCTCTAGGTCATGAAAATAGGTTAAACTTAGCTAACTAGGCTTACTTATAATTAAATCTGACTGGTTTCCATTATGTCTCAGGATGACAGAACACAGTGGTCTGACGGTCTAGAATGGATGCGTCACAGGTCTGTGACGATTTATCGTGGGGCCGTTACAATGTTGTAACGCTCCAGTTATGGTGCGTTAAAGACAACAGAGAAATTTAAAGGTAACGGGGAATGTGACGGCTTATCGTAAGGCCGTTACACGCATGTGGCGGTCTAACTCTGATCCGTCAGAGCCCTGTTGACAATATATAAAAAAAATAAAAAATCATGCTTTGAACATATCATGTTTTAGAGAAGACTTAACTACTCTAGCCATGATAAAACGAAGTAAAGGCCATCTAGATGCATAGGTAGTAATGAAATAACAAGAGATAACTTTTATCTTTAATTAGGGTTGAAGGTATGATTGAATGTATAGACTAATCTTAAAACATGAAATTCATGAAGTATCATGCATGAAATCCAAATAAAGTAGAGGGCCTTTATCCCTAACCATGTATTTTTGCCGTCCATGAGATAAAATACCTTCTTACTGGGCTTTAAACTTCTAATTTGAGTCTTCAAGGCACGCCCTAGTTCTTCCCTTCTTGAGATTTTTCAGCAACTTCACGTCGCTCTAACTCCTCAATATCTTGACCTAAGGACGTGAAATTTTGAGGTTAGGAAGATGACACTAAGAGGAATAAAAAGTTCTAAAGCATCTAACTATAATTACCTCGTTTAGGCTCTCTAATTTCTTGATCTTCAGCACCCTGCTGCACAGTTTCCTGGGTTGGCGTGATGAAACTAGCAACTTTAGAAGATCTTAACTCCTTGGGTACTCGACCTCCTAACATGAAATTTTGAGAGTTGTTAGACCTTAGTATTAGAAACAAAAAGTTCCAAAGGACTTACCCGAGATTCTATCTCCATACCTTGTTTCTTCACGAGCCAAAAGTAAGGGTCGCTCAGTTCAGAACTGGGCTCTATTTATAGGGTTTTGGCTAGGGTTTGAGGATTAGATCGATTTTAGAGTCCTTAGTTAGCCAGAACCTGATCCCTAAGAGTCCTTAGTAACCTTACACATTATCCTAATTAGGTCTCTTGTAGATAGGATCCCAAAGATCCAATCTTTTTGTTTTTTCTCCCATTTACGGAACTGACAGAGTGTAACGGTCCAAGCTGGGTGCGTTACATGACTGTGGCGGTCGCACGATAAACCGCTACATCCTATGTGTGAAGAATTCAATTTTATTCAAACTCTTTTTGTTAATTATCTACATAATTATCTATATAAGGGGTATTTATCCTTATAATTCGTGAATAGGCTAAATAACCTTCTAGAATATTGGTCAAACTTAATGGGCTTGGTCCACAAATCTATTGGGTTTTAACTATTAAAGCTAGATTAGTTATTTAACATAATTGGGCTTTATAATCCCAACATTAATTCATTTGTTAATCTATTTTGCCCTTTATAAATTCTAGAAAATTCTATAAATAATCCAGAAATTACTTATAAATTTTGGGGCACTACACCCTCCCTCACTTAGAAGAATTTGATCCCCAAATTTGATATATGGATTTTATGGAGAGTGTACTTACAATCGAATAATTCTGGGAATCTTCTACTCATAGATTCTTCCATTTCCCATGTTACTTCGTGTGGCCATTGCTTCGTCCATTGGACTTGGACCATAGGGATTGTTTTATTCCTTAGTTGACGCACTTCTCGTTCCCGAATCCTGACTGGTTTCTGCTCGTATGTCAGGTCCTTTTGGATCTCCAGATTATCATAAGTAATGACATGATGAGGATCATATACATATTTCTTCAACATAGAGACGTGAAATACGTCATGAACTCCTGCTAATTGTGGAGGTAAAGCCAATCTATAAGCCACTTCACCGACCCTTTCGAGAATTTCAAATGGGCCAATGAATCTCGGAGTTAGTTTTCCTTTAATGCCAAATCTTCGAATACCACGGCCTGGAGAAACTTTCAGAGATACATGAGCTCCCACCTGAAACTCCAAGTCACGTCTTCGATTGTCAGCAAAAGATTTTTGCCTATCTTGCGCCATCTTCATTCTTTCTTGAATGAGCTTGATCTTCTCTTTAGAATCCCTGATAAGGTTGGGGCCTAGGAATTGATTTTCCCCTATTTCGTTCTAACATATTGGTGATCTACAGCTTTTTCCATATAAAGCTTCAAAGGGTGCCATCTGTATGTTGGCTTGATAACTATTGTTGTATGCAAATTCTACCAGAGACAAGTGATCATGCCAACTTCCTCCAAAATCAATAGCACAAGCCCTGAGCATATCTTCTACTACCTGATTTTTTCTTTCAGTTTGACCATCAGTTTGTGGGTGAAATGCTGTGCTAAAATTCAATCTAGTCCCTAGTGAATGTTGTAGGCCTTTCCAGAATCGTGATGTGAATCGAGGATCTCTATCAGATACAATAGTGACAGGGACACCATGTAATTTGATAATTTCTTTCATATATAATGCTGCTAGAATATCCACAGACCATCGCCTTTTTATTGGTATGAAGTGTGCGGATTTAGTCAATCGGTCTATGATCACCCATATACCATCGTGTCCTCCTCTGGTATTAGGTAAACACATGATGAAATCCATCCCCATACTCTCCCATTTCCATTCAGGAATATTTAAGGGATGTAATTTACCTGCGGATCTAAAATGTTCTACTTTTACTTGTTGGCAAGTGAGACAACGGGACACGAAATCAGCTATTTCTCTCTTCATATTGGGCCACCAGAAGTTTCTTTTGAGATCTTGATACATCTTCGTGCCTCCTGGATGAATGGTGTACTTGGAATTATGTGCTTCTTCTAGGATCAGTTTCTTCGTATCCTCATGATATGGTACATACACTCGACCCTTATATAGCAATCTTCCATTATTAGAAACAGAGAAATCCGGCCTTTATTCAATATTGGCTTTAATTTCTAGTAACATGGGATCATCTTTTTGCAACCCGACCAGATCCTCTATTAATGTAGGTTGAGCTCAGATATTAGCCATGAAACAATCATCTTACTTTATGTCAATATCTAAGTTCATCTGAGCAAATTGAGGAATAAGATTAGTCATACTAATCATAAGACTTGATAGCATACCCATTGGTTTTCTACTGAGTGCATCTGCTACAGCATTAGCCTTGCTAGGATGATATTGAATAGCAAAATCAAAGTTTTTGAGATATTCTAACCATCTCCTCTACCTCATATTAAGCTCTTTTTGAGAGAATAAGTATTTCAAGCTTTTGTGGTCCGAGTAGAACGTGAACTTTTCTCCATAGAGATAATGCCGCCAAATTTTTAAGGCAAAAATAATTGCTGCCAATTCTAAATCATGCACGGGATAATTTTCCTCGTGACATTTCAATTGTCTTGAAGAATAACAGATTACTTTTCCATCTTGGATGGGAACGCATCCTAAGCCAATGCCAAATGCATCCGTATATACTTTGAATCTACCACCTTCCACCGGTAGTGCTAAAATAGGAGCTGTAGTAAGGTGATTCTTAAGAATTTGAAAACTCCTTTCACATTCCTCTGACCAGATAAAAAGATTTTCTTTTCTTGTGAGTCTAGTTAAAGGAACCACAATTTTTGAGAAGTCTTTAATGAACCTCCTATAATAACCAGCTAGACCCAGAAAGTTTCTTACTTCTGATACAGTCGTTGGATGGCTCCAATTTCTGACAGCTTCGACTTTCGAAGGATCCACAACGATGCCTTCCTTTGAAATAATGTGACCTAGGAATGAAACTTCATTGAGACAAAATTCACATTTGTTAAGCTTGGCATAAAGTTTATGTTCTCTAAGTGTTTGCAAAGCTATCCTCAAATGTTCCTCATGTTCCTCTTTTATCTTGGAATATATCAAGATATCATCAATGAAGACGACGATGAACTGGTCCAGATACGGCTGGAAAACTTTGCTCATAAGTTGCATAAATGCTGCTGGGGCATTTGTTAACCCAAACGGTATTACCACGAATTCATAGTGGCCATAACGACTTCGAAAAGCTGATTTATAAATGTCTTCTTCTTTAATTCTAAGCGGATGATAACCTGATCTGAGGTCTATTTTGGAGAAATACACTGCTCCTGAAAGTTAATCGAAGAGCTCATCAATACGCGGCAACGGATACTTGTTTTTGATTGTAAGTTGATTTAGTCGCCGGTAGTCTATGCATAGCCTGAGAGAGCCACAAATAGCACCGGCGCACCCCAAGAGGATGTGCTAGGTCTAATGAAGCCCTTATCTAGTAGTTCCTGCAACTGCCTCTTTAGTTCTTTAAGTTCCATGGGGGACATCCTATAAGGGGCTATAGAAACAGGTGCTACTCCTGGAATGAGTTCAATAGTGAAGTTGACTTCCCTCTCGGGTGGTAAACTAGGTAATTCGGATGGGAATATATCTGGGAACTCATTTACAATAGGAATGTTTGCTAAGACGATTTCCTTAGATTCAGTAACAATAACAGAGGTAAGAAAAGCTTCACATCCTTGCAAGATGAGTTTGCAAGCGTGAAGAGAAGATATGATAGTGGGATACTTCTGTACTTGATGCCAAGGAAAGAAAATCTTGGAAAACCTGATTTTCGGAAGGATATTATCCTATTTCGACAGTTAATATCAGCATCATGATCTACAAGCCAATCTACCCCTAAAATGGCATCATAACCTTTCATGTCAAGGCATACTAAGTTTGCGGGGAGATTGGGACCTTCTACTATCACCTCACTATCAGGATAATATTCGGTAAGCTTAGTTCCAGATCCTAAGGGTGTGGCTATAGCAAGATCTGAAGGTAAGGGAACTGATGCAATTGGTAATGTTTTGGCGAACGTAGTGGAAACAAAAGAATGAGAGGCACCAGTATCGAATAGCATAAATGCAGGACGAGAACAAATTTGAAGAGTACCTTCCTTAAGCCCACCATCCCTGGGCGCTTCCTCTTCTTCTAGAACGGCATTGAGGCAACCCTGCCTGCTGCGTCCATCACCAGATGACTGGTCTTTCATAAGGGGGCAATCCGGCATGCGATGCTCCCTGCTTCCACAGTGTAAACAAGCACCAAGGCGCTTCCAGCACTCTTCAGCCGAGTGGCCAAACTTTTCACAAAAAGTGCAAGCCGTGGCGACTTGCTCCTCCTCCTTGACTTTCTTATTTTTTTAGGAACTTCCACCATTCCTGCTCTTGGATCTTTTCTTACTATCACGGCTTTTGTGAGGCTCCGTGATGCTGAATTTTTCTTTCTTATAACGCCGATCAGATTGTCGACTAGACTCTTCTCCTTTTCCTTTCAATTTCTCGACCTTTTCTAAGGTTCTTTCACATAAGTATGCCCGCTGTACCATCTCCGCATAAGTACGGATGTTTTGGGTCCCGAGCTGCTGAATGAAATCGGGTCGTAACCCGTCCATAAACCGATTAGCCTTTAATAGATCGGTATTGATTAAATGCGGTGCATAAGGTGCAAGTCTGGAAAATTGAAGTTCATATTCCGCAACTGTCATCATTCCTTGTCGAAGAGAGGCGAACTCCATAGCCTTTCTTTCTTTCACATGCTCAGAAAAGTACTTAGCACAGAACAAAGTGAGAAAACCATCCCATGTATGAGGTGCATCGGCCGGAGGTGCCGAAATCGACTTCCACCATGTACAGGCATCCTTGTTGAGTTAGAAAGTTACAAGACGCACCTTCTCTTGATCGGTGCATTGGATGACGTCAAATATATGGTTCATCTTGTCAATCCAGTTCTCTGCTTCATCCGGATTAGAAGAACCATAGAAATGTGGAGGGTTTAAACTCCGGAAATTACGATGTAAGTTGCCAGCCCTTGCCCTTACGCCTGCCTGGGCCATAGTTTGCAATGCCTGAGTAAGGCCGGCAATTGTTTGTTGCATGCCATTCCAATCTACGCGATGAGCCATTTGTAAAATAAGGTACCTAGAGAAATGTAACAACTTGTTATTTCTTGTGGAATTGGAAGAAAATTATCTTAAAGCTAATTAACTATCTTATCCCAGGCTCTATCCAGTTCTCGCATGGGTATGAAATTTTCTTCCTTAGTTCATAGGTAGGGGTCCTTAACCTTGGACTTATCCTATGACATGATTCTTCTCCCTAAGTCCTGAGACTTAGGCTCTGATACCAACTTAACTGTCACGTCCCAAGTCTTTATTACAGCGGAAGACTAACTTGAGGAACGTGAACAGCCGGCATGATAAGCCTCTTGCGAGCAAGAACAATCAGAGTGCAAGACAATCACACATAAGAATACAATCACACAATAATTTAATCAAACTCCAACTTTATTTCATTAATAATCAAATATCAAATACAATCACTAATCTTCATCATACTAGACTCAAGAAATAAGAAAATTACATAGACTCAATCTAAACAATGTAGACTTCCTAAGTCTTTACTCATTCTTCATTCACTCTCGGACCCGCTATTTGAACATTCCGAATCCAATTCTGACTCACTTCCATCTCCTGAAAAGATTGAAAATAGGTAATGAGCACACTTTCCCAATAGGTATCTTCGCATCAACATGAAGGCACTATTAAAGTAATTAACAATTTTACTCTAGAGGAATAAGGTAAAATCATGCGAATGCGATAAATCACAAGTAACCAAAGTAACAAGATGATCATGTAAGATAGAATGAACAAGTATGAACTAGCAAGAATGTAACAAGAACATGATATGGCCCTTCATGAACAAGAATGTAACGAGAATGTACTAGCAATACCACGTAGTCATCACCCAAACATCTTTTGCTTATGAGCAAGTATTTGGTGAATTTCTGTGGATTATCATGTATCAAGCAAGAAAGTCATGTATAAGTATTTTCATGATGCCCGTGGATCTTCACTTATTTATAGAGAAAGTACTCCTAGCGCAATGCAACGCCAGTAGCATCATACCCCATGGTTTATAATAGTATGTTTCTAACAATCAGCCGAGGGGATTAGCATAGAGCCCGTGAATATATTCAGTGCTCGATCGCATCTTCAAGTATAAATCAAGCTACTTTCACGTTTCAAGCAATAAAGTATGGCCAATAATATAGCAAGTTCAAATAAGTTCATGATAACAATAGTTCAATGAATGAACGCTTCAATGAAGAAATGCGAGTCAAGAATGACTTAAAACAAGGTTATACTCATGGAAATAATTCGGTAGCATAACGGTACATTCCTTAACTTTCGTAATTTAAAATTAAGTATTTTGAAGAATATGACAAGTCCTAATCCATCAATAATCCATCTAACAACTTTGGAATATCAACCCTTTGGTCAAATCTCGGGTTAAAGAACTTAGAACTGTGACGGTCTAATACTGGGCTGTTACATGAACATAACGGTCGAGTGTTGGGCCGTTAGAAAGGTTGAATCCAGAACAACGGAATTGGACTCAGTACAATGTGATGGTCATATATTAGGCCGTTAGATGGGCATGACGGTCTAATATGGATCCGTTACATATCCAGAACCAGAAAACTTCGATAGTGCTTTCTAACAATTGGGCTTTCATGGTACAACCAACTCGGCGTCCTAGTGGGAATCCCAGGCTCGCGGAGAATTACGGAGGCCTTGAAACAAGATTTCCTAGTCTATTGGAAGGAATATCCAATAGAGAGGTCCTCATGTTCAAGAATATGTTCCTATAGTGCAAAGTGTAAACTAATGGCCATATACCGGAATATATGCCATGTACTTAAAGAAAATGACTCTATAGATAGAAAAGACTGTGTAGCGATGTGAAACCATGATAAAAACTCCGTCATTACATCATTTAAAATCATAGTGTAAATACAAAACTATAGAGTTTAGCTAATGAAATTAACATATGTTTGAAATAACTAGAGATGCTTTTAAACATGCAATTTCTATCATAAGTCAATTTATAATATCTAGGTCATGAAAACAGGTTAAACTTAGCTAACTAGGCTTACTTATAATTAAATCTGACTGGTTTCCATTCTGTCTCGGGATGACAGAACACAGTGATATGACGGTCTAGAATGGATACGTCACAAGTCTGTGATGATTTATCGTGGGGCCGTTACAATGTTGTAACGCTCTAGTTATGGTGCGTTAAAGACAACAGAGAAATTTAAAGGTAATGGGGAATGTGACCGCTTATCGTAAGATCGTTACACGCATGTGACGGTCTAACTCTGATCCGTCAGAGCCCTGTTGATAGTATATAAAAAAAATAAAAGATCATGCTTTGAACATATCATGTTTTAGAGAAGACTTAACTACTCTAGCCATGATAAAACGAAGTAAAGGCCATCTAGATGCATAGGTAGTAATGAAATAATAAGAGATAACTTTTATCTTTAATTAGGGTTGAAGGTATGCATGAATGTATAGACTAATCCTAAAACATGAGATTCATGAAGTATCATGCATGAAATCCAAATAAAGTAGAGGGCCTTTATCCCTAACCATGTATTTTTGCCGTCCATGAGATAACCTACCTTCTTACTAGGCTTTAAACTTCGAATTTGAGTCTTCAAGGCACGCCCTAGTTCTTCCCTTCCTGAGATTTTTCAGCAACTTCACGTCGCTCTAACTCCTCAGTCTCTTGACCTAAGGACGTGAAATTTTGAGGTTAGGAAGATGACACTAAGAGGAATAAAAAGTTCTAAAGCATCTAACTCTAATTACCTCATTTAGGCTCTCTAATTTCCTGATCTTCAGCACCCTGCTGCACAGTTTCCTGGGTTGGCGTGATGAAACCAGCAACTTTAGATGATTCTACCTCTTGGGTACTCGACCTCCTAACATGAAATTTTGAGAGTTGTCAGACCTTAGTATTAGAAATAAAAAGTTCCAAAGGACTTACCCGAGATTCTATCTCCTTACCTTGTTTCTTCACGAGCCAAAAGTAAGGGTCGCTCAGTTCAGAACTGGGCTCTTTTTATAGGGTTTTGGCTAGGGTTTGAGGATTAGATCGATTTTAGAGTCCTTAGTTAGCCAGAACCTGATCCCTAAGAGTCCTTAGTAACCTTACACATTCTTCTAATTAGGTCTCTTGTAGATAGGATCCCAAAGATCCAATCTTTTTGTTCTTTCTTCCATTTACGGAACTGACAGAGTGTAACGGTCCAAGCTGGGCGCGTTACATGACTGTGGCGGTCGCACGATAGACCGCTACATCCTATGTGTGCAGAATTCAATTTTATTCAAACTCTTTTTGTTAATTATCCACATAATTATGTATATAAGGGGTATTTATCCTTATAATTCGTGAATATGCTAAATAACCTCCAAGAATATGGTTCAAACTTAATGGGCTTTGTCCATAAACCTATTGGGTTTTAACTATTAAAGCTAGATTAGTTATTTAACATAATTGGGCTTTATAATCCCAACATAAATTCATTTGTTAATCTATTTTGCCCTTTATAAATTCTAGAAAATTCTATAAATAATCAAGAAATTACTTATAAATTTTGGGGCACTACACCTCACCCGGTACACTCCTTGATCCTCATGTGCATTGCCCTTGGAAGCCCAGTCTTCAGTTGTGCACAACCCCCTTTCACAATTATTCCTTCCAACCCAGTGCACCACCCAGCGCCCTTACCTGGTGCGCTCCCATCGCCCTGACCCGGCACACTTGAGCTGCACTGACTTGCATGCTAACTTGTCCTGCACATGCTCAGACCTTGCCTAGCATGCCCAGACTTCAGCCCTCAGATATGCACTGGCCTTTCCTTAGCCTGGGCGGGCCTGCACAGACCCTGGCAGCGCAGCCAAACAAACATGCACCGACCTCATCCCTGCCTGGCGTGCATGTGCAACGACCTCAGCACGCTTGGCAACAAGCTGCACCGACCTTGCCTTTGCGCGGCTGCACAGCAGCACCGACCTCTCTCCAACCCCGTGCAATAGCTGCACCGACCTCAGCGTGCATGGCTGCCCGTGTGCACTGACCTGCTCTGACCCCAGTCTGTATGTGCATAGACCTTCCTTCAGCCTCTGGCCCGCCTGCACTGACCTTAAGGTAGATCTGCACCAACTTCCAGCTCCAACATGCACCGACTTCCAGCCTCAGCTGCAACTGCACCGACCTCACCCAACATGCACCGACCTCAGCTCCAGCATGCCTTGACTTTAGCTCCAACATGCTTCAACCTCATCCCAAAGCTGCACCGACCTTGGCCCATTGTTGCACCGGCCTCAGTCCTTGGGTTAACCTTCTTTGATCCCCTCCCCAGTCAACCCATGACCTTTGCCAAAAGCCTAATAAAACCTTATAATAAATGATCAATGAGCTCAACCTCAATAAATCAAAATATATATATTAAATTAATTAGTTAAGAAACAAATAATAATAATAATAATAATAACAAACTCATAGTAATAATAATTGTTGGGTCCCACAGTGTAGTGGCACGGATCTAGAGGGGGGTGAATAGATCCCTCTCTAAAAATTAAGACCAATTAAAATAACTTGAAAGGCTTCTCAATCAAACCTCACCGAACATGCAAGTGACAAGATCACACACAGAGAGATGGCAATTTGAACTAGCATTATACGTTAACAAATTTAGCATCAATGTGCAAGATAATCAATAATCCATCATGTGAATGGTGGTAGAAGATAAGGAACAAACACTCAACCAATCACACATGCACAAGGATTTTTAGGTGGTTCGGGACCACGACAGGTACCCTACGTCCACCCCTCACCACCTCGGTGAGGCTTCACTAAAACGCTACACAAGGTAGCACATGGGGACGAACCCCAATACACCACACGCTGCTCGATGGCAGCAAACCACACACACACGAGCTCGACGCTCAACACACTACAGAGCAGCACAGACACGAGGGAGAACCCTCAACACGGTGCTCAGCACCACACACACACACCAAGACGGGGAACGCACCCCAACAGTCAATCCACACTCGGAGACACCGCTCCGAACACACACATAGTTTTCTTCAGTTTAAGAGATGGACACAGATGTACATTTGCAAGCTCAATAAGCACAAATCTTCAAAGCAATCTCACTAGACATCAACTAAGCACTAGACTGCAGCAAGTAAGAACAAGGACGGGTTAGAGAACTCCTGTCTGGAGGACGACGGCCTTGGCTTCTTTAATGACTGAGGCGGACTGGACTTTGGAAGGAGGATGAAAGTTGATGCTTCAACAGGTTCAGTTCTGAAGGATGGAAGAGGATGAACATCAGACCCTTTCTTCTTCACCTTGAATCACTTTCTACGCATTGGGTAACTTGGAGATGGTACTGCCATTTTCTTCAACAAGATGGCTTCTGGAAGGTGGAAGACGATAGTCTTCAACCTTGAATCGAGCTCAGCACGACCTGGGGAGAGGCATCATTCAGCTCTGGCTGCACTCCCTGTAAAAACCCCAAAAATGAATGTTTCATTCGAAGCATTCTCACCTTCTATAATGGAAACCCTATCTCATCCAATTTATACCCAAGAGGAATGGGCGGCCACGTGGAGGATATTATCCCCCAAGGACCAATCACAATAGGGCATAAAAAGAATGGATCGATCTAGGGCTCCGGCCACCGCACGAACCGGTGTTTTTCCCGGTTCCTGGAAAGTGTCGACCCCATGGTTCAACACTCGCATTCGGGCAAGACAGAACAAAGCCCAAACAGAACCCAACGTAGAAAGTGTCGACCCATGGGGTCGACATTTTCTACCTGTGGCACTAATAAAAGGCCACAACAGAAAGTCCCGAAATAAGTGTCGACCTTGTGCGTCGACACTTATGTCCAGGGTTCTGAAACATGAACCCAGACATAACCTCGCGATAAAAAGGTCGACCCATAGGGTCAACTTTTTTATCCCAACGTTCAAAGACATAAGAAGGACGGCTAAAAATAGCTGACCCCTGGACAAAGTGTCGACCCATGGGGTCGACACTTTTCCTGACATAAGCAAATTATAACACAGCACAAAATGGGGTTATTCAAAAGACATGAGACAACAAAGATGAATACATGTAAGAGAGAAATGGGTATTAAGTACCCCAAATCATAGATATACCAAGTAGAGATTGTTAGGGAATTACCTTGAGAGATGTCCATCCATTTTTCACAATAAACCTCCTCCTACCATTCAACCAAAGCAACTTACCATTTTGTTGGTCCACATGCATGTGAAGATCCAATTGGAAGATATCCAATGTGGTCTATATGTTCATTCCCATTCTTTACACCTGTCACATTACATACTGGAAGTTAGTCTTCTATATCATTCAAGCTCTAGAAATTGAAACCTATCTCTCATAAATCACTCAATATTTAGACTAAGTCTCTTCAAACCATATGTTAGCTATCACAATAGCTTGAATCCTATCCAAATTAACTAAGGAAGAGTTAGAAGAATTTCACCCAAATTGTTCGGAGACTTTCCTTTCTCACTAACTCTTGTAAACATTTCAAAACACACGTCAGTTAATTTCATCAAATCAGTTGACTGTGTCATACACTAGCCGTTCAATCAAATGGAGTTTGCTCAATTCATTTCAAATCCACAAACTACATATGCAAAAAGTTTACATGGAGAACAATCACATGGTATATAGTTCATCATCAAAATTCCTTAATACACGGTTGTGCACAGGGTTCAACAATCTCTCCCTTTTTGATGATGACAAATACTATGTGTAAATAAACAAAATAGAGTTGACGGATAAAAAGTGTTTCAAGGAAATTCAATTCACATCTAGCATTCTAGACATGAAACCATGCTTAACAATCCAATCACACTCATTCTCAAAATGCAGTCAAAATATAGTTCACACTTTTTGAACACACTAGGCATCATGTAAACCATTTGATAACACAATCAAGAATATAATGCATTCTAACCATGAATTAAGATACCATTCTGCATGAATGATGAATCATCCATCAAACATAACATCCACCAACAAGACATGTTCTTTAAGCATAAGTGATCATCCCACGAAATGAACACAAACCACAAAACAAAATGTCCACATAACAAGACACGCAACCATAACATCCACACATATAGCACATTTCATCTCCCCCTTTGTCATCAACAAAAAGAAGTGGTAAGAGGGGGTAAAGTCAATCAGCTTGTCCATTAGAAGGAGGGTGCTAGAGCTTCAAGGAGAGTCAGGAGGTGTCCGAGGACGCATGAGAAAAGCAGAGAGATCATCAAACTTGGAGTTTTGAATGCCAATGGCAGTATGGAGTGAGTCAATGGAGTCGGCCATGGCAGCGAACTTTTGAAGATAAGTATCATGATGAAGCTTGAGTTCTTTGACTTCTCGTGTGAGGGCATCCACTGATTCTTTGACATTGCAAACTTCATCATCTAATTCGTCAAATTTGGTGTTCATTGATGTATCTACTGAAGATGTAGCCTATGACACTCTAGCTCTGCAGTTCTGCTGATGGGTTCTTCATGATCTTCACCTTCATTCTGCCCAGTCCCTGCTGCCGGGGCTTTACCTTTCTGTGACGGAAGAGTACGAACAAGAACACCATTTATCAATTCATATCCCATGTTGGTGTAGATGGATGGGATAGTATAGATGTCGGCATCCTTAATTGGATGACTGACCTGCTGACTCAAGTCAATATGCAAGGACTGAAAAATTGGTGTTAAAGCAACTCCATAAGGTAAATTTCTGTTCTTGGACTTCCTGCAGCTGGTTATGTACTCAATCATCACCACTGGGAAGGTAACCGGTTCTCCACTCATGATTTGTACAAATAGGAATTTGTGCATGTCAGTTACTTGTTCCCTAGACCTTGATCTTGGCAATAGAATAGTGGTCATCATGTGATGCAGAATTCTCTGAAGAGGTGGAAATTCATTTGCATTGAGCTTCGGTACACAGCATGGTGTTGCTACCTTATCCATCATGAGTTCATACGCAAGCTCTTCAGAATAAATGGCTTCTTCATAAATCATCCCACTATCCCAAGGCAAATTTAGAGCTCTACCAATCAATTGAGCAGTTAATGGAATAGAGTGCCCATCTAACTTGGTGTACAATTCATCATTTTTCACAACCATATTCCCATAGAACTGATGAACTAGGGAATGATAGACTCTTCTATGCTCAGTCATGAATAGAATCAAATTTGGCTGCTTCCTCAACAATTCTACTAACCTTGGCAGAGCAGTTTCGATGCTTCTAAAATCAACGGCACGAGGTCGCAACACTTTTCTCTCAACCAGCATTTTTGTTTCAGCAGCCCTTTTTCTTGTCTCAGCCTGGGCTTCTTTTTCCTTGCACTGTACCTCTTTTAGGATGCGGGCTTCCTCCCTTTCTAACACCGATCTCTTCTTGGGTGCCATATGTGCAGCTTGGATAGCAGATGGAGGATGTAGATGCAGCAGTGAGACCCTCGAGCAGTTGGAAGGCTACCTCTGAACCGACTGGAGTTCACGCCACAAGCAGCTGCTTCTCCAAAAAGATGTGCTTCGAAGGAGGGTGCCGCGATAGCTTCAAGAGGAAGAAGGAGGGGCGAACGCCGCCGCTCGCCGGAGGATGCTCTTGGAAGGGATGGGGTGGACGGAGAGAAACGAGGGTTGGAGGAGGAATGGAGAGGAGGAGCCGCGGAGGCTTGGGAAGTGGAGGATCGCCCGTGGGGTGTTGCAGATGGAACGTTAGGGCAGGAGAGGATGGGTGATGAAAGGGTTTAAGGAGAAGAGAAAGAGGGTTTGGTTCGATTAGGTTCGACCAGAAGAGAGCCAAACGACCTTGGGTTCGAGCCATATAAAAAAATGGCGTGAGAAGTGAACCTGGCGATCCGGTTCACAAACCGAGTTCGAAATAAAAGTGTCGACCTTGTGGGTCGACATATTTTGGAGACGATTCTGTCTAGCGAGAAACAGAGGGACACACGGTAAGGGTGTCGACCTTAGGGGTCGACACTTCTTCTGCACTTTGAAAAATCAAGTGAAATGGAGTGAATTGAAGGCCAAATGAACCCAACTTGATATCCACGAAATGATAAACACAAAATGGGCAATATGTGGGTTGCTCAACTGAGAGAAGTTGATTTTGGACAAGGGAAATCAAATACCCACACTTGGATGATCAATCCAATAAATCATGCAGGCTTTCATTTCTAATAACCAACACAAATCATTGAAACTGAATTGTTGCACAGAATAGACCAAATTTCAATTGAGCACACTTCATCCTCATGAATAGCAGTAAAGCCAGGATTGCTTACCTTATCTCCTTCCTTCTGAGCACTTCACTGAACTGAAGATTAAAACATGTTAGGGTCACCAAATGTAATCTAATAACCCTGTGCGTCAGAACTCGTGGTCAATGAATTATGAGACAAAATCTGAGGAATGGACACAATGTCAGAGTAGTAACTCAACACACAAAAACATTTCAATCAAAATTTGTATTCCTTTTGCCCATCACAATTTTTAGTTGGTCACATGGGAGTGTTTCTAATCGACTCAGTTCAACAACCAAATAGACATGGTTTTCTCTTCAGCAAAATCCATTTTAGAGGAAATTCAGGGAATATGAGTGGGATTGCATATTCAAAGTGAGTTATGTACTTCAATTGTGGGGGTTCAACAATTGAGTTCTTATAATGCATTTTAAGCATGTAGGCAGACAAGCAAGCATACATAGTTATAAAATCAAGCATAAAGGTCCCTTAGGGACAAGTATAAGAAGAATGCAATAGATTTGAGCAATTATGTCCATGAACCATATTAACATGGTTGTGCTTACAAGTAGACGTACTGCTTAACCATTGATTATCAACTAATTCAGGAAATACATTCAAACAATCAAGCTCAGATTCAACATGTGAACGATGAAGAATGACTTTCAAAACAATATGGATAATCATTTGTTCTAAGTAACACTAACAAGAATCTCTCCTCCCTACATTTCAATACAAAATGCTCGGCTTTTGGTAGCTTCGCACAGTCCCATACAATTTTGTATTTATTTTAAATAGCAACATGACTAACCTTTTGACACGAGGCATGTCCTTTGTCTCAGGGGCAGTTCTTGGTTACTCGGTGGTGCGGACACCAGAGCACACGAGCGGCACGAGTCGGCGAGCCACCGGTATCGTACACGGAGCACGACTCGAGCCACCTCAGCATCCATCTGGCTCGGAGACAGCCTGGAGACTCCCCCATGAGTCCCAGCATTTATCATATTTAGTTAGACTTTATTTGTGTTTAATGTGTGTTTACTTCATTTTATTCGGTATATAATTTTGATTGTAAGAGGGGCTTATTTGTAAAAATGGGACCCCTGGGCCCCACGGGACCCCAGGCCCCCTCCCATTGATCCACCTCATCCCTAGGGCCCCAAGTGGGGTCGGTCAACCATTCAAATGGTGGCTTCTAGAAGGGTGGGCCAAGTGGGGGACATTGGAATGAAAATGCCAACAATTCCAACCCACCCCCACCAACCATGTCCCCCCCTTGCCTCCCTAATCAATGGGCTGCCCCCCCTTGTATTTTTAATTTTAATTTTTGTGTATGGTCACATGCAATCCCAGCCCTCCATCTCCCATCCCTAGATCCAACGGTTGAGGATTGATTAGACATGTAACCTATATATGCTTGTAATTTTCATTTTTGAGAAATTAATGCCATTTGAACTTGGAAAATCCTTGGAGCAGCCCTTGGGCATCCCCCCTCTCCCTTTCTCCCTCTCCCCCTTGCGGCTGAGAAGGCTACCTTCTGGAGGTGTGACTCCTCCTTATCGGTTCCGATCATCATCGCCGCCGCCATGAGCCGCTATCGCACCGCCATCGAGTTCGCCAGAGTTCTATTTTCAGCCGACCACTGCCACTTCCACGAAATTCTGCAATCAGCCACGAGCTCAGATCGACTTGGGATTTTTAGGGGATGTTTCATAGGTGTTCCTTACGTTATACAAAAATTGGTGGGTCATGAATCTTCGATTTGATAATTTTTCATTTTCGTTCAAGTTCCAAGTTCAGTTCTACGAGTTTCAGATATGATTTTTCCACTTTTCCTGAGTTTCACATCTTCGATCCACCTTTTGATTTTTGCTAGGATTCCCAATTTTACTGGGAGTTCTATCCATGAAGCCCTCCTTCCACGAATTTTCCTGAATTTTGACCAGCCCTCCACCTATTTTTCAAAATTCGTTCTCAGAGCTAGCTACAGTACTGTCCACCTGTTTCCAGATCCGACCACCCTCCAGTAAACAAATCATAACAAATCACAGCCACCTCCAATCAGTCGACAATAAATATCCCCGTTTTTCTTGTTTGAAATACTACAACGTTTTTGAAGAGCTCAGGAGCTGAATCGGCCATCTACCTTACGTTCAACGGCAGTTCTCAGACAACTCACCTGCAGATCTGAGGTTTCGGGTACTGTACAACAGGAGCTTGTAAATTCAGTAAAGTCTAGATCTGACCAGATCCAGAAAATCTCTCTGGGCCTAGATAGAAGGATTTCAAGAGAGCTTTCCAATGATAGCTCATGCGCCCCGATCCGACGTCGGGATTGATCGCAGCGGCCATTCTCGCCGGAGCGCGCGCCGAAGGACAGAACCAGAAATCCGTGGGCAGCTAGTTCACGAATTGGGAATCGGGGCTGATCGACCCCCGATCGGTGTTTCCGGCCGACCACCGTCCGTGGAGGCGCGCCACAAGGGGTCCCCATCATAGCGGGTCCCACCCCCGCAGATCCGGAGGACAGCGTTGTCCGTCGGCCCCACGAACCCGTAGAATCCGCCACTCGGAAAGCACGAAAACGCGGAGTTCGGCACCGCCGGGCGACATCAAGATGCTGCCCGTCAACCCGATTTGCATGATTCCCGGGCCCCACATGTGACCTTTTACCTCCCTGCGTGGAGTGGGTCAAATTATTGTACTGTTGTAATATTGTTAACCGGGAGTCCATGAATTGGCCGGGGTTGTCTTCGCCACGCCGAGTGCGTGGAGGTAAAGGTCTCAACTTCTCGGCATTCGCTTGCTAGTTTAGTATATGGTCTTTTGCCGCTGCCGAGAGCGATAGGTACTAGCTCGTGAGTCCATGTCACCGCTGTGAGTGTGAGAGTGACCCGTCCCGTGACTCGATCCGAGTCCGGAAGTGAGTCGACTACCCATGAACTCTACCGGTTCTTCAACCGCGCACGATCCGCGTTTCCCTCGCTTGGGACAACGTGTGAGCTTGCGTTTCTATTAGCGACGTATAGCCCATAGGAGCTCTCCGTGTCGGGCTTAGTGTCTCTCCCATCATGTGTTGCTGGTCGTGTCCGCATCTAGAGTCCGAGGTTCATACCACGTAGAGTCGGTCCCCGTGTCCGTCCCGCATCAGTTTGGTATCAGAGCGAGTTGAGTCTAGGGTAGTCTTGCATAAGTCTTGCATGCATCATGGTCTAAGTCGAGTCTAGGATCATCATTTGTTTTCCAAACAAAAAAAAAGGTGTTTTAAAATTGTATTTCATCCCGATAATTCGGTATCTTAAAAGGTGTTGTCCGAACGTTAGGCTACGCCTATCGGGAGGTCGCACACTTGCGGGAGTGATCTTCGGATCGATTAACTCCGCCACGTACCGGATATTGGTTTAAGTCTAGGTGCATTAGTCAGTGTTTGCATCAGTTTGTGTCTCCTAGTTCGTGTGTAGTCCAATAAGAGTCAGTCGGTCTTGTCCAAGTGGCGGCATGTCTAGCATGTAGTTCCGCCAAATTCACATGGAATCCCCATCACCCAGGCAATATGGCCGTTGGTCCACCCATGGGCTTGGCAACCACCCACTCCACTTCCGTAGGCCCGTAGCCTCATATTTTTATGGCTCCAATGGCCCGGGCGACTACCTCAAGTGGGAGGCCGCCATGGACACATACTTTGATTGTTATACCATGTCCGAAGCCGGGCAATTCTGTTTTGCCAAGGAGAGGCTTCTACACGAGGCCGCCGAAAAGTGGGACCACATTGAGCGCTTGAGAGAGGTTAGGAGGCAATGGCCCATCGAATCATGGTGGGACATGAAGAGAGAGCTTAGGAAGGTCTACGTGCCCCAACCGGTCACCTCCAACCGGCCCCACCCAATCACTTCCAACCAAGTGGGTCCTAGTCGGAGGCAAAGAGCCCCACACGTAGATGAGCCAAGACCCAATCCTAGGACGGTTGACTACGGGTGAGTCCACCATGATATCCCTATTCCAACCCACTCCGTTGTCGAACTTATGCAAATGATCTTGGACCGGTTGGATGGGGTGGATAGGACACGTACTCCTAGTGATGTACTCCTACCCGAGCCTAAGGAGGTAGCAACTGGTAGCCCCAACCCAATGCCATCTATAGTGCCATCCCGAGGTCCTCTTCACATCTTGGTGGATCCTCTTTCCCCACCCACGAGAGCTCCATTGCCTACACCCCCTGTCCGTCAGGAGGATAAGGGTAAGGACACACTTATCAAGGAGCGTAGTGGATCATGACAGCAGTGTTATCGCTGCCAGGGGATTGGCCACTTTGCCGGGCAGTGTCCCACTCAGACCTCTCTAGCCCTAGGGGACAAAAGGGTTGGAGAAGCCTCACTCTCCGATCTTTATTCGGAGCCACCTCAGTCACAGCTACCTATGTTTCTAACGGGAAAGCTACTTATAGCCGAGCCACTCCTTAGCTGGCTTAAGAATGGCCTGGCCCCATCTCCCCTCCCATCTATTGACCCTATCCTACCTCTGGTGCCAATCAATTCCTTTCACACCACTTTCTGGTCTAGTCACTATGTGGATACATTAGATGACCTTCTTAAAGGGTTAGACTGGCAATTGACTTTTACACACTTATTGGCTCCAGGCTTTGACCAACCTATAGGTCGTAGCTTCACACATCCATCCTTAGGGTCTATCACCTCCGTGTATACCGTGGACCATATCACCATGGAGGTTCCTTTACTCCTCCCCTTACCGGCCGAGCCTGACTTCACTCCTTTTATCCCGAGGGAGGAGCCCTATCTGCTATACACAGTCCCATCTACGTCGATGGATGAAGGTGACCATCAACACCTTCTAGAATTCCACACATGGGACCTTGAGATGAGGGAATCCATATCGAGGGGTCACACATTCTTTGATCCCTTCGATCCCTTTCTTCATGGGCCCTTTGGCCCACAACCTCCACTCCACCTCTTTAAGGAAGTCCACTATCACACCCCTCCTACTTGGGCCTGGCAACCTTCACATGGCAATAGGTCCAAACCGTCATTTGGGGGTAATGAAGACTTTGGTTCCCCCGGTCCACCTAAACCGCCCAAACCTCCCGGACTTCCCGCATCCAAACCCAATGTCCATGATTGGTGCATCATAGGATGTCTAGGAGTCCACCATGACATTAACCTCCGGTTATGTCAAATGCATGCATGGCACACATTCGGATGTTCTGGACCACCTTGCATATGATTGGGTTTGACTAACATTAGGTTTGTGTAGGGTCGTGTGTGCATCTGTGTGTTTTTCTTTTTATTAGGCATGTTAGGAGTCTGCATGACAACGTCCGTCATCACATTGAGGTCAGCAATGCACGGTACAAAGAGTTAGCCAATGCCCATCGACACCACCGAGAGTTTCAAGAGGGCGAATATGTCATGATTAGGGTAAGACCTGAACGGTTTCCCTCGGGAACCGTTAAGAAGTTGCAAGCTCGCGGAGCCGGTCCATTTAGAGTGTTGAAACGCGTTGGATCCAATGCGTATGTTGTGGACCTACCCGAGGAATACGGTATAAGCTCTACTTTTAATATTTCAGATCTAGTTGCATATAGGGACCCAGCGGTGATCCCTAGTGAGCCTTTTGAGCCATCTCCTCCCATTGAGAGTGAGCCCACATCTGAGTGTCCACCTCCAGCCCCTTTGTCACGGCAGCGTGAGCATATCGATCATATACTGGATGAGCAGGTGGCAATTACCAGGAGTGGATCTTACCCGCGCTACCTAGTACGCTGGAGAGGGCGACCCGCCACTGAGGACACATGGATCACCCATGGAGAGTTGTAGCAGATCGAACCGGACCTACTGGAGCGGTACCAGAGTGACGCGGACCCTTACTCGACAGGGTCGAGTTTCTCCCACCCGGGGAGAATTGGTGCGGACACCAGAGCACACGAGCGGCACGGGTCGGCGAGCCACCGGTACCGTACACGGAGCATGACTCGAGCCACCTCAGCATCCATCTGGCTCGAAGACGGCCTGGAGACTCCCCCATGAGTCCCAGCATTTATCATATTTAGTTAGACTTTATCTGTGTTTAATGTGTGTTAACTTCATTTTATTCGGTATATAATTTTGATTGTAAGAGGGGCTTATTTGTAAAAATGGGACCCCTGGGCCCCACGGGACCCCAGGCCCCCTCCCATTGATCCACCTCATCCCTAGGGCCCCATGTGGGGTCGGTCAACCATTCAAATGGTGGCTTCTAGAAGGGTGGGCCAAGTGGGGGACATTGGAATGAAAATGCCAACAATTCCAACCCACCCCCACCTACCATGTCCCCTCCTTGCCTCCCTAATCAATGGGCTGCCCCCCCTTGTATTTTTAATTTTAATTTTTGTGGATGGTCACATGCAATCCCAGCCCTCCATCTCCCATCCCTAGATCCAACGGTTGAGGATTGATTAGACATGTAACCTATATATGCTTGTAATTTTCATTTTGAGAAATTAATGCCATTTGAACTTGGAAAATCCTTGGAGCAGCCCTTGGGCATCCCCCCTCTCCCTTTCTCCCTCTCCCCCTTGCAGCTGAGAAGGCTACCTTCTGGAGGTGTGACTCCTCCCTATCGGTTCCGGTCATCATCGCCGCCGCCACGAGCCGCCATCGCACCGCCATCGAGTTCGCCGAAGTTCTATTTTCAGCCAACCACTGCCACTTCCACGAAATTCTACAATCATCCACGAGCTCAGATCGACTTGGGATTTTTAGGGGATGTTTCATAGGTGTTCCCCACGTTTTACAAAAATTGGTGGGTCATGAATCTTCGATTTGACAATTTTTCATTTTCATTCAAGTTCCAAGTTCAGTTCTGCCAGTTTCAGATCTGATTTTCCACTTTTCCTGAGTTTCACATCTTCGATCCACCTTTTGATTTTTGCGAGGGATCCCAATTTTACTAGGCGTTCTATCCATCAATCCCTCCTTCCAAGAATTTTCCTGATTTTGTACCAGCCCTCCACCTATTTTTCAAAATTCATTCTCAGAGCTAGCTACAGTGCTATCCACCTGTTCCAAGATCCGACCAACCTCCAGTAAACAAATCATAACAAATCACAGCCACCTTCCATCAGTCCAAAAAAAATATATCCGTTTTCTTTGTTCCAAATCCTACAACTTTCGTGAAGATCTCAAGAGCTGAATCGGCCATCTACCTTGCGGTCAACGGCAGTTCTCAGACAACTCACCTACAGATCTGAGGTTTCGGGTACTGTACAACAGAAGCTTGTAAATTCCGTAAAGTCCAGATCCTACCAGATACAGAATATCGCTCAGGGCCTAGATTGAAGGATTTCAAGAGAGCTTTCCAACGATAGCTCATGCGCCCCGATCCGACGTCGGGATTGATCGCAGCTGCCATTCTCGCCGGAGCGCGCGCCGGAGGACAAAACCAGAAATCCGTGGGCAACTAGTTCACGAATTGGGAATCGGGGCCAATCGACCCCCGATCGGTGTTTCCGACCGACCGCCGTCCGTGGAGGCGCGCCACCAGGGGTCCCCATCACAGTGGGTCCCACCCCCGTAGATCTGGAGGACAGCGCTATCCGTGGACCCCACGGACCCGTAGAATCCGCCGTTCGGAAAGCACGAAAATGCGGAGTTCGGCACCGCCGGGTGACATCAAGATGCTGCCCGTCAACCCGATTTGCGTGATTCCCGGGCTCCACATGTGACCTTTTACCTCCCTGCATGGAGTGGGTCAAATTATTATACTGTTGTAATATTGTTAACCGGGAGTCCGTGAATTGGCCGGGGTTGTCTTCGCCACGCCGGGTGCGTGGAGGTAAAGGTCTCAACTTCTCGGCATTTGCTTGCTAGTTTAATATATGGTCTTTTGCCACTACCAAGAGCGATAGGTACTAGCCTGTGAGTCCATGTCACCGCTGTGAGTGTGAGAGTGACCCATCCCGTGACTCGATCCGAGTTCGGAAGTGAGTCGACTACCCGTGAACTCTGCTGGTTCTTCAACCGCGCACGATCCGCGTTTCCCTTGCTTGGGATGACGAGTGAGCTTCCGTTTCTGTTAGCGACGTATAGCCCATAGGAGCTCTCCTTGTCGGGCCTAGTGTCTATCCCATCATGTGTTGCTGGTCGTGTCCGCATTTAGAGTCCGAGGTTCATACCACGTAGAGTCGGTCCCCGTGTCCGTCCCGCATCACTCGGTATCGTCATTTATGATTATGTGGATAAGACACTTTCTGATGCGAGTTTCCTCCTTTATTTTAGGGGGGATTGCCGATGTACTCGATGTCAAATCACACTTATTCAATTTTTGGTGGGACTGACAGCTTTTTCCTTACGAGTCACTTGACTTTAATGTAAGAGTTTAAGAATCCTTAAAAGTGTTTAGTGGAAGAACAGAGATCCTTATTGAATGAAGTCAGTTGTATCAAGGTTCCATATGAAGTGAGTGATTGAACAGATGGTAGAACATAAATTAGCCTTTTCAAGGTTTTGTCTCCCCCTAAGTGTATGCACGGTTGACAAACCAAAATGACCTTGTTAAGATGTGTCAAGAGACATTCATGTCTGAATCAATGCAAGTTTATTTAACAAGGTTGTTCGGTCGTAGAAGGGTTCAAAAAGAAACGGATGTATATGATATACACTCAAGCATGTCAAAATGGTGTATTCAAGCGAGTTGATTACCGGTACGTGATGAAGTACGTAGGTCCTAAGACCACACTCACGCATGATGAAAGCTTCCAGGTGGACTTAATCTACCTTTCCATTGACACCATTTTATATACCGGTTAATCATGGCATTCATGCACACGAATATGAAATGTATGCGAGTCAGTGCAGCAAGATGACAGATGATTAAAAAAAATTATTTGTATTCACAAGTATGCAAAAAGATGTGTGTGCTCTATGTGTAAAATTCAACTTTTATCCATAAAAAGAGACGAGTATAGCTAGAAAAGAACTTTGTGAACAACTACAAAATTATAGTTATTCACACAAGAAAACATGAGTGAAAGCGGATAAACTCTATGAACAATTGCAAAAGATTGTTATTCAAACGTGGAAGTAAAAGTGGAATGTATTACCACAATAGCTCATCAAATTTCTTGCCTTGGAGGAATTTTATTCTGTTGACTGCTTCTTCCATCACAAGGCATTCCTGCAAGACAAAATCTTCACTTTGATGTTTTGTTAGGTGCACCACGATTTGTGGCTCTCCAAAATTTCCTTGCATTCATATCATCAAGGTGCGATAACGAGCAATCATTCATGACATGTCCCACATAACCACAGTAATGACAATACACACGTGGTTTCAATTTCTTTGGTTGAACATAAGCATTGGACTTTTGTGAATATCTAGGGGGTCTTTGATTTTGATTATGAAATCTGGGTTTCACATTTAACAACCAACAATTTTTCATGGTATGGCCCACTTTCCCACAATGAAAACATTTAACTTTTCTTTTCTGATCAGCTTGAAATCTATTGTCATGCATCTCACAAGCATTCAAGTCATCCTCTTTCATTAAACTACAATCATGCATTAGATGTCCAAGCTCACCACAATAGTGACATGATGCATTGTTTTGTTTTTGAGCTTGGTGTTCCACATTAGATTTCTTTGCATGCATAATGGGCTTTTGTTTGACAGATGAAGAGGTATTTGGTGTACTTGAGGAACTAGAAGCATGCACAAACGAAGTTTTTGTTTTCAGATTAAATGCTTCCTTTTTACTAGGATTGTATCCTAGACCTTCCTGTTGGAAGTTCACCTTAGTTCCCAAGAGTTTGTTTAGATTCTCTTCACCACTCACAAACTTGCCCAATGATTTGTTCAGGTCAATGATTTCACTTTGAAGTGAAGCAATTACAAGTTCACAAGATAGAATTTCATTTTCACAAGAAGTGACCTCTTCATTTAGAGTGGCATTTATTGTCTTGTAAGATTCTATTTCCTGTTCTAGAATACTTACATTCTCACTTTCTTGAGCGACCATGGACTTGCCCTTTTCAAATGTCAAAAGTCTTTCACACATGGTCGAATTTAATTGTTTCAGATTTTCAAGTTCAGATTTCAACAGATCATTTTCTTTTTCAGATTTCTCGAGGTACTTCAGTTTTCCCTCTAGAACGGAGATTTGAATGAGCAAAACATCATTGTCCCCTTTTAGTTTTTCATTTTTATCCAGAAGGGACTTGGCATCTATCTCAGAATCAAGAAGTTTATCAAAGAGTTTATCATCATCTGATAAAGAATCTAACTTACGTTTTAGACTCTCTTCAGTTTCCTTAAGCAATGAAACTTGGCATGTCAAAAGTTCATTTTCTTTTTCCAATTCTTCAATTTTTGAAATTCGATCAATGCATTTCACACAAGAAAAATTATCATGGATATTTTCATTAGACCTTTTCTTCAGTGCTTTGTTTTCATGTTTCACCTTTTGATATTTTTTTGACAGTTCTTCATAGGCATCTACTAAATCTTCAAAAGATAATTCATCTTCATCTGATTTAGAGCTTACCTCCTCAGCACTTTCATCACAAGTTTGATAGATATCATCAACCATTAATCCCTTTAGTCCTTGCTTCTCTTGAGCTTGCATCAATTTGTCCATAAGTTCTTTGGCGGTTCTGTAAGAGGAGACAAACGTTAATCTGTTAGCATTGACAGAATTTTTCATCAACCTCAAAATTGTAGCATTTTCATGACTCTTTAGTCTATCTCGGGTGGACCACTTGGTCTCATCCCGAGGCAACTTATGCGGACCATCATTAACTAATTTCCACAAATTTGGATCAATTGAATTTATGGTCCTACACATTCTTCCCAGCCATGAGTTAAAGTCATCACCATTATAAAAGGGTAAGGAAGTCAAAGAAGCAATATCTGAAGAAGCATTCATCATTCAAAACTACACTAGGATCTCTCTGAAGATCGTTTGATCTAAAATAACATAGCCGGGCTCTGATACAAATTGTTGGGTCCCACAGTGTAGTGGCACGGATCTAGAGGGGGGGTGAATACATCCCTCTCTAAAAAATAAGACCATTTAAAATAACTTGAAAGGCTTCTCAATCAAACCTCACCGAACATGCAAGTGACAAGATCACACACGGAGAGATGGCAATTTGAACTAGCATTATACGTTAACAAATTTAGCATCAATGTGCAAGATAATCAATAATCCATCCTGTAAATGGTGGTAGAAGATAAGGAACAAACACTCAACCAATCACACATGCACAAGGATTTTTTAGGTGGTTCGGGACCACGACAGGTACCCTACGTCCACCCCTCACCACCTCGGTGAGGCTTCACTAAAACGCTACACGAGGTAGCACACGGGGACGAACCCCAATACACCACACGCTGCTCGATGGCAGCAAACCACACACACACGAGCTCGACGCTCAACACGCTACAGAGCAGCACAGACACGAGGGCGAACCCTCAACACGGTGCTCAGCACCACACACACACACCAAGACGGGGAACGCACCCCAACAGTCAATCCACACTCAGAGACACCGCTCCGAACACACACATAGTTTTCTTCAGTTTAAGAGATGGACACAGATGTACAGTTGTAAGCTCAATAAGCACAAATCTTCAAAGCAATCTCACTAGACATCAACTAAGCACTAGATTGCAGCAAGTAAGAACAAGGACGGGTTGAGAGAACTCCTGTCTGGAGGACGATGGCCTTGGCTTCTTTAATGACTGAGGCGGACTGGACTTTGGAAGGAGGATGAAAGTTGATGCTTCAACATGTTCATTTCTGAAGGATGGAAGAGGATGAACATCAGACCCTTTCTTCTTCACCTTGAATCACTTTCTACGCATTGGGTAACTTGGAGATGGTACTGCCATTTTCTTCAACAAGATGGCTTCCGGAAGGTGGAAGATGATAGTCTTCAACCTTGAATCGAGCTCAGCATGACCTGGGGAGAGGCATCATTCAGCTCCGGCTGCACTCCCTGCAAAACCCCCAAAAATGAATGTTTCATTCGAAGCATTCTCACCTTCTATAATGGAAACCCTATCTCATCGATTTATACCCAAGAGGAATGGGCGGCCATGTGGAGGATATTATCCCCCAAGGACCAATCACAATAGGGCATAAAAAGAATGGACCAAGCTAGGGCTCCGGCCGCCGCACGAAGCGGCATTTTTCCCGGTTGCCGGAAAGTGTCGACCCCATGGGTCGACACTCGCGTTCGGGCAAGATAGAACAAAGCCCAAACAGAACCCAGTGTAGAAAGTGTCGACCCATGGGGTGGACACTCTCCACCTGTGGCACTAATAAAAGGCCACGGCAGAAAGTCCCGGAATAAGTGTCGACCTTGTGGGTCGACACTTATGTCCAGGGTTCTGAAACATGAACCCAGACAGAACCTCGCGATAAAAAGGTCGACCCATTGGGTCGACTTTTTTATCCCAACGTTCAAAGACATAAGAAGGCCGGCTGAAAACAGCTGACCCCTGGACAAAGTGTCGACCCATGGGGTCGACACTTTTCCTGACATAAGCAAATTATAACACATCACAAAATGGGGTTATTCAAAAGACATGAGACAATAAAGATGAATACATGTAAGAGAGAAATGGGTATTAAGTACCCCAAATCATAGATATAGCAAGTAGAGATTGTTAGGGAATTACCTTGAGAGATGTCCATCCATTTTTCACAATAAACCTCCTCCTACCATTCAACCAAAGCAACTTACCATTTTGTTGGTCCACATGCATGTGAAGATCCAATTGGAAGATATCCAATGTGGTCTATATGTTCATTCCCATTCTTTACACCTATCACATTACATACTGGAAGTTAGTCTTCCATATCATTCAAGTTCTAGAAATTGAAACCTATCTCTCATAAATCACTCAATATTTAGACTAAGTCTCTTCAAACCATATGTTAGCTATCACAATAGCTTGAATCCTATCCAAATCAACTAAGGAAGTGTTAGAAGAATTTCACCCAAATTGTTCGGAGACTTTCCTTTCTCACTAACTCCTGTAAACATTTCAAAACACACGCCAGTTAATTTCATCAAATCAGTTGACCGTGTCATACACTAGCCGTTCAATCAAATGGAGTTTGCTCAATTCATTTCAAATCCACAAACTACATATGCAAAAATTTTACATGGAGAACAATCACATGGTATATAGTTCATCATCAAAATTCTTTAATACACGGTTGTGCACGGGGTTCAACAATAATAATAACTACAAACTCACAATCAAAAAAATAAATAAATAATAATAAAGAAGTAAATAATAAAAAGAAAACTTAATAATAATAAAAAGGGAGATCACGTACATGCAATAAAAGATGAGTCAATCAACATAAAATAAATAATAATAATAATAATAATAAATAATGATGATGATAATAACAAATATAATGATACGGCTCTTGTCATCCCTGAACCCTTTGCATGGGAATATTGATAAGGCTTTCCTGGGTCATGCTTAGACCACGGGTTCGCCCCAATCATGGTCATTGCCTGACCCATATCCTAGGCCCACAGCCCGCTATCTTTGAACATTTTCCCGTTGCCTTTTGGCACCAGAAATATTAACGATGCCCATGCAAGTCTCATCTCGATCGCGGGAAGCTTCCCTAGAATGGTCCTGGCTTGATCTTGCACCGGGCCAATAAATTCATTGATTTCCTACCACTATAACCAGGATTCAACCGAATGTTTTCCGTTCCTCTGAACAATAAATCCGTCGTACCCTAGCATACATACGCTCCAGTTTTCCAGTGACGATCATGATATTCTAAAGCCAGACACTCTTCCGCATATTTAATGGCCCTCTGAGTGACCGACATGTTTTGAATGCTTGCTTCCCTAGACATAGGGCTGTCCGGCTGATTCAAGATCGTTATCGTCTTGCTTCTCTCGACATAATTTCTCGGCCATGAGGTCCTTATTCCCGATGATTAATCAAGGGTTTTACCCTCTCCGAGGGGATGTAAATAATGCCGTGACCTTTATGTCGCAGCGGGTTTTGGTCCCGACTCGAACTACACAATTGTCTGATTAGTCAGATCGAGCGTCCCATGGGCTTCCATGAAGCCCGAATGAATCGTCACTTCGTGACTGGCACGCCCACGCACATAAATAAATGAATAACATAATAAGTGAATTTTAGTGCGTCCACAAGTCTGGCACGCCCGGTGGGACCTAAACCACCCTTCATCTCTTCATCGGGATTCAAGGCCTCATGGCCTCCTAATAAACGATGTTTACCTACTTTGATGAATTGCAGGTGTTGTCTTCGCGAGCCCTATGGGGAGAAAAGCCGGACTAGATGCAATTGTCTTTGTGGTCTCGAGGACGCTACTCTGAGACACATACAGCTTCCAGGAAGCATGAAGGCCGCTAAAAAAAAAGAAGAGAAAGAGAGAAGAAGGGAGGGGGAATCAAACCCCCTTTCCCTAAGAAGAAAAAAGAAGAAAAAGAACAAAAGAACAAAAGAACAAAAGAACAAAAGAAGAAAATAAGAAAAGAAAGAAGCAAAAAAAAGAGAAGAGAGAGAATTGGTGAGAGAGGGTTGTACGGCCATATCCGTCGACACCCGTGCTGAACAAAGATTACCACTGTGGGACTGATGCGGTGGAGCGAACCACTCATCCCCTCTTTGAGGTAGTGAGCGCTCTCCTACGCACCCACCTTGGTTTATTCTAGAAAAAAGAAGAGAAGAAAAGAATGACAAACGGAAAGTTGGCAAGCATTGCCGACCAAACGAACAAAAAGAAAGCCGGCATCCCGCCCGGCTCTAGGAGGGTCCAATCCTACGGTGCAATGCCCTGGCCCGTTCCACCTTCCTACTGCCCCTATCCGACATATGACGGCCCCTCGAGTGGCTGTTAGAAGATCCAACAAGTCGCAACTGTAGCTTAATGAATTCCTGCCCATTGTGGGGGATGCTTTATAGCAATGAGGCCAAGCACGGCCACCACTCCCGAAAGGAGCATGCACATACCCCGCCATGAGGGATAAGAAGAAGAAATATACCCCACCATGGGGGCATAAGAGGCAACATAGAATACACCCCGCTCCTGGGGGCACATGAAGAAAATACACCCCGACTCAGGGGCAAGTGAGAAGGATCTACCCCGACTTGGGGGCATAAGAAGAAACAGAGTTGCACCCTAGCTTGGGGGCATCTGAAGAAGAAATGTACCCCGCCATGGGGGCGTATGAAGCAAAAGAAACACACCCCGCCACGGGGGCATGAAAACAAGAAGTTACACCCCGCCTGGGGGCATAGAAGCCATAAAGGATATACCCCCGCCATGGGGGCACATGAAGAGAATCCACCCCGACTCGGGGGCACATAAAGTAAACGTTACACCCTACCTTAGGGGCATTCGATGAAGAAATGTACCCCCACCATGGGGGGCATAAGCAGCAACAGAGTTTCACCCCGATCTAGGGGCATAAAGAGCAAAAGAATACATCCTGGCTTTGGGGATTTTGAAGAAGAAACATACCCCGCCATAGGGGCATAAGAATCAGAAGACACACCCCGGCTTAGGGGCATATGAGAAGTATACCCCTGCCATGGGGGCATAAGAAGCAACAGAGTTTCACCCCGATCTAGGGGCATAAAGAGCAAAAGAATACACCCCGACTTTGGGGCATTTGAAGAGAAATTCATCCCCGCACGGGGGCATACGAAACAAAGCTGCACCCTGGCCTAGGGGCATTAGAAACAAGACACACCCCGCTCTGGAGGGCACAAGAAACAGAAGCATTCACCCCGACCTAGGGGCACATATAAAAAGAAAAAAAAACTCGCCCCGACTTAGGGGCGCACGAAGAAAGAAACACATTCCGCCTTTGGCTCATAAGAAGCAGAAGAATATACCCCGGCTTAGGGGCATTTGAGGAAGAAACACAGCCCGGTCTGGGGGCATAAGAAGCAAGAATAATACCCTGGTCGCGGGGCATGAAAAAAGAAGTTGCGTCCCCCCACGGGGGCATGAAAGCAACATACACCCCAATCTAGGGGCATGAAAAGAAGAAGCCACACCCCGCCCTGGGTGCATCTAAAGTAGAAATTACCCCCCGCCTGGGGGCATAGAAGCCATAAAGAACACACCCCAGCTTAGAGGCATTTAAAGAAGTAACACACCCCACCTAGGGGCACAGAAGCCATAAAGAACATACCCCGCCTGGGCGCACAGAAGCAAAGAAGTAGAATCCACACCCCGAATGGGGGGGCATATGAAACAAAAAGAATACACCCCGGCTTAGGGGAATACGAAGAGAGATATATCCCACTCTGGGGTAAAAGAAGTAGAAGAATCTACCCCAACCTGGGGGCACGATAAGCAATAGTGTTACACCCTTATCTAGGGGCACATGAAGAGAAATATATCCCGCCATAGGGGCGTATAAAAGAAAAGAGAGCAAGAATACACCCTGGTCTGGGGGCACAGAAGCAAAGAGACATACATCCCGACCTGGGAGCATATGAAGAAAGGTATACCCTGTCCAAGAGGCATTTGAAGAAGCAACATACCCCGCCACGGGGGCATGGAAGCCGTGAAGAATTCACCCAAGCTTAGGGGTATTCAAAGAAAATCTACTCTGGTTTAGGGGCATTTGAAAAAGAACTACACCTCGCTATGGGGGCATGAGAAGCAAAAAAACTATACCCCGCTCGGGGGCACACGAAGAGAGAAACTCACCCCGGCTTAGGGGCATTTGAAGAAGAAATGTACCCAACCATGGGGGGTATATGAACCAATGTACACCTCATCCCAGGGGCATCTGAAGTAGGACAAACAACATTCCCCGAGTCCCGGGGGCACACAAAGAAAGAAACACACCCCACCTTGGGTTCACAAGAGGCAAACATGCCCCAGTCTGTCGGGGCAGAAGAAGCGGAGTACACCCCACCATGAGGGCATTAGAAGCAAAAGGTATGCCCCGGTTTAGGGGCATTCGAAGAGAAATATACCCTGCTCTGGGGCATAAGAAGCAGAAGTTACACCCCATCAAGGGGCCTAGAAGCCATGAAAGATACACCCCGCTTGGGGGCACAGAAAAAAAGTTACACCCCAACCTGGGGGCGCATTTGGAGAAATACACCCCAGTCCAGGGGCATTAATGAGAATAGAAGAGCAGAACAAAACGAACGATCATGAGGTAGGCGTGGTCTTCGAACCGGCCTCTTCACAATATAAAAAAGGGAAAAGAAGAAGAAAAGAAAAGAAAGAAAAGACATGAGGCAGACGTGGTCTTCGAACTCGCCTCTTCACAAAAAAGAAGAGAGAAGAGCAGAACCAAAAGAACAGTCATGAGGTGGACGTGGTCTTTGAACCCGCCTCTGCACAACAAAAAGAAGAGCAGAAAAGAAAAGAACAGTCATCAGGTAGACGTGGTCTTTCCACTTGCTCCTCCACATAAAAGAAGAAGAGAAGAAAAGAAAGTGAGCCTTGAGGCAGACATGGTCTTTCACCCTCTACCTTCAGCCATCCAACAAATAGACCTCTCATGTGGTCAGCGTCATGACCTTTCGTCTAAGCCGACAAGCACTCCACCAACGGGGCGTTAAACTGATAAGCATCCCGCCAACGGGGCGTTAAACCGACAAGATATCCCGCCAACGGGGCGTTAAACTGAAAAGATATTCCGCCAACGGGGCGTTAATCCGAAAAAAACATGCAGCCATTAGGGCTTCAAGTCGACAAGCATTCCACTAACGGGGGATTAAACCGACAAGATATCTAGCCATCGGGGCTTCAAGCCGACAGATATTCAGCCATCGGGGCTTCAATCCGACAAGATGTTCAGCCATCGGGGCTTCAAGCCAATAGCTATCTAACCATCGGCCTCTGAGCCGACAGCTATCCAATTATCGGCCTCTGAGCCGACAGCTATCCACCATCGGTCTCTGAGCCGACAGCTATCCAATTATCGGCTTCCCAGCTGACAGCTACTCTACCATCGGCATTCAAGCCGACATATGTCAAGCCAACAAGCAACTCCACCTTTGGCCGTTGGCCACCCAAAAATATACGAACAGAGAGACCTCTCATGTGGTCGGCATCACGACCGTTCGTCTAAGCCGACAAACGTCTTCCCTTCGGCCAGGACGGCCATCTCAAGAGAATTAAAGAATCAACCTTTCACTTTGGTTCGGATCCTTTCCCGGCTAGAGAATTAAAGAATCAACCCTTCACTTTGGTTCAGATCATTTCTCGGCCAGAGAATTAAAGAATGGACCTTTTACTTTGGTTCGGATCCTTTCTCGACCAGAGAACAAAAGAATAAACCTTCCACTTGGGTTCGGATCCTTCCCCGGCCAGAGAATTAAAGAAGGGACCCTTTCACTTTTGTTCGGATCCTTCCCCGGCCAGAGAATTAAAGAAGAAACCCTTTCACTTTCGCTCGGATCCTTCCCCGGCCGGAGAATCAAAGAATAAACCTTCAACTTCGGTCCGGATCCTCCCCGACCGGAGAATCAAAGAATTACCCTTTCACTTTGGTTCGGATCCTTCCCCGGCCAGAGAATTAAAAAGAGACCTTTCACTTTGGTTCGGATCTTTCTCTGGCCAGAGAATTAAAGAATAAACCTTCTACTTTGGTCCGGATCCTTCCCCGGCCAGAGAATCAAAGAATAAATTTTCCACTTTGGTTCGGATCCTTCCCCGGCCAGAGAATTAAAGAAGAGACCCTTTGACTTTGGTTCGGATCCTTCCCCTGCCAGAGAATTAAAAAAAAAAGAGACCCACCACTTTGGTTCGGATCCTTCCCCGACCAGAGAATTAAAGAAGAAACCCTCCACTTTGGTTCGGATCCTTCCCGGGCCAGAGAATTAAAGAAGAAACCTTCCACTTCGGTTCGGATCCTTCTCCGGCCAGAGAATTTTGCCCAAAATCTAGAAAACCCACTCATACTCACGCCAATCGGCTTGAAACCGTAAGGGAATGCAGAACGAAGGTAGAGCGTCCATCGCCCTACCTCCACCGAAGATCTCGCGCCCCGAAAAGGCCAAATCCGCGCTGAAAATAATCACACGAACCCGCCGGTACTTCGAATCCACGGAATGGGATCGCGCCAACGCCATGCCCCGATTCTCATGCCATCACACTCCTGGTCGTCTCCACAGTGTCCCCTCCTCGTCCACCTCTGCCACGGTCGGCCACCCGGGGAGAGGGGAAGAGAGGAGTGAACGGAGAGAGAGAGTGAGAGCACGGTGGGGAGAGAGAGGAGAGAGGGTGAGGGTTAAGAAGAAAAAAGACAATAAGAAATTATGAATATTTCTAAAATCTAATTTTTGACTCGAAATTCCATAAAATCAAAAAAATATGGAAAAATAGCCTCCGCGATCCTCAGAAAGAGCACAACGCACCTGCAGTATCCCGGAGTCTCAAAACTCAATGGTTCACTCTCCACGGGGTTCCGCAGGCTACACAGCGAAAAAACCCAAGTGGATCATAAAACATAATCTGGGACCCACGAAAGCACTCCGAAAGCTCTCAGATTATGATCCGAAAGATTGAGGGTATTACAGAAACAATCACAAACTCAATATAAACCTTCCACAAACCGGAAGGAATCCATAAATCTATAAAATGGCAAGGAAAAGGGTGATTTCATCCAAATGCCCTAAACGCCTAACAAGCACAATCAGCCTCATACCGACCTCAAATCGCGAACAAATACAGTCAAATTAATGGGAATCACATCCCAACAAGCTTGGGGTTCAAGATCTATCATTAGAATCGAAAACCATCGCCTAAAACGGCGAATTCGTCTCACATAGCCCATAGCATGCTTTTGCCCTAAAATGGGAAAACCCACTCAAACTCGTGCTAATCGGCACGAAATCGAGAGGGAATGCAGGACAAGGGTAGAGAATCCATCCCCCTACCTCCATCGACGATCTCCCACGCCGAAAATGTCGATTCCACATGAAAAGCACATCTAGAAACCCTACCATCACTTCAAATCCACAAATGGGATCGCGCCGTGCCATGCCTCGATCCACGCGTCATCCAAGCTCCACGTCGCCTCCACGCCGTCTCCACGTCATCCTGCACCTCCTCCGTTGGTCGCCGGAGCAGAGGGGAAGAGAAGAGAGAGAGGGTGAGAACATGAGATGAGAGAGGGGTGAGGATTTAGGGTTTAAAAAGAAAATGTAATATTAAAAAAATATTTCTGGAGCTCAAAATTCTAAAAAATCAAAAAAATGAGGAAAAATTACCTCTGCGATCCTCAGAAAGAGCACAACGCACCTCCAACATCCCAGAGTCTGAAATATCAAAGGTTCACCCTCCACGGTGATCCGAAGATAAAACAGCCCAAAAATCTAATTAAAAGGCCAAACTCCACTCGGGACCTACAAAACTGCTCCGAACACTCTCGGATTCCGATCCGAAAGATCCAGGGTATTACACGAGGTGCCCTTTCCCCTCCCCACTCATTTCCTATTTAAACAGCATGTAACCCTCGTTCATGAGAATGAGAGAATGAAGATTTGAATTTCTAGCCATGGTTACGAATATGAGTGTTCTTCCAATTTTTGGAACCCCCCCGGGTGAGAGGCCTTAGTTCGATCCATCCTTGGAGGGGAGCATGATGCTTCGGGTGAGTCATCCCTGCGAAGGGGGCGGGTGTGAGACCCCATTTGAAGCCCACATTCTTCCTCCTCCGCCAACCACCATCGCCGTCCGCCGCCACCGCCACCGCCACCGCCATGGAGATGAAGCGAGAAGCTGGTTGCATCGCCCCTACCAAGGGGACGGGTGAGATGCCCCAGCCATCCCCCTCGTGTCCCCTCCGTCATTTCCCACATCGTCTTTCCCACCCCACCACCACCAATGTCCATCCCACCATTTCACCCCGTTCTTCGCTCCCTATAACACTATTAGCCCTAAACCCAGTTGATAGACCTTCCCCAATGCCCTTTCACCCTCCCCCCATCTTACCGTAGCTCCTGCAACCCCAAACTCCACCCCACGGTTGCCATTGGCCAAGAAATACCCAAAACAGAGTACCGCCCACCAACCTCCATGTGCCCCATTCTTCTCTCTCTTTCTTGTCCCATAGCAATCTAAACTCAGTCCATCTAATCCCCACTCCCCCACACCCTTTTCCCCCACCTATTGCACCCTTAAAACCCCACAAAATCCCAGCTCAGACGCCCATGGCGAGAGAGCTCAGAACAGGGGCCCGTTTTGGGATGTTGTCCTTTCAGAAAGACAAGGGTTCGGTCGATCGATTTTGGTAGGTCGGTCGACAGACCCAGGGTCGGTCGACTGACCTTGCAGGTCTGTCGACCTGGGTCTGTCGACTGACCAGGTGGGTCAGTCAACCGACTTGGTGGGTCAGTCGACAGTGTAGATTTATGGAAAAATCCACAAGATTAAAAATTAAATTAATAAGGAGAAAAGAAAGGGAAAAGGAGGGAAGGGAGAAAAGGGGAGCGTGCGTGGATGCTAAAGGGAAGTGTGATCGCTAGAGACCGCATGCCTTAAAGGAATATAAACAATAAATAATAAGGAGGGATCGCGAAAAATACCTTAAAGTGCGGGAGAGATGTGAGTGCAACCTTCTCTTCCAATCGGCCGGCCGATGAAGAGAGCTCTTCTTGATGATTACCCTTGCAAAACACAAATAAACACCAATAAAAGATATGGATTAGAAACCAAAGTGTGTAGCATCAAATTCTTGATATGAAATAGACAATGAAGCATAGATGAGAACACACCTTATTGGTGTTAGCCTTTAAAACCCCTATGCAAAAGGGTATGAAAAATATGATGTGATGAAAGGAGGGTGTATGTGTTGCACAATTGGGAGATCTCAACGTGGTTGAGATGAAAAGAATAGAAGAAGAGGGAGATATGATGCATGAACTAAATAGAATGCATGAAAGAAATAAAAGAGACAAAGGGAAAGAAGATAGGCTTATTGTTTTTTCTTCATGGAAGGGGGAGCTTCAAAAAATCTTCAAGGGAGGAAGATGCTCCAAGGATGTAGCTTGCAACGCGTGGGAGACTTCCTCCTTGAGCCTTTAGTCCAGCATCACCTCCCCTCCAATCAAAGAATCAGCCTTATGAACAAGGGAGAGGGGGGTCCTATTTATAGGAGAGAAATTCATGTGTTTAATTCCATGAAAAATAGAAAACCATGTTTTATTTGGATTTGGAGAGAGATATTCAATGGCTAAGTCTCCTCCGAACCATAGAAAGCCATAGGGACCCTTTCTGAAGTGGAAAAGGAGCTCAAAACGAGGAAAGAATGGAGTTCTGCCAGATTCAGAATTCTGTCAGAATTTGCGTCTGACCCAGTGGGCGCCAATTAAATTTGCGTCAGCCAGCCAGCCGCCAATTCTAAGCCATTTTTAGAAAGATTAGAAATTACCAAAATTGGAATCGAATTTACGTCCACCAAGGCTAACGCGAATTAGGAATTTTTTATGAATTTTGGTCGGAACGAAAAGCCCAAAAAATGGAAAGGAAATCCGCGTCAAGCCGCCTGGACGCATATTTAAAATCACGACATAAAGAAAGATGCCATTTATTGAATATTTTTAGAAAGTCAAATATTACCAAAAATCGGATTGGAAATAGCGTCCACTAGGACAGACGTGAATTTGGAATTTTATGAAATTGGGTAATTATTCAAAAGGCCAAGGTAAATAACGTCAAAGAGGTGGACACCAATTCAAGAATTGGCAACTTTGTGGAGAGGCGTTAATTCAAGGAATTTGAGTTGAATTAAATGAAGAAAAGACTTTGCATCTGTGCTTTGGACGCCAATTAAAGAATTGGCGCCTTCTCGCACAGGCGTTAATTCTTCGTGAATACGAAGTCGGGACAAAATCGGGGAAAAGAAAAATTCACGTCTGCGATGGCGAACGTGAATTAAAAATTTGCGCCTTTTCGAAGAGGCGTTAATTCAATAAATAACACGAATTGTGGCCTGTCGTGCGGGTTTTTTTATGCCGATGACCGGGGTAAAGGAAGGGATACAGCGGGGGAAGGAAATACGGGAGTTTGATATATCTCGGGTTTCCTCCTTACGGTTGCATGCCTCTCACTGCGGTATCGAGCACTCTACTCTTACGAAAAGTTAAAAAGGGTCGAATGGCACGGAAATGTACGGGTATGGGTTAGCCGGACAGGGTGCGGGCGTGCCAGTCGATTTCTCGACAATCACCCATGGAATCAAGGGTTGACCGGGGAAGTGTCACCAGGATGCGGCACGTGGGCTCGGGAGATCGGGCGACATGTGGAGGGAAGGGGTTCCACGGGTGCGAGTGCGCAGGCGATTGCGGGAATCGTGTACTGGACGTCTTTCCCCACCGGTCGCAAGCAACCGGTGTTTATTTACATCGGATTGAATTCGAACACCTTTGTTCCATGCTGAAGAGAAGCATGTATATATCTGAAGCCGTGGGTAGAGGGTCGGGAGCATTCCGCAGCTGTGGGTGCGCTTTAGACTGAGGGGTGTTTACCGGAGTCAGGATGTTAGGCACGTATGCCGAGTGGTGTAGGTAGAAAGCTGAGGGCCCGAATGCGGGCGCTTGTATTCCACTGGTTTTATGCTACATGAGGGCTGCGTGGGCCTTAAAAATAGGCCGAGGGGGCCAAAGTACAACTGGTGCAAGCCGCGGGACAACTCCGACACATGGGTCTATCCCCGGGTCATTGCGTAATAAAGCGGATATCGGCGTGTTTTACAGAAACTCTTTATAAGGAGATCGATGCGAGCCCGACTACCTTGGTGGCGAGGGCGGACGTAGACTGGTGCCTGGTGAAGGTCGGACACGGCTCGAGGTGAGCGGTCGGGTCCGGGTCTCGGACGGCTAGTGTCGTCATGCTGGGGAGTCGAGGTCGGCCCTTGGACTATGATTCCCGGGCCAGAGGTCCGACTAGACTCAAGTTGTTAATCTGAGTAGCCAACGACCGGCTGGGGGGTGAGCAGTAGGCACGCGATTCTATGTCAGAATTAGGCGCGACATCATGGAGTGCGTTTCATCACTGTAGGTTGGCGTACACGGGGCGGACCCGAGATGCGGGTGTACTCGCCGTTGACATAGTCACCTTACATGCGACGAGGATGGACTTATGTGAGACGGCTAAAAGCCGTGTAAGGGAAGTACATGTGACATACCCTCGGCGTGTGTGAGCCGACTAGCAAGCCAACCGCGCACGCACTTAGCTTCTCACGTTCCCGACCCTTGCCGAGAGCCTCGGGAGTCCGAGGGTGCGACAGTTTGGTCGGGGCTGTTTGTCCGTCCGTCTGTGCGTCTTCTTGTGCATGCATTCATTCATCATTCCCCTTGAGCTTCTAAGGGGGGAATTTATAGGAAGTTGAAGGGGTAGGGGTGGGGTTTAGGCGGACCAAGTTGAGGGTTCAACTTGGTCCAGGTAAACCTCTCAAAAAATATTATTATTATTATTTTTTATGTTTCACGGAGTGGGGGAGGTCTGGTTTGGTCCGCCTAAACCCCTCCCCCAGGGGGATTTAGGCGGACCAGCCCAAGGGGCTAGTTTGGTCCGCCTAAACCCCTCCCCTAGGGGGGTTTAGGCGGACCAGCCCCATGGGCTGGTCTAGTCCACCTAAACCCCTCTTCGGAGGGGTTTTTTTGTTAAAAAATCTTTTTTTTTATTTTTGGGTGGGGTTTATGCGGCCCAGCCTGAGGGGTCAGGCTGGTCCGCCTAAACCCTCCCCCTGGGGGGGTTTAGGCGGGCTGGCTGGGCATTTTTTTTTCTTTGAAAAATCTTTTTTTTTAATTTTAATGGGGGTTTAGGCGGGCTAGAGTGGAGAGAGAGAGAGAGGGGCGGCCCCATCCTCTATAAAATCTAGATTTTTATTAATTTTTGTCCTAAATTGGCTAAGAAGAAAAGGACAAAAGGATACCGGTTGGCCGGCCACGCGTGTACGAGGAACGCGAGTGTTGACGTTGGACTTGCGCGACCCTGAGCTCCCGTCGGTGACTTCCTCGTTGTCGGATCCTTCCACGCACGGGTATGGCGGATCTTGTACTGAACTGGGGGATACCGGGACTTGAGGATGGCCGTGGGGCCGTTGGGCTGGGAGGAGGGTGCGTCCCCCAAGGGGGTTCACCCTCCCCGGGGCGCAACCAAGGCCCGGGGTGAGCTCCCTCCCGGGCGGGCCGCAACCCCGAGGGATGGCCCCCGGGGGTCTTCTGTCGTTGTCTGGAAGTGTCCTTTGAAGGATACAAGGTTTTGGGATGCTGGGATTAGCCCTTGGGGGCTATTATTGTAAAGTCGTAGTTGTCGCTCATAAGGTGCTCGGGTGAATGCCCGACACACCACGGGTTGCCGAACGGCCTGGGTAATTGGCTGAGTGGCCTTGGAATGGGCCTTGGGCTGAGAGTATGAGCTTGTGGGGGCTGAGAGGAGGCACCTTGGGCACATGGGCCAAGCCTCGTGATGTGTGCCACGTTGCACGGCGGGTTGGCAGTGTGGCCTCGGGTTGGCACGAGAGCTAAGTCTAAACGGCTCATCGCCGTGTGTCTGAGGGTCGGGAGCGGTCCCGACTTGCTGGGGTGGTTGTTGTGGAACCCGACTGGTGTACTGGAGCCATGGGTTGACCCACGGTTTGTTGCAGAAGGGCTGGGACATATGCGCCCACACAGTATTCGGGGAAATTCCCGCCACCCGTGTGTGAGCCGTATACACATGTCGCGGGCCTCCAAAGCCTGTGGTTGACTTATTCGAGTCTCCCTTTGACCTTGGAGGGTTGAAAGAAGGCGTCCTAGGGTAGCCCCCTGGCCTCTTTACTGAGTGCCACGTGGTGTGGCTTGTAGTTGGAGCGCCACCAGGTTGGTCTGGGTGGTTGTATAGAATGCGGACAAAGTCCGCCGCTGAGGGGTCGGGAGTGATCCCGGTTAATTTCTAATGTCGCCGTACACCTCGGCTAGTGGGTTGGGTCCGTTGGTCAGGCCCACTGGGTTGCCAGAGGGGCCGGGTAGCCCATGCCTTAAAGGTGTTCGGAAAAATTCCCGATCCCTTGTTCCTTGGTATTTTGCTGGGGAAATTATCCAGTTACAACAAATGCCCCCCACGGGTCATGTGTCGGAGGCGGAGACGAGGGCGTACGGCCAGTGAACTTCTCCTTCTGAGTTGTTATAGTTGTATTTTGACACTTCGTGTGCTTTTACTTTATTGTATTGCATGTGTTGAATTTCTGGCGTGCTGACCATTTTTGGTGTTCTGTCTTGCAGTTATGGCATGATTCGGTAGAGACAAGAGGGTCCCGAGGCATGTGGTCTGGGAGGAGGACCACTCGGTGAGGAGGACCGACCGGCCCATGCCCCCCTTTGGCCCGCCGGTCATCACCGTAGCTGATGTGGAGCAGCTTGACTTGGGGATCACGACTGTGGCAGAGGGCCTCGTGGGCGAGCGCGACAGCGGGGTTGGGGCTGTGGAGTTGGCTCGGGTGTTGAAGGCGGGTGGGCTTTACACCTACAATCGCAGCGGTGGCTACCCTGTGGAGTTCCCTCTGGACCATCACTTATTCGAGTTCATCAGGCGCTTTGTTCCACCAGGCATGGAGGAGGGGGACTCTCGGGTTGTCGGAGCCTGTCGTCGACTGGAGCGGGCGATCTTGGTGGGTAGAGACAGTTTGCACGGGATCGTTCTCTGCGGCTTTCCGAGTTTCTCCGGGGACTACTGGAGACAGTGTCAGTTCCCCAGTGCTGAGTGCCTGGGCTTCTTCGGTAGGGCGGACCAGTTCGAAGTCCACGTTGGAGTGATGGGTCCTGCTTCCTGGGATTTGCATGGACACCACTGGGCAGAGGCAGAGGGCAGTCCAAGGTTAGCGTTGGAGTCATCAGGGCTGGAGTATGCCGGGGAGGGCTATGACGACCACAGCCCTTTGTCTGGGATTCTGCGCCAGAGTGCTGTTAGCTGGTATGGCTGCTGGTCCGTTATTCCTTCGCACAGATACCGCCAGGGAGCAACCGAGTGGCTGATGGGCATAGTACACCACTACCGGGTGCTGTTGGATCGGGCTGAAATTAGATATGCTATGACCGGGGCTTTGTATGGGTACCCCTGCTATACGGGGCTTCTACAGGCGTTGACAGAGCGCTTCAACCACAGGTGGAACACCGTGGTGACGGCGGAAGGAGAGACTTCATTAGATCTGTGGTCTCTATTCTAGATCTCAAGGTTGCCGATCAGCGGCGAGGGGTACGAGGAGGTAGTACTGGATGACCTCCATCGCAGCCACACAGACGGGCATGGAAGATAACGGGTTCCTTACAGCTACCGGTATTTGCTGAAGTCGTGGAGGGATTTAGCCCTAGCCGGGAGAGAGAGAGCAGCGCAGACTCCCAGGGTGCCGCTGAATGCGTGGGTCCGCCACTTCTACAATGGGCCCTTCTACTTTTATCAGGAGTTTACGAGAGACCATACTCCATGGGAGGAGTACACAAGGGTAGAGCTTTTGTTCTGGACGTACACCTGGTACATCTATGCGCCACAGGAGGGGTGGAACCCCCATGGGTTGCCGGATGTGACCCATCTAGTGGCGTACTTAGCGTACTGGTTGGTGACGTTTGTGGTCCCACACAGGGAAGATGGCTAGCTGAGGGTAGAGTTGCTATGGCATGCGTGCCTACTGGCGGAGGGACGAAGGCTGGCCTTAGCTCCGGTGGTTCTGGCCAACGTTTACCAGGGACTAGGGGTGCTGGTGGCGCACCCAGCGTCACGTGAGCGGAGTTTGCTTCTGTCGACCCACTACCTCAGTGTGTGGGCTGGTCTGCTGTTTCCGGGGTTGGTGTCTCGTGGGTCCGTGGTGAATCAGACAGCACCACTACTATTCAGCTTCAATGGGCAGTCGGACGGAGACGCACTCGCATAGTTGGAGGGGGCTAGGAGAGTTTTGTGCTACTTGCCCGGTAGGGGCGAAGAGGGGCTTCCCTTTGATGGCGCCACCAGAGACTCCCACCTGATTTTGCTGCCTTCGAGTGGCGGGGCAGCCTGCGCCCTTCCTTATCAGTGGGAGCCGGATGCGGCCTTGTACACCGAGTGGGTGATGAGTACCCGGTCGGTGGTGCTGACTCTACACCGGTCTGTGAAGAGCTTCCTGGAGCCATATTACCCACACAGGTTCACTCGGAACATCGAGTATGACCAGGGGATTGATGCGCTCGACACCCGTCGTTTAAAAATGCCGTGCCACACAAATTTTAAAATTTATACAACCGCACTTACTCACTTAAATGATTTTGAAAATACGAGTAAAGTGGTAAGAACGGGTCGATCCCACGAGGAAGAAATAATCTTTATAGATCAATGTTGGAAAATATCCTTATGTTTTGAAAATCAAATTTTTTCTTTTGAGTGCGATTAACACTAAAGGAATTGAAATTGCAACTTTGAATAAGAAGAGAAAAGTGAAGGAAATATTTAGCCAATTGATGAAGAACATCGTCGTTTCCTCGCCGAGCCTTGGATGAAGATCGCTCCGTCTTGAAAGTCGATGCCGTGAGATGATCAGAAGATAGACTACCGCTTTGGGTGTGTGTGAAGAACTTGTGAAGAGATGTAGATGGATAGAAATAGAAACAAACACAAGTTGAAAATACAACAGAATTCTATTGAAAATAGAGAGTTGGAAGGAAAAGAATAACTTAAAATCTAGAGAGAATTAGGAGAAGTGGAATAAATAAAAGTTATAGAGAATAAAAAGATGAAGAAGTTTGATGAAGAACATAGAAATAGAAAATGAGAGGAACACAGTGAAAAATGTTAAAAACGCAAAAGATATCAGTGCAGATGAACAGTAATATGGCAAAAATCAGAACAGTGAAAACTTAATTATAACTCTCAAAATAATAAGATTTAGAAGAAGTGGTAGAAGATGAAATTTTAGATCTACAAGAGAAGAACAACTTTCATGAAGAACACAGAGTAAACAGAAGATTGGAAATGCTTCAAAACAGAAGAATACTAGAAGGTATCACCTCAGATGAACAGTAATCACGTAGAACAGCACTTAAGAAAACGGGAAATAACTTTCAAACTAGAAGGAATTAAGGGAAATGATAGAAAGAGAAATTGAAGAACACTTAAAAATGAACAACTTTCATGAATACAAGAAAATGAAATGGAGATCAGAACAACAAGTAATAAGGCTAAGAAAGGACTAAATTCTGAAACAAAACTTTCAGTAAAATAATATCAACTTACAAACTTGACATCAAAAGCTCTCAAAACATAACTCCTATGAAGCTCAACTATGGCCAACAAGCAAGAACTTCAAGAAAACAAATCAATCCCATTCCAACTCTTAGCAACTACTCCTAACTAGCTACTCTACTTAACAACTCTTTCATTACATTTGAAACCCCTTTTATAGGGTTAACATAACAACATTCCTACTGTGAACATCTCTTGCTTCTTTTGTTGAATTGCTGCATTTGTTGACTCAGAATTGTGTGCCAACATGTGTTGCACATTTAGATATTTTTTTCTAATTTTTTTCTATTTTTTTCTTCTTCCTTTCTCTTTCTTCCTCTCTCTTTCTCTCTCCTGGCCGGCCGCGTGCGCCCGCGTGCACCGCTGCCTCTCTATCCCTCTTCTTCTCTGCCGCGTGGACCGCCTGGCGAAGGCGCGTGCGCCGGCCCTCCATGCCGCCGTGTTGCGCCCGCGGCGCCCGCCTCCGCTCGCCACGTGCCCGCGTGTGCGGGCGCGGTGTGCCCGCCGTCCAACCTGCGTGCGTTGACGCGCCAACAGGGCGCGCTGACCGCGCCCCTCCGCCTCCCTTGTCGACCGTGCCCGCGAAGGGGGCGCCGTTGCTTCCTGCGAAACACACACTCACACATCCTTCACATACATATTATAAATATATATATATATATATTATATATATTATATATATAGATAATATACATATTGATATATATATCATATATTATGTATATAGCTTATAAAAGCTCATAAAAATAGCAAATAAATTTATTATTTTTTTCTTTTTGTTTCTTTTTCTTGTTGAACAAGTCCATTGGCTTTTGACCTTTATTATTTTTTTTATTTTCCCATTATATTTTTTTTATATTTGTTTCTTGTCGCTTCTCTCGTACCGAGTGCCTGCATAAATAAGTAAAAATCGTTATTAAAATTTATTTAATTTTAGAAAATTAAATATTTGACTCTAAATTAACAGTGAGTGTGATACATGTATATTTATTATTATTTAAGCTCATAAAAATGTGTGTAATCATGAATTAATATGTAAAAACACACACTTATCACACCCCCAACTTACTCATTGCTAGTCCCTTAGCAATGTAAATAATGAAAAATTTTAAGACCAACAAGAGTTTAAAATATCCATGTCTCATTTCTAGATCATCTTTCTTAGAGTCAACTAAAGATTAGGAATCTAGAATCATTATCTCATACTAGCCTTATGTAGGAAATTCAGGTACATGATCAAGAATTCTAATCAAAATTCAGTAGCACTTGTGCATGTGTAATACTAAATTCACAGTAGAGATAATTGCGTCCTCCAGTTGCTATTCCGAACAAATGTCTTTCAATTCTGCACTTCTTAATTAGAGCATTCAGCATAATAGCTTTGTTTGTCTGCCTTATTGCTATGTCCCTTTTGGGATCTCTTTTCTTTTTTTTTCTACTTTTTTTTCTATACACACATGATGCTGCACTACCCTTCACTGTTTTACGCAAACCTCAACACGTCTTAGGTGAAGTAGGCCCGGTTACACAGATCAAAGTCCCCTTTTCCTTTTGACGCGAACCTCAACACGTCTTAGGTGAAGTAGGCCCGGTTACTCAGAATCGGAGCATTTTTCATCGTGATTTTCTCAAAATTTTATTTTACAAAAGATAATATGGCAGAAAGATTCTAAAAAATCTCTTCTTCAAGAAGTGCAGAATATCAGACAGTATGTCTAAAATAGCAGAAGACCTGTCCTACTTGTTTCATTAGCGTGCAAAGTGATTGTATTTGTCTAAAGTGCACATGAACTTTAAAGAGATTCTTAAATCAGTTTTTCATGGCTCGATTAGATAAATGTTCCATCATCCTTCTCCCTAATCTTTTCCATTCCAGAATTACTTTTCATGAGATATGAATCAAGAAACTCCAAATGGTGAAAACTTTTGTTTAGCGTGACAACACATGATAGCAAGAAAAAATTTCTCCCCCCCCCCCAACTTAAATGACATTGTCCTCAATGGCATAAGCATGAGACAGATCGGAGAACAAGTAAATAGATAATATGGTTGGGATGGAAGGATACAACCTGATGGTCGAGGCAAAATGACGAGGGCTTCGTTGCGTTGTAGCCTGACAACTGAAAAAGAAACACACTAAAACAAGATATCAAATTACAAAAACCGTGGGTTGCCTCCCAGAAGCCATTTATTAGCACACAAAAGTCACTAAAACTTTGGGTTGCCTCCCAAGAAGCTCTAAGTTTTATGTCATCAGCCAGACACAAGGTAGATCACTAACCAATGTGTGGCATTCAGAATGAGCCACCACGTGACCTTGTCCTCCTTCAAATTCCAGCCCTTATGCCATTGGAAGACAAGAGTAACCATGTATGGATTGGGGCTAGAAATATGCGGGTCTCGCACATTATTGATTTTAACGTTAACCCTGTGTGTGAGCCAGTTTTCATCTTTAGGGCTCCAAAAATGAGCAATGGCCAATAAAGTGTCAAGATCATGGTAGAACCCTTGCACCATATCATTCCAGTGGTCCCCTTCACCGATATCGTCTCTCCTGACGAGCCCTTTAGGAACGACTTCCTCCATGGTAACTTGTTCAGGCCCTGGGAGCTTAGGAATAAGATTATCAGCCTTAGCCACTTTCCTCTCAGTAACAGCCTCATGAACTTTAAGGGCATTGATCAACTTCTCTTCCTGAGAGGAAGTCAAATCAAAGATGAATGTGGTTGGCACATCCCCCTCAGGTCCTAGAATGTCAAATTGGAGAGGCTCAACTGGCAGGGGAATCAAAGGAGAAGGAAGCACGAGCCCAGTATCCAACGCATCCACAGATTCAGACTTCATTGGATATGCTTCAGGGGTTAGATCAAATATGAAATTTTCTAATGAAACCCCTTCATCATTCTCATCACTCATCTGAGGATTATTAACCAAATTACCCACTAATGGGGTGGGTAGAGGAAATGTAAATGATTCCAGTCCGGCCCTTTCATCATAGGTCAGATCAAATGTGAATTTCTCTAAGACGGGCCCATCATCACACTCAACACTCAATTAAAGATTATTAATCAAATTTTCCAGAAATGGGGTCGGTAGATGAAATGTAAACTTTTCTAATAAGGCCTCATCATCATGTTCGTCCAGGGGAGGAGGATATTCAGAATTTTGTTTCATTAAATCAACAATATTATTACTTACAAAGTAATCCTCCTCTTTATTTATTTCCTCAATTGAGTTATTTGGGCCATTATCCTTAGCAATATTCTCAATCTCAAAACATTCATAGAATGGGGTGATATGATCATCATTAACCTTGAAGCCACCCCCTTCTTCCTTTCCTTCCTTCATCATGGTATTACGTGCCCACTCCCCCTCACTCCCAATAGTGATATCTTGAGCCAAAATGACAGGCAGAAGATCATCATCATCATCATTCACATATTGAGGGGGTTGGTTGAATAGTGAAGGAGGGTCATGATAAGTAGACTGAGAGTACATCATTTGAGGTTCAAAGCAGTGGCCCGGTGAATCACCCTTAGCATCAATGTTGATTCCGAAATCTGGGTGAGATGAGTTGGGCGGAGGTTGAGTACGCATAGGCCGCTCGTGGACTGCTTGGGGTGAAAGTTTAGACAGATGGGCTTGGAATGTTGGATCCATCCAAGGCAAATTTGGGTGATTACTCCAGCCAAGATTATAATCATCTGAAAATGTAGCATGCTTGAGCTGAGAGAACCCTAGGGCATATTGAACTTGAGCTTGGATGACCAGTGGGAGTTGGGCTATAGTAGGACACTGACTCACATGGTGAGTGAGACTAGCACAGAATTCACAGACTTCCATGAAAGTGTGGATTGGGTTTTCACCCTGTTTGACATGTCCTACGGATTGTTGATGAGATGAGATGGAGGCACGATTTATCAAATTTTGACTCAAAATTTCAAACAAATCATATGCATCATCTTCACCTTTGCTCATAAATGCCCCTCCACAATATATGTCCACCATTTACATATCAAAATCGGATAACCCCTCATAAAATGCAAATATAATTTACCATTTGGGCAACCCATGGTGTGGACATTGACTTACTAGATCCTTCAGTCTCTCCCAAGATTCATGAATTTGCTCTCCCGGACGTTGAGTAAATCCTATAATCGCCCTTCTTATCATGTTGGTCTGGACTATGGGGTAAATGTTTTTCAAAAATTCTAACTGCATATCTTCCCAAGTCCTGATAGTCTTTCCAAAACTCCTTAACCAATATTTGGCTTTGTCTTTCAATGAGAATGGAAATAAGATCAATTTTAGGGCATCATCATTAAAATTCTGAATTTTGATCAGGGAGCAAACTTCTAGAAAATCATCTAGATGCCTATAAGGATTTTCATTGACATTCTCATAAAAAGATGGGAGCATCTGGATGAGACTAGGGCGAATCTCATATTGGTCAACGAGAATGTCAGGGAGTTGAATACCGGTTGAGGGTTTGTAAGTAGAAGGAATAAAGTGCTCCTACATAGGCATGGATTTGTTATTTTATTTTTAAAATTTTTTTTTATGCAATCACAAACAAGTTAACACAAATTATCTAATGATCTAGATGCGACTCAGACCTACAAATAGGGTTTCACAAAGTAACTAAAGTGCAACTTAAGTTCACCCTCAATATTTCCATCGGCCAGGTAAGGGGTGGGGTAGTGGGAGGCTCCCCCTACTTTCGTAGGGACCTAATTATGTCAAACCACTAGCCCGCTTAAGGCGTTTGCCATCCGACCGTCTTGCCTTAGGCACCGGTTTTCACAAGAGGGTAAACTCAAATCGTACTAAAATCACAGTATGATCCTAGGGCCAATGTCTACTGACTTTTATTTAAGGTTTAGGCCATGCAAAGATGCATGGAAAATGTGATTTGTGGGCTAAGGAAGGGTGATGAAATCCCCACCTTATGTTATTTAGGGGTATGGCCCTTAGAATATTTTGAAATGAAATACACACCATAATTTCAAACAAGGGGTTCTTATGCAATATGCATGCCATAATAGAATAAGTAGAACGTACCTTGCCCCTCGTAATCTTCAATATGCAATGACAGGAATTAAACAAAGAAAAATTATATGCTAAATGATGCATGACTTACAACATGTTGTGTGGTTTCTAATCTTGAAATGGATTTTTTTTATTTTGGTGCAACTATTTTTTTTTGTTATAGTTAATGAACCTATCTAACCAGTACAAAAATTTCTTTTGTTTTGATGTTTTTGATTTTTATAGATTTTTCAAGAATTTTTCAGATTTTTTTGTAGATTTTTCAGAAATTAGAAAAATAGAACATGTTCCCACGTTTCTGCCCTTTAGCGACGCTTGACTGCTACAGTATCAGGCTTTCAGCGACGCTTCATTTTCTTAGAATTTCAGGTATGATTTTCCTCTTTCTTTGATTTTCTGATTTGTTTTCTTTTTCCTGCAAAATAAAAATAGAAAAATTATTATACAAGTATACACATCAAACACAAGAATATCCCAACATTCAAAAATTCCTCCCCGGCAACGGCGCCAAAAATTTGATGCGCTCGACACCCGTCGTTTAAAAATGCCGTGCCATACAAATTTCAAAATTTATACAACCGCACTCACTCACTTAAATGATTTTGAAAATACGAGTAAAGTGGTAAGAACGGGTCGATCCCACGAGGAAGAAATAATCTTTATAGATCAATGTTGGAAAATATCCTTCTATTTTGAAAATCAAATTTTATCTTTTGAGTGCGATTAACACTAAAGGAATTGAAATTGCAACTTTGAATAAGAAGAGAAAAGTGAAGGAAATATTTAGCCAATTGATGAAGAACGTCGTCGTTTCCTCGCCGAGCCTTGGATGAAGATCGCTCCGCCTTGGAAGTCGACGCCGTGAGATGATCGGAAGATGACTACCGCTTTGGGTGTGTGTGAAGAACTTGTGAAGAGATGTAGATGGATAGAAATAGAAACAAACACAAGTTGAAAATACAACAGAATTCTATTGAAAATAGAGGGTTGGAAGCAAAAGAATAACTTAAAATCTAGAGAGAATTAGGAGAAGTAGAATAAATAAAAGTTGTAGAGAATGAAAAGATGAAGAAGTTTGATGAAGAACACAGAAACAGAAAATGAGAGGAAGACAGTGAAAAATGTGAAAAACGTAAAAGATATCAGTGCAGATGAACAGTAATATGGCAAAAATCAGAACAGTGAAAAATTAATTATAACTCTCAAAATAATAAGATTTAGAAGAAGTGGTAGAAGACGAAATTTTAGATCTACTAGAGAAGAACAACTTTCATGAAGGACACAAAGTAAAAAGAAGATTGGAAAGGCTTCAAAATAGAAGAATACTATAAGGTATCACCTCGGATGAACAGTAATCACGTAGAACAGCACTTAAGAAAACGGGAAATAACTTTCAAACTAGAAGGAATTAAGGGAAATGATAGAAAGAGAAATTAAAGAACACTTAAAAATGAACAACTTTCGTGAATATAAAGAAAATGAAATGGAGATCAGAACAATAAGTAATAAGGCTAAGAAAAGACTAAATTCTGAAATAAAACTTTCATTAAAATAATATCAACTTACAAACTTGACATCAAAAGCTCACAAAACATAACTCATATGAAGCTCAACTAAGGCCAACAAGCAAGAACTTCAAGAACACAAATCAATCCCATTCCAACTCTTAGCAACTACTCCTAACTAGCTACTCTACTTAACAACTCTTTCATTAGATTTGAAACCCCTTTTATAGGGTTAACATAACAACATTCCTGATGTGAACATCTCTTGCTTCTTTTGTTGAATTGCTGCATTTGTTGACTCAGAATTGTGTGCCAACATGTGTTGCACACTTAGATATTTTTTTCTAATTTTTTTCTAATTATTTTCTATTTTTTTCTTCTTCCTTTCTCTTCCTTCCTCTCTCTTTCTCTCTCCTGGCCGGCAGTGTGCGCTCGCATGTGCCGCCGCCTCTCTCTCCCTCTTCTTCTCTACCGCGTGGACGGCCTGGCGAAGGTGCGTGCGCCGGCCCGCCATGCCGCCGCGTTGCGCCGGCGGCGCCCGCCTCCGCTCGCCACGTGCCCGCGTGTGCGGGCGCGGTGTGCCCGCCGTCCACCCTGCGTACCTTGACGCGTCAACAGGGCGCGCTGACCGCGCCCCTCCGCCTCCCTTGTCGTCCGTGCCCGCGAAGGGGGCGCGGTTGCTTCCTGCGAAACACACACACTCACACGCCCTTCACATACATATTATATATATAGATAATATACATATTGATATATATATCATATATTATGTATATAGCTTATAAAAGCTCATAAAAATAGCAAATAAATTTATTATTTTTTTATTTTTGTTTCTTTTTCTTTTTGAACAAGTCCATTGGCTTTTGGCCTTTATTATTATTTTTTATTTTCCCTTTATATATTTTTTAAATTTGTTTCTTGTCGCTTCCCTCGTACCGAGTGCCTGCATAAATAAGTAAAAATCATTATTAAAATTTATTTAATTTTAGAACATTAATTATTTGACTCTAAATTAATAGTGAGTGTGATACATGTATATTTATTATTATTTAAGCTCATAAAAAGGTGTGTAATCATGAATTAATATGTAAAAATACACACTTATCAGGGATCCCGCCGAACTAGGAGTTCCCTCTAGCTGGTCGACAGTATAAGGGCCGGGATACGCACTTGCTAGCTACGGCGTAGTGGGACTTCTACCATCGTCAGGAGCCGGAGCGACTACCGACGCCTAGGCCAGGACACAGGGGACGGTTCGACGTCCATTATGCCAGGTGGTGGTTCGAGCACAGTCACCTATACCGGTAGAAGGCCTCGGCGATTCGAAAAGTTGAGGAGGCCCGTCTCTTGAGGGAGGATCTGCCTCCCATTGCGCTAGACGACGAGTACCTGTGGACTCGCTTTTCTCGGATTTACCGAGAGGTAGAGCGGCTGGTACAGTAGGCGCCACAGGGCAGCCGAGGCTCACTGTCTGCAGGACGGAGCGGCAACGGGGCACTGAAGCCCCTCAGGCAGGCGCGGCTGACGCCTGGAGGTACTGGAGTCAGGGCGCCTCGATCGGGGGCGTCGAGGACTTGGTGGACCCTGTTCCTAGCTGATTGCTGGTTCGAGAAGATGGGCCCACTGGACCAAGTGCTCCCTGAGGGGAGCTTTGTAGACACGGTGATTGATGACTGGAGGCGTCATATCGCCCATGCGATCTGGTCGGCTGGACCTGTGGAGCTCGTGTCCCTTATCGAGTGCGGATACATCCTGAGGGACGTGAAGGAGACAGTCGCAAAGGCTGCACGGGTCGTGGGCTTGAAGCCGGAGCAGTTGGTTCCTCTGCCGCTGACCCCCTTTGCGGCTTCAGGTGAGACCTCTTCGTTAGCCTGTTGCCCCTACTTTGTTGTTTTCTGGGGTACATGACTGAGGCATTTTATGTGGTCATGTTTATTGGCAAGCTCTACGGCTGATAGGGATCACCTCTCCACGGGGACGTCTTCTGGGGATGGTGATGGGGCCCTCCAGCCCCGGTGGAAGTGCCCCCTGGTAGAGACCGGAGCCAGGGAGGCCGGCGAGTCCTCTCGGGGACCCGCTGCTAGGGAACATCTTGAGATAGAACCGGCTCTGAGTAAGCACTATATCTGCCTGCTTGCTTCATATTAATTCAGCCTATATGATTGGCTAACCTTGTGCTATTGGATTTGCTTTTCACAGCGTCGCTGGAGGCCGGGGGTGACGTGGCCTTCTCGCCACCTTAGGAGATCAACCCACTACCTGACGATGGGGTCGATTGCGAGATAGATATGGAGGGGTTCCTTCGTCTGATGGACAAGGCTACCCCTAATATTGAGACCTTTCCTGATTTTGAGTCATGGAAGGTTTCAAAGTATGCCCAGCCAGGTAAATAATTATGAGACCGAGCATGTTGTGTTTATGGCTGTACTTGATTCTGGGAGTTGACATAGTTGCTGGTGTCGTGTAGAGGTGGCCGGGGCATCAAAGACCGTAGCTCCCTCTGAGATGCGGGGTGAGGTGCCCCTATCGGTTGACGGGCAGGAGCCAACAGCAACCCAGGATGGCTCGGGTAAGTATTGAATCATTATGGAGGGCATTGCCCTTCCATTGTACAATTGCTGGGCCGCAGACATCGACTGGGTTTATGCTGTTACTTGCCAAGTGAGGATCCAGTCGCCACTCTAGAGATGATTCAGGAGCTGGTCCGTACTGGCCCATCGATGTCCCTTCCCTCCTTTGAGGGGGGCCCTAGAGGGAGGAGTGCTTCAGTGCCGCCCATGGCTGGAGAAACATCCAGTCTGTTACCACAGCTATTGGCGGGGATGGGCCATGTTTCCCTGCCAGCTATAGTGTCGGCCTGCACTGTGGGACTGGTTGGGTCTTCGAGCATGGGACCCTCAGGTATGTAGTTGGGGACTTAACCATTTCTGGTAAGCCATTTGTGTTGATTATCTGCTAGTGCTAAGATCCTATCGGCATTGTTCACAGGTATTCCTTCGCCTCTAGAAGAGGGTGAGCTACCCCGCGATAGGGCTGAGGTGGTGGAAGAGGGGCCCGCGGGAGCGGCTCCAATTGAGGGTGACGAGGAGATCGTCGACATTGAGAAGGTTTCGGAGGGGAGTGCTCCGGCCGGTGAGTTTCTTGTTCTCAACTCTTAGCTGGAGAGCCGCCCTTATATAATGCTGGGTAGTGTAGTGACCTTGTTTGCTTTGTTGGCTTGCAGGAGCTTCTGGTTCAGCCACCTCCGGGAGTTCATCAGAGGCTTCATCGAGCTCTCCAAATGATGACAGCTTTGAGATGGAAATGGAGGAGAGTTTGAGCTCAAGCTCTTCATCCTCTGGGGTCTCTGCTAGTAGGGAGGTTCTGACGAGGACCACTTCTAGAGGTATATGGTAGTTCTTCCCATCCCCATTTGGTGTTTGTTTGCTCTATATGGCAGAGTGCTGTCGTTCTTGGGTTGCCCGCAGCATCAGGGGCTAGAGAGGAGCACGCGTCGGCTCCTGACGAGGGCGGGCAGGAGGAGCCCCTTGTCCCACCCATGCTTGTTGGGGACGACTGGACGGTGGAGGAATCACTACCCTCTCCGACCCCGACGGGTGATGCTGTCGAGGCGGAGGAGCGGTTGCCTTCCCTGACACCGATAGATGATGCCACTGGGATAGCCAGACTTGCTCTAGATAAGGAAGCAAGACTTGTCTTTTTTCTCAAGTTTTTCACCTTATCTGTCGAAGGAAGTCTTGCATGTATTGCTCATGCCCTTTGGTGTTTGTCGGAACTATGCAGGTTCCACTGGAGTGCTAACCACGTCTGGCGACCTCTTCCTGGGTTTAAGGGTTGAGTGGCCTACATCCGCTTCTCCGCCAGAGCCATTGCTGGAGGCGAGTGCAGGTGCCGCCCTACTCCAGCAGGCGTGAGGCTACTCGCAGAGCGACCCTCTTCCTTCTCCAGAGGATCTAAGGCAGCGGCTGCGAGAGTGCACCCAGGGCTACCACGCGCTTGGCTTCCCACGCGAGCTCTAGATGTCTGGGTTAGCTGGGATCTGGGATGAGTACCTACGACTCCGCGAGGCTCAAGAGAAGAGGGCTCGAAGGCTAGCGGCAATCCGAGAGGCACAGGAGCAGCGGGCTCAGCTTGTGTCAGCCGTAGCTGAGCAGAGAAGTCACGTCGAGGAGACAGTGTTGGCATCTCAGGAACGCGCCACACAGCTGAGGGAGGTGAAGAGCCGGGCTGAGGTCTTGAGGAAGGCCTAGGAGGAGCAGCAGGTAGTCATCGAGCGCGTCCGAGCTGAGTGGCAGGCTGCTGAGATGACAGTCGGAGCTAGCGCTCAGCTCTTGTCTACCGTGGAGGCAGAGCTTGCGGCTGCGGACTCTTACCTTGCGGCGCTAGATGGGACCGAGCCTAAAATTTGATTGTATCTCTCTCCTTTCTTGTTTGTGCTATCTAGAGTATATGGATTTTGTCACCCCAAGGGCATGTCTTGGGCTCCTTTTACAGAGCATTAATGACAAACTCCGGATCTTTTGTTTGCTGGGTTCTTCCCTTCCTTTTTCGATGGAATGGAGTGGTGTGCATGAACTGGCGACCACTTATCGTTAGTCATGCTTGTTTGTTCTATGATACCCTGGCATGAGTGATAGGGGACAACAGGCACCAGGTTCCGGGAACCCGATGTTAGAAACTGGAGGTTGAGTACTGGGTATTAGGGGAAAGAAAAGGCTATATGTAGGGGCCAATCCTCTTGGAGGATGAAAGCCAGCATACCAGGGAACCAATGTAGGCCCATAAGAACGGGGCAGTTTGCGTGGTTTAGGGTTGGAGAGGTGATTCTGGAGGGTGTATTGACCCCGAACCGGATGGTGGAGTATTGGCTAGCATTATGCCGTTAGCCAAAAAATGGGATTCGCATGTGTCTGGGAAACTGGGATTGAGCTGGCTGGGTGGCCTGGGAAGACGTGGTAGCTAAGACCGAGACTGGGACAAGGACTAGAAATTGAAATTGGGAGTATGGCTGGAAATGGGACTGGAGCTGAAGCCAGCTGGGTGACCTAGAAAGGTGTGATAGCTGGGAGCTGGAGCTGGGCCGGATGGCTGGCCTGTAGAGGCGTTGTAGCTAAAACTGGAGCTGGAAGCTGAGCGGCTAATCTGCGAGGGCATTATAGCAAAAACTGGGGCTGGAGACTGGGCGGCTGGCCTATAGAGGCGTTGTAGCTGAAGCCGGGACTGGAGATTGAGCGGCTAGCCTGTGAAGGCGTTGTAGCCGGAGCTGGAACTGGGAGCTGGCGGCTGGCCTGTGAAGGCTTTGTAGTCGAGACTAGGAGCTGGGAGCTGGCGGTTGGCCTGTGAAGGCGTTGTAGCCGGGACTAGAACTGGGAGCTGGCGGCTGGCCTGTGAAGGCGTTGTAGCCAAGACTGGGAGCTAGGAGGTGGCGGGTGGCCTGTGAATGCGTTGTAGCTGGGACTAGGACTGGAAGTTGGCAGCTGGCCTGCGAAGGCGTTGTAGCCAAGACTGGGACTGGGAGCTGGCGGCTGGCCTGTGAAGGCGTTGTAGTCGGGACTGGGAGCTGAGGGCTGGCGACTGACTGCTGGTGTGCAGTAGCCGGAATACTAGAACTGGTCGGCTAACCGTGGAGGTGTATAGCCAAATACTGGCACTGGAATTGGCAATGGCCGACCCTCCGGGGCGTAGTGGCCACTGGTGTTGTGGAGTAATGCTGAGGTCGCCGTCGATGAGATGTCATGGTTGACGGCTTCCATCAGTGAGGAGTAGAGAGGGAGAGAGTTTTTTTTTTGTTTTCTCTTTACCAGCTCTACCGCCCTTGTGGGTTTTCGCCAGAGATGGCCCCCTTTTACTTTTTCCGGTGCGCCCTTGCGGGTTTTCACACCGAGGGGTTACCCGATTTTGCCTGAGGAGTCCTCTCGGGTTTTCACCTCAGCTGGGTTGGTGGCAATTTTTGCACCCAGTCGCCTCCTTGTAATGGAGCCGACCAGGCCCGCCGGGGTATCTCCATTTTTAACCCCCATCTTCTTCTTTTTTTATTTTTTATTTATATTTTTTTGGAGACTGCCGTCCATAGCGTGTTGCCGTCAGGGGACGTGACCTGGAACTGGAAGGTGTGGGTAGCTGGATATTGTTCCGCCATTAGTAAGGGTTTTTAAAAATCCTCATGCCATGGTGGCGAAGGGCAACTTTGTCATGGCAAGAGATGACTGGAGTTATGGCTGGTGGATCAGGGATTGCAGGAGAGAACTGGGATTATAACGAGACTTGAAGGCTCTGGATTTGCAGGGGATGTAGGATGTAGTGGCATAGAATGATAAGTATATGGGGATGTGCTGGGACGAAAGTCTACTGGGATGGTGATTAGGAGCTTTATTGTCACACTGACTGGTTGACCTGTGGTGTCGAAGCAAGGGCTGAAGGTTGAACGAGCTGAGTGGGGATAGTGCAAGGCCAACTGGGAATGATAGGGTTCGTGTTCTAGCAGTGTAAGTTGATTGAAGGCCGGCTCTTGGTGAGGCTAACGGCTCACTGAGGAGTGGGTGGAAGGCCGTTCCGACTGGTGGGGAGAGGAAGATTTTCTCGTTATCGGCTCTAGCGCCCTTTCAGGTTTTCACTAGAGCCGACCCCCTTTAACTTTTTCCGACGCGCCCTAGCGGGTTTTCACATCGAGGGATTTCCCAATTTTGCCCGAGGTACCCTTGCGGGTTTCCACCTCAGTCGGGTTGCTAGCCTTTTTGCCCCCGACCTCTTCCTTGAGGAAGAGAATGACCGAGTCTGCCGGGGTATCCCTATTTTTAACCCCATTTTCTTCTTGTATATATTTTTTGTTTTTGCTTACCTGAGGGCTGATGGTTGGACTACTGCTGGGGTAGAGGTACCCTTGCTATCATTGTGGCAAGGACGAAGGTGGGGAGTTAACCCCCAAAGGTGACTGGCGGTGGTTCTGGGAGGGCTTGGCTAACACTGTTGCTCGGCTAGAGATTGGAAGGAATGATTGGTTAGAACTCCCCTCCTCCCACAGCGAGAGGCCAGTTTCACTGGTAGTAGCTGGGACGTGCGCCTTACTCTGGCCGACGCATTAATTCGTGCTCTGGTGCATAATATAGCTTCATATGTTTGCCGTTGAGAGGCAAGAATGGTCTATGACCTTTGTGATCGACAACCGTGTAAGCCCCACCCTCATAGACATTATGGATGATGTATGGACCTTGCCAATTCGACTGTAATTTTCCACTGGAGCGCCCTGCCATGACTTCCTTTTCCTTGATCATGACAAGGTCACCTTGCTTGAAAGCTCGCTGCTTGACGAGCTTATCATAGGCCTAGGGCATGCGGGCCTGGTATACTTGTAGGTGTTTATAGGCTTCGAGCCGTTTGCCTTCTAGATCGGCGAGCTCTTCTAGCCTTCTCTGGTACTCACTTTCGTCAGGGTCGGCAAGGCCGGTGTGGACCGCCACACGGTAAGAAGCTAACTGGACTTCGATGGGGATAACTGCTTCTGTCCCGTAAGCAAGGGAGAACGGCGAGCACCCCGTGGGGGTTTTGTAGACCGTCCGATAGGCCCATAATACTTCGAAGACCTTCTCACCCCAATCACGTTTCTGGTGGCTAACCATCTTAGCTAGGAGCTTGCAGAGGGTCTTGTTGAAAGCTTCTGCCAAATCGTTAGCCTGGGAGTTGTAGATCGAAGAGGTTCTCCTGTCGATGTGGAATTTGGCCGCTAGCTGGTATATGACCTTATTCTTGCATGGTGTCCCATTGTCGAACACTATGCGACTGGGAGTACCGAATCGGTATAAAATGTTGTGCCGGATGAATCTAGCAACGATTTCCCCGCTGACCTCTCGCAAGGGAAGGGCCTCCGCCCATCGGGAGAAATAGTCGGTGGCGGCCAAAATGTATTTGTGGCCCTTGGAAGATGGCGGGAAAGGCCTAGCGATGTCCATGCCCCACTCGGTAAATGGCTACGTGGGGGCTGTAGGACGTAATGGATTAGGAGGTCTTCTGGGTACTAGGCCAAAGGCTTGGCATTGATGGCACGTACGGGCGTACTAGACGCAATCCGCGTACATGGTTGGCCAATAGAAACCCTTGAGCTTGATATTATTCTTCATTCGGTCTCCAGCCTGGTGCACGCCGCACAACCTAGAGTGGACCTCCTGCATGACGGCTGTTGCATCTCTACGGTTTTGATGATGTCTCACACTATAAATCAATTTGTTTTATCGCATTCTTGCTATAAAGGTTCGTGCATTTACCTGTTCATATGCATTCAATAGATTAGTGCATGCTTTACTCTAAACGTGGTAAGTCCTTGCCTCGGTACAAGTCTCCTTTAATAAGCTCAACACTTATGCTCGTCTTAGTAGAGCTCGGTGGATCTCGTATTAAGTCAGTGCATGCATTGTCTCATTCATAAAGTGCTTGCCGCGGTGCAAGTCCTTGTTCATGCACATGTTCTGTCGTTCATTTCTTTATCTAAGTGCAAATTCAACTCCGTGCAAGCCTTGTCTTGCTTATCTCTTTGTTCTGCTCATTTCTCTTTGCCATCTCGGTGCAGCTCTTGCTTGGACTCCACATCCCGACTCGGTGCATTCTTTTTCTTTCTGAATAACATGAAGTCAACGCATCTCTGTGCCTTATCCCTTCATGTCAGTGCACATCAGTTGCACGTTTGAACTCTATGGTCCGTGCTTATGTCATCATGCATTTTCTTAAGTCAGTACATCTCTCATCTTTGCTCCCTTCAACTCGGTGCAACCTCTTGTTCACCTTGTAGTAAGTCAGTGCAATGGCTGACTTGGTAACTCCTACTCAGTGCAGTTTATGCTTACTTACTCACTACATCGGTAAGACTTGTGCTAAGTATGTGACAAAGTGTTTATTCCTCTTCTGACAGTTTGTCTGTGCATTCACCAGATGGATGGCACGTGATCCGAGGAAGATGGAGGTCCAGAACATTTCGACATGTGGCCCAACCTTTCAGGTGGGAAACGTGGTATCCACACGCCTAAGTTTCTGGAGCAGACATATATATATATATGCTAAGGAAAAGGATTCAAAAGAGAGAGAGAGAATGGAGTAGTGAGAAAGAAGAGAAGTGAGAGAGCAGTGTGTGGATCAAGAGAGAAAACCAGAGACAAACCACTCCATCAAGAGTAGAGAGAAAATTCTGAGAGAAAGCTATCTGTGAATCTGAAGATATGCTTCTACGGAAGCTACATTGTTTTGAATTTGAGATAGTTGTTTTCCATCGGTCTTTTATTTTCGAGTTTCCTTTGTTTCCCATTCCATCTTGTTACCCTCCAAGATTGTTCGGAGGAAGGGAGAAGTTCTCCGATTTCCCTCCATTGTTCTTGGAGGAAGAGAGGTTTGATCCTCTAGTTTTGTGAGTTGCTTGGGAGCAATTTCACAGGGTCCCCTTTGCTGCGTGCAAAGGAAGGGAGATTTGTTCTCCAGTGCTTCTTCTGGTTGATCAGAAGGCTGAGGAGGGTGTTCCTCAGGACAAGCTGTTTGACAGCGGTTGTCGCAGACTGAGTCTGCTATGTGCAATTGATCATTGCAAGGAAAGCTTACTCTTCTGAGTGAGGGGTGGACGTATATTGCGGGTAGCAATCGAACCACCTAAAAACTCTCTGTCTCTCTTGTGGATTTGCCTATCTACTCTATGCTTGCTCTCCATCTACTTGATATATTGCTTCATCATGAATTCCTTTCTCGATCTCAATTCATAGTCTAGATATCTTTTTACCTATCTCCGAAGTTTTTATCACTGTGCTCTGAGGGGTCGAGAAATTTCTGTTGTGCTTATCAAATTTGGGAGTGATCTATTCATCCCCCCCTTTCTATCTCACTTTCCGATGTGCGTATCAATTGGTATCAGAGCAGGTTTTCACTATGCGGTCCAATGGCCAAAGTAACCCCGGATTTAATGCTCCTCAGATGTTCATGGTTGAGGGACAATCTATCAGCCGCCCTCCATTCTTCGATGGTAACAATTTCCTTTTCTGGAAAAATAGGATGGAGGTTTTCATTAGAGCGCAGAGCCACAAACTTTGGAGGGTGATCACCACAGGGCCATATGATTTGCCACCGAATGAAGATGCATGGGTAGATGATCAAGTCACGCTTTCGTCACTCAACTGGACGGCCCTGAACATCATTCAATGTGCAGTTCATCCAGACGAATATGCCCGCATCTCAGCATGCAAAATGGCCAAGAACATGTGGGATGAGTTGGAGTTAATCTACGAAGGTACATCCCAAGTGAAAGTGACAAAGGTAAATCTCCTCACCTCTGAATATGAGCTGTTTAAGATGAAATCAGAGGAGACCATAACTGAGATGTATGCCAGACTGTCATTGATTACGAATAGTCTTATGGGGTTTGGGAAAGAGATATCTGAGGGAGATATAGTCAGGAAAATACTTAGATCTCTAACCCCTACATGGCACACTAAGGCCACTATGATAGAGGAGTCTAGGGATCTGTCGAAAATGACAGTCACCGAACTAATAGGATCCCTAATGACGTATGAGATGAATTTCAAGAGGAATGGTGAAGGAAGCGACAAGAAGGGCAATAATATTGCCCTCAAGGTGTCCAACAACAAAGGTAGTAGCAGCAGCGGGAGTGGTAGTTGCGAGTCTGACGGGCTGTCTAACCTCGACCAGGAGGAGCAAGCAATGCTCACTCGTCAATTCAGGAAATTCTTGAGGACTAAGGGAAAGACCTTTAGAAGAAAGAGGTCATATTCCTCTGGTAAGAACTTTGATTCTAGCAATGATAAGAATAGGAATGCCAAGAAAATCACATGCTTTCATTGCAGGAAACCTGCACACATGAAAGGGGATTATCGTGATCTTCAGAAGAAGGGTCCCGACTTTCAAAAGAAGAGCTCCAAGGTGCAGAAGAAGAAATCACAAGCAATGGTTTGCACGTGGAGCGATGAGGAAGAAGATCCAGAAGCCAACTCCTCTGAGGAGGACGAAGAAGGAATCTGCCTGATGGCAAATAGCGATGAGGAGGTAACAAACCTCTTCGAGAACTTTTCTATTGATGATTGGGAAGATGCCTATGCTGAATTGTTAGATAAGTTCAATTCATTGAGTAAAGAGCATAGGGTTCTGAAAAGAAAACTCAATTCTAATTTTGAAGAACAAACTCAAATCAGTAAGGAAAATCAGAAATTGAAGGAACAATTAGAAGAAATGACTACTCTGAAGAAGGAAAATGAAAAGCACAAATCAGAGAACCAGGAAGTTCACACACAGCTCAATGAACTCAAGATAAAACTTGAAGAAAGTCTGAATGGAAACAGCGTGATCACTGAGAAGTATGAAGCTGTTAAGGAAGTAAACACAAAACTTCTAAAAACTTGCGAGTCAATGCAAAGAGAGCTGGAAGACAAACAAAAAATCTTAGAAAAATTTGTTCAAGGGAAAACAAATATGGACTCTATACTAGGAACAAGGGTAAATTTTAACAAAGAGGGTTTAGGCTATAACCCGACAAATAAGAGACCCTTTAAGTTCAAGACCACTATCTTCTGCCCTGAAAAGGGAAAAGATAAGCTAGACACACCATCCAGCTCAAACAGTCATCAAAATATTCATCATTCAAGGGAGAAAGCAACAAACCATGCTGAACAACATCTTAAACCAGGGAAGAACTTCACTAAACCCATTCAACAGAACAGAAATGGTAGCTGGAATAGGCAAGTGTATCAGAATGGAAGCTGGAATTACTATAAAAGAATGGGCCCGAATAGAAGTTACTAGAGAAACAACATACACCCTCAAAAATTCGGTAATCAACATACATACAGAAGATACCCCAAGGATGAAAGGTCTAATAACTGGAATAAATTCCATTTGTCCAGACCAGCTGGACAAAATTCTGGTCACAATTTCAATAGACCTAAAAATAAGATGCAAGAGAAAACAAGCTGAAGCAATTTTGGATTCCCAAACACCTACTTAAAGATTTAAATGATGTCTTTGGACCCAACTTATCTTGGGTTCCAAACCACCTTGCTTGATTTCTTTTGTGTAGGTTTGCTTGGCAGCTGAGAATAACAAATGGTACCTTGACAGTGGCTGCTCCAGGCACATGACAGGAGACCGATCCAAGTTCAGCAAGCTAGAAATGAATGTAGGGGGATTGGTCAAATTCGGAGGAAAGAACAGAGGTAAGATCATTAGGGTTGGCACAGTTGGTAAGTCCTCCACTAACTCAATTGAGAAAGTTTTACTTGTGGAAGGTCTTCAACACAATCTGATTAGCATCAGTCAATTATGTGACAAGGGTCACAGGGTTATGTTTGATAATAACTCATGCAAAATATTTTAAATAAATTCTAATCTTGTTAAATTTGTAGCCAACAGGACCAATAATGTCTACATGGTTGACATAGATGCTGAGTCTGAATCTAATCTCTGCTTATCCGTTAATTCTGAAAATAATGCCTTTGATTGGCATAGACGTTTAGGCCATGCTAGTTTTTCTACTTTGAATAAATTGATCAAGCATGATTTAGTTACAGGCATGCCTAAAATCAAGTTTAATTCAATCTCAAAAATCTGTGATGCCTGTGCTCTAGGCAAGCAAACTCGCAAGTCATTTAAGCTCAGATCTGAGCCTTTATCAACCAAACTAATGGAACTCTTGCATATGGACCTTTTTGGTCCAACCAGAACTCTGAGCTTGAATGGGAAAAGGTTTGGGTTCGTCATTGTAGATGATTTCACTAGGTTTTCATGGCTATTTTTCTTAGCAAATAAAAATGATGCATTTTAGAAGTTTGAACATTTCTTCAATAAAATTAAACAAGGAGGTTCTCACTGTATTTCAATAATTCAAACTGACCATGGAGGTGAGTTTGAAAATTCTTTATTTTCTGACTTCTGCAACAAAGAGGGACTGACTCACAAGTTTTCTTCTCCCAGGACTCCAAATCAGAACGGAATTATTGAGAGAAGAAATTGGACAATCATCGAAATGGCCAGAACTAAGCTGGTCGAAAGTCAGCTTCCCAGGATATTTTGGGCAGAGGCAGCTAACATAGCCTGCTACACAATTAACCGAGCAATGGTAAGACCTGTCCATAAGAAAACTCCTTATGAACTCCTTAAAGGTAAAAAGCCAAAAGTCTCATATTTCAGAATTTTTGGTTCAAAATATTTCATCCATAACAATAATAAAAGGGACCTAGATAAATTTGATGCTAGAAGTACTCCAGGAATCTTTCTGGGATACTCTCAAACAACCAGGGTCTACAGGGTTTTCAATATAACAGACCAAACTGTAGAGGAAACTCCTCATGTGATAATTGGTGAATCAACAGATGCTAACAACCTTGATGATGCCGACAGGTCTTCAAAGCATGATGAAGAATTTCTTGAGGAGGAATTGAAAGATGAAAATGAGCAACCCGAAGGACCAACCGATCAGAATCAAGTAAGCTCAACCGAACCAGGTGAGTCCTCAACCAATGTTAGATTCTTGAAAGATCACCCTGAGAATAATATCATAGGAAATTTAAGGGATCCTCCTAGGACCAGGTCTCATTTTAAAAATGTTTAAAATCAAGATTTAATTGCTTTAGTTTCTCAAATTGAACCAAAATCAATAGATGAAGCCTTAAACGATGCATCTTGGGTCAATGCCATGTCTGAAGAGTTAGGCCAATTTGGTAGAAACAATGTCTGGGAACTTGTTCCAAAACCTGAGAACACTATTGTGATAGGAACCAAATGGGTGTTCAAGAATAAAGTGAATGAAGATGGAATTATTTCTAGAAATAAAGCCAGACTAGTAGCCAATGGCTACTGTCAGGAATTTGGAGTTGACTTTGATGAGTCCTATGCATCTGTTGCTAGGATGGAAGCTATAAGAATATTGTTAGCATTTGCATGCTCCAAAAATATAAAACTCCAACAAATGGATGTGAAGAGTGCGTTCTTAAATGGAATTATCAAGGAAGAAGTTTTTGTTGAACACCCCCCTAGTTTTTAATTCTCCACTAAACTTGACCAAGTTTTCATATTGAACAAAGCTCTGTATGGTTTAAAGCAGGCCCCTCGAGCCTGGTATGAAAGATTAACGGAATTTCTGATCAGCAAGGGCTACCAAAGAGGTAAGGTAGATCAAACTCTCTTTACAAAAATCTTTAAAGAAGATCTCATCATAGTCCAGGTATATGTAGATGACATTGTCTTCGGCTCAACAAGTACTGGTCTATGTGATGAATTTTCAAAATTGATGTCAGCAGAATTTGAAATGAGTTTGGTAGGCGAACTGAAGTATTTTCTTGGCCTGCAGATACAACAGTTGGAGGAAGGATGCTTCATCAACCAGACCAAGTATACATTGGACGTTCTCAATAGGTTTGGCATGACCAACTTGAAGCACATTACTACACCAATGTGTACCAGTACCTCATTGGATGCAGATGAGACAGGTAAAGAAGTAGATGCCAAGCTCTACCGAGGTATGATTGGATCTCTACTCTATTTGACAGCTTCAAGACCTGATATACAGTTCAGTGTAGGAATGTGTGCAAGGTATCAATCTAGACCCACTGAATTGCATCTAGTGGCAGTAAAAAGAATTTTCAGATACCTGTCTGCTACACACACCATTGGCTTATGGTTTCCTACATCACACACACTAGATTTAATTGCATACACAGATGCAGATTATGCCGGGTGTAAACTAGATAGAAAAAGCACTAGTGGTCATTGTGAATTTCTAGGTGGGTGTTTAGTATCTTGGGGTTCCAAGAAACAACATTCTGTGGCTCTCTCCAATGCAGAGGCTGAGTACATGGCTGTAGGGAGTTGTGGTACACAAGTCATTTGAATTAAACACCAGCTTCAGGACTATCAAGTAGACCTGGGGTGCACACCCATTTACTGTAATAATACAAGTGCCATCAATCTAGCCAAGAATCCTGTCTTGCATTCACGCACCAAACACATAGAAATAAGGCATCATTTCATAAGAGATGAGGTTTTTAAGAACACCTTTGAACTGATTCATGTAGACACTGCTAATCAAATTGCCGATATCTTCACCAAGCCTCTAGACAATGACAAATTCACCACTTTAAGGAGAGAATTAGGCTTATTTAAGTTATCTTAATTTCTAATCTCCTGATTTTTTTTGGGGGGAAGAGTTTGTGTGAGAAGCCTGTCCTAACCGTAAGGGGGAGTTCTGAGCATTTGCTGATTAGTTCCCTACTGTGCATCTATTGAGGGGGAGCTAGGCAGTTAGTGAAGTTTGACTGATTCAAAAGGTTGACCAGATGTGTGTCATTGCTGGTTCTCATGATTGAATGAGTGCGGTTCTCTCTCAGACAGTAGAATCTCATTCATCTCTTAAGTCTATAAGTCTATGTAACTAAAGTCCAACTAGAATCTTTTCTCTAGTAGACTATCAGAGACTTGGATTAAGTGTCCGAAGTATATTTTCCTACATTGTTCATGATTCTGGTTCAGGCTAAAACTTGTATGTCTTGATATCTGTCCAAAACAACTTGAAATATAGACTTCAAGATTCATTTCCAAGAAACAGTTCTTCTGGTATTGTCTTCAAACACTTCATTTCCACAATATAAGGGATCAACTAAATGAACAAAGGTCTATGGTTTGATCACTGAGAAACTGGGGGCTTCATCAATGAAATGAAGTCTTTCCTAAGTCATGAGGTGTCAAATTTAAAAAAGGGGGGGGGGGAATTTCTGCAAAAATAAATGTAATGTTTCTGACCAACACAGAGCAATGGTGACAAGGTGGTGAGTAACTGGGGACTCTGGCCTCTGATCAAGGTGTTTCCTCACGAAAAAAGCCACAGTTACTAACTATGTTCTCTAAAAAGGAGAGGTAATGAGTGTTGATTTATTTTAATTAGATTCCTATCCCACCCCCTTTAAACTAATACATGCATAAACATGTGAATCAAAGACAAGGGGGATGAAAGAATGAGAAATACTAACCGTGATCGCCACCAAGGTTCCAACAACGCCAAAGGATGAAGAAAGGAGAGGAACGGTGCCATGTACCTTGGAACTTAAAGACTTGATCGCGCTTGAAACGGGGTGCGGGGAACTTGTGGATTCAAACCTCCTCTCCTTCTAGCCGGCTAGAGGAAGAGGGTCTCACTTTGTATTCATGCTCTCCTACAAAACAAAGCCAAAACAAGGACCAAAAATCCATTAGAACATGCATGTGTAGCATCAATCCCGCAGTGATAAAATAGGGGTAGAAATTGAGGGAAAACTCACCGGGGGGAGATTTTTAACCCCTGTGGAAGGGTGGGAAAGATAGGTGTGTGTGTGTGGTGCATGCATAGGATTTGAAATCACGAGATATGATGAAGAGAGTAGAGAGAAAACAATGATGCAAAACGTGCAAAAGTGCATGTGTAGCAGAAAAGTGCAGAAAACTGTGATGATTTGTGATTTTGAGAGGAAGAGAACGTAGAATATAGACAATGAAATCAAGCCCAGAAGGATGGAATTGAAAGCTAATACTTCCCTCTTCAAGCTAGGGTCAAAGTTATGAGTTGGAGTTGCAGCATGGCTTCGCCCCGAACCAAGAAAGAGCCCCCCCGTCGCGACTGCGAACTGGGCAGTTTTTATAGAAAAGTGGTGAAACCCCCAACTTTCCTCCATGAGTTTAAGAGATAGAGTCTATCAAATCTCGAGATCTATGGATCAATCTCGAGATAATAGTCAATATAAGTCATAGGAGAAAACGAGACTCTATTTGGATGAAGGGTCTGGAAGATATGGCTTCTGGAAGGGAGCCCCGGAGCTTAATCTGTAGAGTTTGAGTTGAACCAGGACACCTAAACCCTCAACTTTTGAGTGTGATTCTGAGGAAGATAGCCAATGAAATTTGTAGTTCTTTGGACTGAATTTAATATAATACTAAGGAGAAACCATAGGAACAAACGGCGCTCAATTCGGAGTAGAATTCATAAAGTTATGGGCTCTGCAAGAGGGCCACGACGCACAGAAACGGAGCAGAGTCCAGCATGAATTGGACTCTCAGGTGTGTGTAACAGTCTATCGTACGACCGTCAGAGTTATGTAACGGATTAGGGTAGGTCCGTCACACTCTGGGGATCAAACGGGATGATTTCGGACAAGTTTCGGTGTAACGCACCCATACTAGACCGTCACATGGACTCTGACGGTTTAGGGTAGGACCGCCACGCTCTAGGGGTCGAACAGGGTGATTTTGGGTAAATTTCGATGTGACGGTCTATAGTAGGACTGTCACACTGCTCTGGCGGTCTAGGGTAGGGCCGTCACACTGATGGAGGAAGATTTTAGGCAGATTGCGCATGACTTTGGAAATTGAAGCGTATCTCTCAAACAGGGCAGAACGAACGAAAGTGGTAGAAGATAAAATTGTATATAACGGAGAGAGGAACAACTTTCATGAAGAAAGTAAGTTGAGAAAATGATTATAAGATGGAGAAAATGGGACTAGAACAGAGAGGAAAATTTTGAGACATAGGTGAACAGCATAGCACGCTGGAAAAATATGAATAGCTCACAATAGGGGCAGAACTGGCCAATGGCGTAGAAGAAGAAATTGTATATCTTTGAAAGATGAACAACTTTAATGAAGACTACTTTTTGAAAAGAGAAATAGAAGGAGATGAAAAAGGATCACTTTCAGGACTATACAGCGGGAGAGAGCCGATTACTTGAGGGAAGCCGGCCTAAATGGGCCGTAAGTTGACCTGGAAGCCGAAAGTTGATAAGATAAGCTCCAGGGCACTAGGAAATCATGATCTCCAAGACTCAAAGGATATGAAATGGTAAAAATGGGCTTGAAATCCATCTAAGGAAGCTCCAAAATAATGGCTAATTCGGGGCATCAAAAATGATGAATAAGAGAAATAACACAACTTGTGGGCTAAAATGGGTGTCAACAGATGTCCCTCCTTGATGTCCGCTTTGCAAGGGAACGAGCGAAAGTGGTGCAGAGGTGGAATGGAAAGGAGATGGAGCGAAAGCGACAGCGACGTAAAATGGAGATGAAGCAGAGATGAAGCAGAGAGAAATGATAAGCGGGCATCAAGGCAAAAAGACACCCGTCACAACCAACAAGCGACAAGAATTCTCCCGAAAACGCCGAACTAACCACCTGGAATGGGTGACAAGGATGAGACATGTCTGGAGAACTAAACTAAGAAAGGAAAGGAAACACGACCAACCTCATCGGGGACACAATCCACGGACAATGAGTGGGTCGGAAGGAACACAGCATAATAGCTGGAAAAGGAGAGATAAGACTGAGATAAAATCCAGACATGAATCACGCTGGCCAACCAGACCAAGCGGCAAGATCAGAGAAATCATTTGAATTCATAGTGGTATGAAGAATCTCTTATCCAAGAAAGCTTAAGTGCAATCAACCATTGCTGAGGAGAAATCTTGAATGGAACATGAGGCATGAATGCTCAAAATGACATGATGCATGCTGGGCTAAAATAAAGAAATCATTAAAATGAATGCAAAGAAAGATAAAATAGAAAGTACTCAAGGATAATATTGCTAGAATGAGCCAGGACGGGGTCAAGAGTCTTCTTGCAACCACGGCGTGCGAGACAGAGTCCATCGTCCCCCACCCGACTCAACCGAGCGGCATATCGAACGATTAACCGTATGCTCCTAGATCATCATCATTTTTGTTAAAGGGGAAACTCAGATCCCAGAACACACGGCCAACCAGCCGGTCCTTGAGAAGCTATAATAGTGTAGATACAATATAGTAATGCAACAGTGAGCAGGGATAGAGAGCCATACCTGACTTACCTACCAAGCGAAGCGGCATTTTTTTAAATTTTTCTGCATTTTTCTGATTTTTATGGATTTTTAAATAAGACAACAACAATATGAATGAACATGATAAACAAGCATGAACATAACGACGATATGATAATGCTCCACTGAACGATCAACAACACAAGAAAACATAACGATCAAACCAATGGAAAACAACACAACAAGACGAACAAGCACATATGCAATGGCATGAACAGATAACACGTATGTAAGATGAACGTGGGGGACAAGACAATAATGTAGTGAGACAACACATGGTTGGGACAAGAACATGAGGGATGACCACACGGTTGGGATAACACACGAGATATAGAAGGACGACTAACAACATATGCAAGACAACTAACAACACGTGGTGAAGAACAAAATAACATGTGTGGGACAACACGGAGGGACATACACACGGCGAGACAAGGACACGGCGGGACAAAAGACACAAACAAATACGCCCTCCAATTAAAATCCAAGATCAGAATGAAGCAGAACCGCCAGGTTCATAATCGTGAGGTAAAGTCCTCTCATATAGATATAATCATTAAAAATAAAAGTTGAGAAGGACACAAGCTTCAGAATAGATCGAGAGATATGGTTGAAGAAAGGAACAGATCAGAAGATGAACAGGAGACAGATAGAACAAAATATGGAGCAAGGAAAGTTTGAGTACCTGTAACCTGCACACTTAGCAAACAGATTACGTATCTGTTCTCAAAATAAATTCGAAAAAATAAAACAAAAAGACACATTTTTTGGCTTTTTGTAATTTTATGATTTTTTTGGATTTTGAATAGTATTTCATTTTTATGGATTTTTTGACAATATCTCATTTTTTAGATTTTTGACAATATCTCATTTTTTGATTTTTGACAATATCTCATTTTTTTTGATATTTTTGAATAGTAATCCGCAGCACCCAAAGACAAGCTCGAACTACTGACTAGGGATCGTCGTCCCTCCCCTCTCATTAAAGACTTCCCTTGAGTAGGGCGTGCATGTGAGGGTGGCTTACCACAACCAACTGCCTCTAAAGAACGGTGCCCCTACTAAGGCCATACCCGGGATACAACCCAACTTAAGAGGGAGAAGTGGAAGAATAATTAGAGACAAGCTTTATGCAGGATGAGAGACATCAGGACTTGAATTCCTTCCAGGGTACTACCCCTCAAAGAGTAGGTCTGTTGCGCCAGGGCTTTGTGTCTTTGATTTTGAGACCCATATTTATCAGGCATGCATGTGACCGGGCTCATGACGTCCCGCGAGGAACTGTACTACCACTCTTGCCATGTCTTTGATTCATAATTTTACATATTTATTCGTTCTTATTTTTGACAGCCCTTGTTTGGCTAGATATTGCATGAACGCTCATTTTTGAGGGTCAAGACTACCCCTATTTGAGACCTCTCTCGTATTAGGGAGCGCCTAGGTTAGTCATTTTATCCATCAATCTCTTGCCCCTACACTTGGCCGAGAAGAGAAGAGAAAAAGACCTTTGTGCATACCCAAAGTATGGCCAAAGCAGCAACGGTGTGCCTCAGAGGAATCGGCTATGGCTCACCGTGTGGTGTGTGAAAACCCATGCTTAATGGTCACCCTCAACGATCGGGGAAAGAACTAGACTCCCAGCGCGGAGCTATCACCAGCCTAAGGATGCTACAGAAGTGAACTCATTTTAAATGAACTAAGCAAATTTCTAAAAGCCACTTAACCATGTCGAGGAACCAACGTTATAAGCATGTGCAGGGGTAATAAGAGTAATAGCAATGATAACACATTCTTGCACAAAATAAAAATACCTTTGCAAATCCGTGGAGTGATCTTGACCATCGAGCTTTGAGGAGTGCGAGCTTTGTATTCCTTGCTTGCCAGGATAAAAGGGAGAGGATAGCAAAGGGATTGAAAGATTCCTTGGCATGGAGGAGCAACAAACACCAAACTAGACGAAATAAGGATAAAAAGGAAGAGGGACGAGGGCTAGAACTCCCTCGTTAAGGCGTCGAGACCCTGATAATAAGGAACCAGATATAAAAGAAACCAGATCAGCTGAGATCAAGGCAGACTAAAGTCTCGAAAGCAGCAAGAGAAAGGGTGAAGACCCCGAAAGGGAGAAGAGGAGTGAGTAGAAAGACAACGAGAGGATTGCTGTGAAGATAAGGAAGAGAGAAAATGATCATCTGACGTGGCCGGAGAAAAGGAATTAGAATCACCCGACAAGGTCGGGGAAAGAAAATGATAGACACCCGACAGGGTTGGGGAAAAAGACTGATGGTCACCCGACAGGGTCAGGGAAAGATCAGGAGCAGAGCCCGGGGATACCGAAAGAGAAGGATCAGAAGAAGTCCCAAAAATGGGATGAAAGGATGACATAGGCCGAGGCCTAAAATCATGAGTGAACGGAGGATCCGGAGACTCCGGATGAGTGGGGAAAAAGAATGGGGGTTTGCGGACCCGAAAAGAGAGGAGAAGATCATAGATGCGAGATAGGAAGAAGGGAGGTACACCACCCAAGGGTGGGAGCTGAGCAATATAAAGGATGAACAAAAGGAAGAGGAAGAAGTAGACCCCTGAGTGCACAATCGACGGCCCTCAAACTTACGCCGCCGCTTCTTCTTAGCAGTAATCTCTTGAACATGGGTCTGCCTGGTGCTGATCCGGACCTTCGGCCTTCTTGACATGCAATGTCTCCTCAATTAACGGGCCCATCTGGCAGACAACCTAGCCCGGTCATGGATATGTAGCTTCGTCGGGGTGGTTGCCCCTAGATACCCAATGGTAACCATAGGCGGACATTCTCAGATAGATGACTCCTTGGGATGAACATCAGAAAACCGCGGAGTTTCATCACTCGGTATTAGCAGCATAAGACTCGGCATCTTCACTCGGCAATCGGGCATGAAGCATAACTCCCTTGTCAGAAGAGCAGGATAAAACTGAGGGAGAGTAATGCACGGCGTTGACGTGGCCGATTCACCAAAAAATCAAGGAAGATTGCATAAGATGTGCAGAATGTTCTTGAAAAATGTAGAAGATACGGCCAATTGCCCCTTGAATAGAGAATCCATCAGGCTCTTGACAGCCGCATGGGTTAACACAATCTGAGTAGAGAACCCTTCTTGGCCAGTGAACTGAACAGCAATCGAGCGAGGAGTAATAACAACATCGATAGTGAATCCCCTGGCAAGCAATGAGATTGCCACCGGCCTCGCTTGTGAAGAAACTGGCACTAGTGGCTGGGAACTCTTCTTAGCAACTGTCATATTTGAAAGTGTAGGCACATCATTCCCACAATAACCAGGGACCAGGACATAGATCGGCATCCGATAGATAAAATCTTGAATCTTGAAATGCACAGTCGGCACTGAATCATCTTGACTTGGTTTATTGTCTCCCTGGGGATTAGACCCAAGGGGCACCATGGGTAATGCACACCCGCTCCGTGGGGGGTAAGTGGATGGAGGAATGGGGATAGGAATCAGTTTGGATGTCATGGAGGTTTCAACGGGAGTGGTGATGTGTTTAGGTGGAGGTAAAGGGGTTGAGATGATGGCAAGCTCAGGTGCGGGCAAAGGTGAAGGCGGGGTGATGGAGGTTTAGGCAATGGTGAGGGTGGTGGAGATGGTGTAGGCGATTGAGAGGATGGTGGAGATGGTGAAGTGATCGATGGAGGTAGTGGACATGGCAAGGGTGAAGAAGGGGGTTGTGGTGCCCACCGTCGACGTATCGACACAACGCGTCGGACGACATTGGGGGTGGAAGTAGTGGTGGAAGAAGTAGAAGAAGGGGAGGTGGCACTAGCCTGAGAAGAGGCTTGGGTTTGTGGAGGCTGCGGAGATTGGATAGAATATAGCGAAGGTAACATAGTAGGTGAGGTAGTAGGTGATGGAGCGGGTTCAACGCTAGATGAAGAATCACTGGGGTGCCCCCGGTCTTGTAGAGATGGAGGCGACTGCTTGGGCGGTGCTTCTTGTTACTGCTGCTTGCAACGGAGATCTAAAACAACTTTACGCATGGCGGCCCGATCAATTCTTTTATTATCTTCCAGGTCATAAATATACTCTCGGAACTCGGGACAATCCTCAACCAAATACCCCTGCTGGCAGTGAAAATCACAATATTGAAGCATATTCCCGACAGCGGGTCGGCAAGGCACAGCCGGAGAGAGCGGCAACGCATGAGCGACCATCAAAGCCCTAAAAATGTCGGTAAAGCACTCCGGCAACGGAGGACAAGGAGCCCGCTTCGGGCAAGGTGGATGCCGAGGGGTATGAGGTGGTGGAGAAGGTTGTGGAGAGGGAAGCGGAGGTTGCATAGGTAATGGAGTGTGGCTAGTGGCGAAGGGATTTGGTGAAGGCATATGTGGAACGGAGTGGGTAGGTATGTAGATGGCATCCACCTACTCAGGATGTGGTGTGACCTTGACCGGGGGTGGAAACGGAGACGGGTATGCGGACGCAGGAGGCTGACTCATGGAAGGTTGATATGCGGAGGCGTATAGGTATGTATAGGCGGGGGGTTGGCTCGTGGAGGGATATGTGGCGGATGGCTGACTCATGGTGGGCTGACTCATGGGAGCGTAGGGTTGGCACGTGGAGGGTGAAGGTTGATATGTGGAGGTGGACGGTGGAGACTCGGGGTCAAGGGAATCTTGGATTTGTTGGCGAATGAAGCGGGCTCGGCTGTATAATTATGTCCAGGAGGTGATGTTGTTGAGGGCTAAGATAAACTGATACTCGGGCGCGGCATTGGATATCAACATCTTGATTTGCTCTCCCTCCGGAATGTGCCCTGGGACCTGCGCGGCAAGGCGACGCCAATGATCGGCAAAGGTGTAGAACTCCTCGTCGGGCTTCATCATCTCATGGGCCAGATCCTCCATACAGTACTTGGGCCCAACCTGGTCTTGAAACTACTGAATAAATCCCTCTTGTACAGCTTGAAAATTCACAAATTGCTCTTGCGGAAGAGAGAAGAACCAATCCCGAGCCGGGCCTTCCAATGACAGACCAAACAGATAAGCCATCAAGTGTTGGTCATGTCGAAATTGGGCCGACTCATAAAGAAACTCTTTTAAGTGCACATACGGGCCACCAACTCCACCATAACGGCGATATGCAGGAATTTGTGAAGATGGCGGAAGCCAAAGACCTTGAAATACGAATGGGACACTTAAATAGGATTTGGGATTGATCTGACGTTGAAGCTCATCAAGTTGGTATTGGGTTTGAACAATCATCTCTTGGGTAGGGAGAGATCGAGAAGAATATGGGCCAACTTGAGCAAGAGGATGTGAATTCGGACCAGTATGATGATAATGGGCCGGATAAGAGGATCCGGGCTGAGAAGAAGAAGGGCCCATTCCGAGAATGGAAGGATATGTGGGCCTGGAAGAAACATGAGCATAAGGACCCATTGGGCTAGCAGCATAAGGAGAAGAAGAATGAGTCCCATTAGAAAAATAAGGCCCATTAAGAGAATGGGGCCCGTTAAGATGATGAGACCCATTAATGAGAGAAGAAAGCCCATTAAGAGGTGGAGGCCCATGAAGATGAGATGCAATAAGACGTTGGGCCTGGGCCGGGTCCATTTGGCGAACGAGGCTTGAAAGATGGGCCATGAGATTAGCCTGTTCCTCGGAGGGATCAGAGGGACCACGGGAAGATGGGCCCGCGTAGGAAGAGGATTCCACGCGAGAATGGGAAGAAGATTGGAAAAAAGAATGATACAAGGGGTTAGAATGATACTCCATGGGGGCAAATGGAGACTTAATACAAGGAGATCAAGGACAATACAAATGGGGAAGCAATGGCTTAATGGGCTTGAGGACAAGAAGGGACTGACCCACTAATGCAAAAATGAATGGAAAACGGACCAAGGGACGATGGACTGGACAATGAACCCAAAAAATGGACTGACTTAAGTGGGCCTAACAATGATGAAACATGTGGATGCAACACAAAACACCACTAATGGGCTTGGACAAGCCCAAACAGCACAAACAATGCAATGTGAGAGTTTTCACCCAAGTCAAACAAGTTGATATGATGGGAAATATTTTAGGGATTTTAATAGACCTTTTAATGATTTGAATTAATAATAATTCCCTCAAGATAAGGTCCAAACTTTGGGTTGACTAAGGTTAACTCTCTCACACTTATGCAAATGCAAGCCTGAAGGGGTGGAAAGGTACAACCGGCCCGATGTCTGTGTGGGAATCCACAGCTCACGGGGACTTATGGAGGTCCCGGATAAGATCACCTAGTCGACTCCAAGGAATATGGAGGTGAGAGGATCACTTACCAAGGTAGGAAATAGAACTATGATATGCAATGTATGGCCCTATGTGCACCGGAGTGCATGCAAATTCTAGCTTAAAATTAGAAAATCAAGACTAGATTAAACTATGCAAACATGATCCAACTAAGACAAATAGTATATGGATGGAAAGACAATACAAAGGTCTGGACAACGGGCCCAGGAACAGATCAATCTGATCCCGGGAGGTCAATCAAATCACTGAGCAAAGTTGTCCCTGTGAACCTGTGCGCAGACCACATGCAGATTTTATGGACAAAGTGCTAAAATGAGGATAATTTTTAACTAAGCAAATGAAACCCAAATGATGCAAATAAAATATGGATGGAAAGACAATACAAAGGACTATCCAATGGAACAAAAATCTGGGCAATCAGACACCGGGAAGGTAGTCAAATCACCGAGTAAAGATGTACCTGTGAACCTACCCCTGAGCCTACCTGCAGAACTTATGCACAAAACTCAAATAGTTGGACAATATTAGAATATGCAAATGTTAACCAAATGATGCAAATGATATATGAATGGAAAGAAAATATAAAGGGCTATCCAACGGAAGAAAAATCAGCACAATCGGACATCGGGATCAAAAGTTATGCCCTGACGAACATGGTCCTGTGAGTATGCACGCAGAACTGCCAGAATCTGTAACGGTCTACCAAAGGACCATTACATGAATGTGGCGGTCTACTATAGGACCGTCACACTACCTGAGCCCTTAAAACATCCCAAACAATGGAAGAATGGATAAAATATCACCTAAACATGCACATGCACACACCCAACTTACAAAAGAGCATTAAAACAAACGTGATGGGCATTGGTGTCCCACCGTGATCGACAAAAAATTATAGATTTGTTTTAATTAGATTCCTATCTCGCCCCCTTTAAACTAATACATGCATAAACATGTGAATCAAAGACAAGGGAGATGAAAGAATGAGAAATACTAACCGTGATCGCCACCAAGGTTCAAACAACGCCAAAGGATGAAGAAAGGAGAGGAACGGCGTCGTGTACCTTGGAACTTAAAGACTTGATCGCGCTTAAAACGGGGTGCGGGGAACTTGTGGATTCATATCTCTTCTCCTTCCAGCCGGCTAGAGGAAGAGGGCCTCACGTTGTATTCATGCTCTCCTACAAAACAAAGCCAAAACAAGGACAAAAAACCCATTAGAACATGCATGTGTAGCATCAATCCTGCATTGATAAAATAGGGGTAGAAATTGAGGGTAAACTCACCAGGGGGAGATTTTTAACCCCTGTGGAAGGGTGGGAAAGATAGGTGTGTGTGTGGTGCATGCATAGGATTTGAAATCACGAGATATGATGAAGAGAGTAGAGAGAAAACAATGATGCAAAACGTGCAAAAGTGCATGTGTAGCAGAAAAGTGCAGAAAACTGTGATGATTTATGATTTTGAGAGGAAGAGAACTAAGAATATAGACCATAAAATCAAGCCCAGAAGGATGGAATTGAAAGCTAATACTTCTCTCTTCAAGCCAGGGTTGAAGTTGTGAGTTGGAGTTGCAGCATGGCTTCGCCCCGAACCAAGAAAGAGCCCCCCCGTCACGACTGCGAACTGGGCAGTTTTTATAGAAAAGTGGTGGAACCCCCAACTTTTCTCCACGAGTTTAAGAGATAGAGTCCATCAAATCTTGAGATCTATGGATCAATGTCGAGATAATAGTCAAGATAAGTCATAGGAGAAAACGGGACTCTATTTGGATGAAGGATCTGGAAGATATGGCTTCTGGAAGGGAGCCCCAGAGCTTAATCTGTAGAGTTTGAGTTGAACCAGGACACCTAAACCCTCAACTTTTGAGTGTGATTCTGAGCAAGATATCCAATGAAATTTTTAGTTCTTTGGACTGAATTCAAGATAATACTAAGGAGAAACCATAGGAACAAACGGCGCTCAATTCGGAGTAGAATTCAAGAAGGTATGGGCTCTGCAAGAGGGTCACGACGCACAGAAACGGAGCAGAGTCCAGCACGAATTGGACTCTCAGGTGTGTGTAACGGTCTATCGTACGACCGTCAGAGTTATGTAACGGACTAGGGTAGGTCCATCACACTCTAGGGGTCAAACGGGATGATTTCGGACAAGTTTCGGTGTAACGCACCCATACTAGACCGTCATATGGACTCTGACGGTTTTGGGTAGGACCGCCACGCTCTAGGGGTCGAACAGGGCGATTTCGGGCAAGTTTCGGTGTGACGGTCTATCGTAGGACCCTCACACTACTCTGGCGGTCTAGGGTAGGGTCGTCACACTGATGGAGAAAGATTTTGGGCAGACTACGCGTGACTTTGGAAATTAAAGCGTATCTCTCAAACGGGACAGAATTAGCGAAAGTGGTAGAAGAAGAAATTGTAGATAACGGAGAGAGGAACAACTTTAATGAAGCAAAAAAGTTGAGAAAATGATTATAAGAGGGATAAAATGGGGCTAGAATAGAGAAGAAAATTCTGGGACATAGGTGAACATCACCGCACGTCGGAAAAATGTAAATATCTCACAATAGGGGCAGAACTGGCCAACGGCGTAGAAGAAGAAATTGTAGATATTTGAAAGATAAACAACTTTGATGAGGACAACTTTTTGAAAAGAGGAACAGAAGGAGATGAAAAAGGACCACTTTCAAGACTGCACAGCGGGAGAGAGCAGATTACTTGAGGGAAGCCGGCCTAAATGGGCCGTAAGTTGACTTGGAAGCCGAAAGTTGATAAGATAAGCTCCAGGGCTCTAGGAAATCATGATCTCCAAGACTCAAAGGATATGAAATGGTAAAAATGGGCTTGAAATCTATCTAAGGAAGCTCCAAAATAATGGCTAATTCGGGGCATCAAAAATGATAAATAAGAGAAATGACACAACTTGTGGGCTAAAACGGGTGTCAACAATGAGGTTCTTACATTGAGTAACTGGAGATTCCGGCCTCTGATCAAGGTGTCTCTCTAATGTCAAAGATGTGATTTACCAACTTACTTATTGGTCTTCTTGAGAATCTATACAATATCCTTATAATTGTGCAAATTGATAGAATGCTTATCCTCAATAGCATGAGCACACCTTCTCTGCTTTTGTCTCTTGTCGTCTACTTAGTATAGTTGTTTGTTCAGCTATATCTTGTCACACTTGTTCATCCCTGCTCCACATCATATACCGTGTATGTAGATAAACTTCCCTCTCATTCTCATTCTCTATTCCTTACCAGAGTTAAAGAATCTTCTCTTGAGTTTAGCGCCTCACTTATTCTCTTAAGATATGCTCACGAGTCTTTCTACACTAAGAAGCCACTGTACTTCTTCCTCATGTCTCCAGCAACTTCATATATCTTTCATTTCCTTTTGATGATGTCAAAGGGGGAGAGAGGTCATCTAAGAGGTTCAGGGCATCTGAGAGCGTGTTGTAGGGGAGCGGATTTGGAGTGAAGGGGTCCAGAAGATGGTGTTTTTGGGAAAGGCTTTCTGGTTTGATAGTATGCTCATTTTGGTTTGCTCTTGATTGTTTTCGATCTCCTTTAATGCCCTGACATTACTTGATTCATAGTGTTGCCATCATCAAAAAGGGGGAGATTGTTGCATCCCTACGGTTTTGATGATGTCTCACACTATAAATCAATTTGTTTTATCGCATTCTTGCTATAAAGGTCCGTGCATTTACCTATTCATATGCATTCAATAGATCAGTGCATGCTTTACTCTAAACGCAGTAAGTCCTTGCCTCGGTGCAAGTCTCCTTTAATAAGCTCAACACTTGTGCTCGTCTCAGTAGAGCTCGGTGGATCTTGTATTAAGTCGGTGCATGCATTGTCTCATTCATAAAGTGCTTGCCTCGGTGCAAGTCCTTGTTCATGCACAGGTTCTGTCGTTCATTTCTTTATCTAAGTGTAAATTCAACTCTGTGCAAGCCTTGTCTTGCTTATCTCTTTGTTCTGCTCATTTTTCTCTGCCATCTCGGTGCAGCTCTTGCTTGGACCGCACATCCCAACTCGGTGCATTCTTTTTCTTTCTGAATAACATGAAGTCAGCACATCTTTGTGCCTTATCCCTTCATGTCAGTGCACATCAGTTGCACGTTTGAACTCTATGGTCCGTGCTTATGTCGTCATGCATTTTCTCAAGTCAGTACATCTCTCGTCTTTGCTCACTTCAACTCGTTGCAACCTCTTGTTCACCTTGTAGTAAGTCAGTGCAATGGCTGACTTGGTAACTCCTACTCAGTGCAGTTTATGCTTACTTACTCGCTACGTCGGTAAGACTTGTGCTAAGTATGTGACAAAGTGTTTATTCCTCTTCTGACAGTTTGTCTGTGCATTCACCAGATGGATGGCACGTGATCCGAGGAAGATGGAGGTCCAGAACATTCCGACACATGGCCCAACCTTTCAGGCGGGAAACATGGTATCCACACGCCTAAGTTTCTGGAGCAGACATATTTATATATATGCTGAGGAAAAGGATTCGAAAGAGAGAGAGAGAGAATGGAGCAGTGAGAAAGAAGAGAAGTGAGAGAGCAGTGTGTGGATCAAGAGAGAAAACTAGAGACAAATCACTCCATCAAGAGTAGAGAGAAAATTCTGAGAGAAAGCTGTATGTGAATCTGAAGATCTACTTCTACAGAAGCCACATTGTTTTGAATTTGAGATAGTTGTTTACCATCGGTCTTTTATTTTCAAGTTTCCTTTGTTTACCATTCCATCTTGTTACCCTCCAAGATTGTTCGGAGGAAGGGAGAAGTTCTCAGGTTTCCCTCTATTGTTCTTGGAGGAAGAGAGGTTTGATCCTCTAGTTTTGTGAGTTGCTTGGGAGCAATTTCACAGGGTCCCCTTTGCTGCGTGCAAAGGAAGGGAGATTTGTTCTCCAGTGCTTCTTCTGGTTGATCAGAAGGCTGAGGAGGGTGTTCCTCAGGGCAAGTTGTTTGGCAGCGGTTGTCGTAGACTGAGTCTGCTATGTGCAATTGATCATTGCAAGGAAACCTTACTCTTCTGAGTGAGGGGTGGACGTAGATTGCGGGTAGCAATCGAACCACCTAAAAACTCTCTGTCTCTCTTGTGGATTTGCCTATCTACTCTATGCTTGCTCTCCATCTACTTGATATATTATTTCATCATGAATTCCTTTCTTGATCTCAATTCACAATCTAGATATCTTTTTACCTATCTCCGAAGTTTTTATCACTGCGCTCTAAGGGGTCGAGTAATTTCTGTTGTACTTATCGAATTTGGGAGTGATCTATTCATCCCCCCCTTTCTATTTCACTTTCTGCTATGCGTATCAATGGCTTGAGCCTCCACGAGAGAGGCACATCTCAAAAGAATAGACTTGTCCTTCTCATGGACGAGTCGGTACAAGGAGTCGCTGATCAGCTCATAGGAGGCCGCTCGGAGGAGCAGTTGAACCCTTTGAGCCCGGTCAGGGGGGAGCCAACCTTTCTTGAATTTGATGATGGGCGCACACCAATCCTCCAATTCTGGAGGCATGCTCTGGTCAAGGTCGTGGACCTCGTAAATGGTGAGGCCGATGTTGCCTTCGAGTGAGCTCGGCATCAACCTTTTGTGTTTGATGATGATGTCGACCTCGCCCTCGGGCGGGAGCTTGATGGCTGCAGCCAGTTTCACAACGGCATCTGTCTAAGCGTTGCTGCTTCTGGGAATATGATATATTTCAAAGAAATAGAACTTCTGGGTTAATCTGGTGATAGAAGTATAGTACGGAACCAACTCTGGCTTCCGCACGTCATAGGTGCCGAGGACCTGCCGGACTATTAGCTCAGAGTCCCCGTAGGCTTTGTGACATTTAATGCCCATGTGGAGAGACATCTGGAGCCCAAGGAGTAGAGCTTCATACTCAGCTTCGTTGTTGGTTAGGTATTTCATGAGAGCACAAGAGTTGTAAAAAACTCCACCTTGAGGAGTCAGGAAAACGATGCCGGCACCTGCCAGGGTGGCTGGATCCTGGTTGCTCCGGGTAATCCCTCGGGAAGCGCCATCAAAGTAGAGCTCCCAGCAAGGTACGTTGGTTGTAAGAGCGCTTTACTGTCAGTAATGCAAGACATCTCCGCTCTGTTCAACCGATTGTTGTGATTGAGCAACAAGGGACTCCTCGTCTGGGAGCTCCGAGCTGAAGGTGAGTCGTCTGGCACTGGATGGGCTGCCAAGAATTCAGCCATGCCCTATCCCTTGATTCCTTTTCTAGGAATATAAGTAATGTCGTACTCCATCAGCAGGAGCGCCCATCTTCCCAGTCGGCCTGAGAGGACATGTTGCCGAAGGAGATACTTCAGGGGGTCATGCTTGGATATAAGCTCAACTCGATGGGACAAGAGATAATGTCGCAGCTTCTTAACTACGAACACCAATGCCAAGCAAACCTTCTCCATAGGGGAGTAGCGGTACTCAGTGTTGTATATGCCTTGTATATGTTTTTGATGATAACTAAACCTTATGGTATGAGGTTTCATGAGCTTACAATGTTTCATACGATTCAGGTTTGCTACATGCTACTTGGCTTTGTGATAACCAAAGAGCCCTTGTGCTCTTGCTGTTCATGTCTGGTTGCGATGGAAAATGGCTTTTGGAGGTTCATAATGTGGTTCATGTTCCTTTCATATGGAACTTTTGTGGCTATTTATATGATCAGAATCCTCATGCATATCTTAGTGGGAATTGGGATTGGTGATGGTTTTTGAACATGTAATGGTTTATGTGTGGATGATTATACCATATGCGCTTGATTTAACTTCTATTCAGTTGATAATCATTCATGTTTGTGGAAGAATGAGTCGATGTCAAAAGATGAGCTTTTAGAATGGAGATTTTGATATCCATGAAGATCTCATGTTTTACCTTGTCTTTCACAAGAGAGAGATGGTTGGAAGACACCTAAATATCACGTGGATGCATGGTAATATCTATTTTTTAAAATCTTGGTGGAAAGCGGTTGACATGTGGTTTTATAATGATTTAACTCCAAGGAACACTTGATTTTTTATGTGTAAACATTTAACCTCTTCCTAGTTCCTTGTGCTATCCATGTTGCATATACTCACTTGATACCTTCATGTATATTCCTCATACGGTTTTCATGCTAGTTACAAGGTTTGAACCCCTCATGCAAACACTGGCAAACTGAGTTGAATGGAACTTGGTCACATGATACACTAACATTGGATGATTGCAGTGCTATATGAATCGTACTGATAATTGGGTCGAATGAAGCTCAGATTATATGAATATTGTTGTAAGCACAAGCCTTGATCATATGGATATGTTTTACTAAGCTAACAACTTATTTTTGCAGGATCTTCACTGTTCGGTCGACCTGAGAGCAAGGGCCGGTCGACCAGAATTAACAGCAGCTAGAAATGTGGATGTTTACAGATTTCGGTCGACCGCCAACCCAGGGCCGGTCGACCGATTTTCTCAGCAACGAAATCTTCATTTCCTGTAAAATTCCGATCGACCACCCCCTATTTCCGGTCGACCGCCAGCCTCGAAAGCCCTCATTGTTGACTTTGTATTCTCAACGTGGGAAGCCCCTCTTCTTGGATTTGTTTAATCCCAAAGCCACCAAACCTCCCATGTTTTGTGGATCTGGTTCCTGGCTTGTCTCTTGACCATTCAAGAGTTATAAAAACATCTCCTTGGGGCAAGAAACCTTAATGATCTAAGGAAGCTCAAGGAGGCTATCAAGGGGAGAGAAGGGTGCTGCTACTGTAGCCGTGAATAGTGATCCGTCCACAAGTTCTTCATCAAACCTCAAGCTTTTCAAGATCTATTAGAAGCCAATCAACTGGGAATCAAGTGGAGAAGCAAGCTTCATTCAGAATCTACATCATCTACTCAGGGGGAGCATAAAACAGAAGTTTTCTCAACTGTGTTTCATTTGTCTGTGTTTTAAGCTTCAAGTCTTGTTCTTTGTAATCTGAAAACATCAGTGTGTGTGTGGATCGATTCAGATCAGTGGTCGTGTGGATTGTCTTGTTCAGATCCGTGTGTGTGCATGGATCTTCTTAGATCTACGTGTGTGTGTGTGGGTCTATCCAGATCCGTTTGTACAAGTGTGTAGAGTGCTGCATCTGTCGCAGCGTGTGTGTGTGTTGTTGATCCGGTCATCGGATCATGTTGGAGCTCATCTCTGTGTGTGTGTTGGGGCACGTCCATGTGTGTGTGTGTGCAGGCATCGCCCTGCATGTGTGTTTGGAGTGTGTCTCCGTGTTGGGGATTCATCCCCGTGCTAGCTTACAGCAGTGAAGCCTCACTGGGTTTTGGTGAGGGGTGGACGTAGGTTGCCGTCATTGCATCCGAACCACCTTTAAAATCATCGTGCATTGTGGTTTGATTTGTGTGGTTTGGATAATTTCTTCTACCTTCATTCTGTGTAATCGTACGTATATATTGTTTTCTTCATATTGTATTCCTCGGATCTAGCATAATTAAATATCATGGGTGATAGATTTTGATAGATCCAATTCTTGTGTTGCTAGTTCCTTACATCTGTCTTAAATCGGGTAAAAGTTTTCTAAATCTGTAATCACCCAATTCACCCTCCCTCTTGGGTGTCATTAATCGCGGGACTTCACTCGGCACCGATTAGCTTCCGACTGAGGTAATAGAGGGGCTTCTCTTTACCTTCCTCATTGATTTGCGCCAATAGAGCTCCTAGCGAAGCGTCCATGGCAGCAATATAGAGGATGAGGGGTTTACCCTTGATTGGTGCCCCCAGGACTGGGGGAGTAAGGAGGTACTCCTTGATTTGCTCGAAAGCCACATGGCATTCCGATTCCCATGTAAACAGGGCGTCTTTCTTCATCAGCTTGCCGAAAGGTGTGCATCGACCGGAGAGGTTAGAAATAAACCTCCGAATGTAGGTCAGCGTCCCTTGGAAGGACTTGAGCTCGGTGCTGTTGTTGGGTAGTGGAAGCTCCTGGATGCTTTAATCTTGCTAGTATCCACCTCGATTCCTCGGTACTTGACGACGAAGCCTAGAAACTTGCCGCTGGATACGCCAAAGGCGGATTTCATGGCGTTCATCTTGAGCTCGTATTGCTAGAGACGGTCGAAGACTTGGCGTAAATCGTGCAAATGGTCTTCGCGTCTTTTAGTCTTAACGACGAGGTCGTCGACATAGCATTCGACGGTGTTGTGCAGCATCTCGTTGAATATTTTGGTCATGGCCCTCTGGTAAGTAGCGCCGACGTTCTTCAAACCGAAGGGCATGCGCTTGTAGTTAATAATCCCCTTGGGGGATCTAAAAGCTATGTGGTCCTTATTTTTGAGGCACATCCGGATCTGGTTATAACTGGACGACCCGTCCATGAAAGACAAGGCCTCATGCCTGGTGGTCATGTCGACCATTATTTCTGTAATCGGGACTGGAAAGTCATCCTTCGGACAGACTTTGTTGAGGTCTCAAAAGTCGACGCAGATGCGAACTTGACCACTCTTCTTCTTGATTGGGACTATGTTGGCGAGCCAAATTGAGTAGATACACGACTCGATGAAATTGACCTCTGCCATTTTATGGACTTCGGCCAAAACCTATTGCTCCAGCTCATGGCGCATGCACCGCTGTAGTTGCTTGACCGGAGTGATTGAGGGAGAAATGGCTAGCTTGTGCTCCGTTACGGAGGGGTCTAGCCCTGGCATCTCCTTGTATGTCCAGGCGAAGTAGTCTTTATATTCGAGTAGGAGTTGCTTGTAGTCCTGCTTCTCTGCCTCTGTAAGGAGAGCACTGACAAACATTGGCTGGGGAGCTTCATCTTCACCCAAGTTGATTTCAACGAGCTCATCCACAGTCGCCTGGCTACCATCCTCCAGCTCGGGAGGAGCGGGTTAGAAGTCGATGAAATCCTCATCGTCGATGTCGGCTTCGTGCATTTCTTGGTTCTCGAAGCCACCGACCGACACCGATGGGGCTGGAGAGTCGTTGTTGCTGGGATCCATCGAGGATTGGTCTGGGCCGCCACTTTCTGGCCAGCAGTTGCCCACTAAAGTTGTTGAGGTTTTCGCGAGGTTGCCTACTAGAGCTGATAATCCATCGTGGTAAGCATCTTGGCTAGCTCCCTCATAAGGAGAGTCCGCTGAACCAAGTCCGTCGCCCGACGGGGTGGCGGGAGGAGCCTTTTCAGCCCCGACATGTTGGCAGGGAGGCGAGGAAGATTTCTCGACTACTTGAACTGGGGTGCTGGCTTTGACGGGGATCGGGATCAGGATCTCCTCTTCCTCATCCGCGGAGCTGTCGAATTTGGCTTCGACCCTAGCTTGGTCGTCAGCTGGCAGTGTCAAGCCTTTGACGTTGACTGCATAGTGGACGTAAAAGTCTAGGTCTTGGTCATAGCCAAGTCCTCTGGTATCCTTATAGAAGGACGGGGGTTGCCCCCGGACCTGGGAAGGGGTCCACAGTCGGGGAAAATATTCACGTCGCGCAGAACCTTGGCATTGAGGAATGTGTTGCTTCAGACACATTTCCTGAATGTGTGGTGGCAGGTCGTCCAGTGCTTGGATGGCTTCAGGGGTGTCATCGGCTTTCCTGGAGCAGCCGAGGTCGTCAGCCGATGGGGCTTGAGGGACTGTGTCTCTCTTATAGAAGACAATGGGTTTGTCCCTGTTAGCCTTCTTCTTGTTTCGGCGTTGTCACTTGAAGGTGACAATGAATGTCATCTGCGACTCAACGCTGTGCTTCTCGGATGCACATGGGAGCTGGATGCAGTCTGGTGGCAAGCATATACTCTTGCTGATATCTCGGCTAATAAGATTAGCCTCGAAGTCGATCTGGCGCCTCTCGGGGAGATCTGGGGTTGACTTTGAGCTGAGGCGTAGTCGATAAAGCTTGGCCTTCTCTTCATCCATGGAGAAGAGATCGTCATCGTCTTCTTCTGAGAGCCAACCGTTGCTCCTGCTCTTAATCATAGGGTATGGACTAATCCCCTTGAAGTAGAGCGCAGCGTCAGCCAGGTTGCATTCTGCTGGCGTGAATGGTGACAAGTCTGCAAAGACCGTGTGTTGCTCCCCATCCTTGGCATACTTTATGCATTGGTGGAGAGTTGACAAGACGACCCAATTTTCATGGAGCCAGGGTCTGCCTAGTAGTATCTTATAGGACGTGTTGGAGTCGATGATGTAGAACTTCACCTTGGAGGCGAAGTCATCAAGCACCAGATCAACATCCACTCGGCTAACGACATCCTCAGTGTTTTGGTTGAAGCCGGATATCTTGACCGCCTAAACCTTCAAGAGGTATGGGGTCAGATATAAAGTCTTGAATGTTTTGAGCGGCATGATGTTAACAGTAGCACCAGCGTCTACCAGGATCCGATTCACATCATGCCCGTTGATCTTCCCCTTCATGTAGAGAGGACGGTTGTGGCACGGGGGGGAGAGCAGCATGTCTTTCTCCATGAAGGAGATGGTGGATGTGAGGGCTTCATAGGCAGCCACCTTCATTTCCGCGGCATGCGCCTCGTAAGCTTCCGGCTCCTAGAGTATCTTGATAAGAGTTTCTCTTAGGTCCTTACTCCAAGTGATGGCTTCCCAGATTGTAATACTGGCAGGGAAGCGCTTCATCTGGTGGAGGACTTTCCGGTCAGCTTGGGCTCGAGCATCCTCCAAAGAGGGTAGTATGTCAGGCTGAGCTTTCTGCGAGCTGTCGTGCTATTCCCCGTCAGGAAGTTGCACTGCCTTGCCCTTACCACCGGGGTCGGACTAACCTTGATCGCCGGTGGACTCCTGGAACAGGGGTGCTGATGATGGCTCTTCTGGGGGTGACTGGCGGGCTGGCTCGTGCTTGCCAGACGGTCCCGCTTGCTCTACTGTAGAAGCCGATACTGGTGCAGGGGCTAGGAGGCTGGCAGTAGTCTCTTCAATGCCGGAAGGATCGAAGATACCAGGTCCTTTCCGAATTTCCACCTCCAGAATGGCGGTAGGTTCCTCTCCTCGAAAGAGGATGATTCGCTCCAGGTCGAAGGTGGACAGAGAGAGGGGTAACTTAGGAGTTCTCTTGCGGCCTCTACCACGTCCCCAACCATGACCTCGGCCACGGCATGTGTGTTCTGGAGTTGGCTGTAGCCCAAGCGGGGCAGTGGTTCTTTGTCTGGTTCGGGAGGCTATTGGCTCGCCCCATCGAGAAGCGTTGATATTGTCAGGAGGTGGGATGGCCACCATATTGCAGGTGCAGCCTCGAAGCATTTCTTATAGCTACTCTATTGTGATCTTCTTGTCCTTATTGCACAAGGAGAGCTCATCTGGCATCAGGAGCCTTTCGCCGTTTTTGAGCTTTTGGATCATTTCTTGGACCTAATTTCTGAGGCGGGCTCGTTTCTGCATTTCTTCCCACGGGATATAGCTGTCGAGTGGGAGAGCCCCGGTAGGACGAGGAGGAACGTATTCCTCCAGGTCATCAATGAGCCGCTGGAGCCTCTGGAGAGGCATCGGCTCAGCTGGGGATTGTAGGGCGGCTGCTTGTTCAGCCTGTTTCTTGAGTCACCTTTTGAGGTTCTTCCTCCAATTTTTCTATTATTTCTTGGCGATGGCTGCCTCCAAGGGAGTAGGAGGGAGAGGTGCTGGAGCCGGAGTTGATAAATTCTGAGGAGGGTGTCCCCGGACTAGTGCCTTGGCCGGGTGGGGCCGACGACTCTTCTTCGCCCGAATTTCAATCCATGCGCCTTTCGCTTGTTGTATCTGGAAGGTGGCATTGATCGCTTGCTCGATTACCTCGAGCGACAACTCTTGGTATGTCAGAATACTGGGACTGGTGTCCGAAGACGTGTGCGCGGTTGTGTGCCTTACCCACGGTGGCGACGGGAGCCTACGAGGAGTCGGCAGGCTGGTGCTGGCGTCTGAAGACGTATGCGTGGTTTGATGCCTTAGTCGCAGTGGCGACAGCTTTTGTTGAGAAGTGGACCGAGGGATGTGCTTGTTGTCCTGCTCCATAGCCTTGCCCTTGTGGTCACGCTGAGGGTCGGGCCTAGCGACAACTGACGGCGCCGCAGGATGTTGTTGCTCTACACAGTTACCCCGATTCTGCGGACTGGCTGAGGCTTGTGGCGATGGGCCCGCCGCTTGAATCGAAGCCGCTGAAGACTCTGAAGGTGTCTTCTTTGTACTTCAGATTGTGTAAAAGGGTAGGTGGAGAGGACCCTGTTAAGTCTATAAGATGGTGCAAACCGGATTCAGAGGGGGGTGCATGAATCTCCCCTTTAAAAATTACCCAATTAAAACTAGCTAGAAAATAGTGCAGAAATGAACTCTCAGATGACCTGTAGAAGTAAAATGCTTCTCCCGTAAAAACTAGAAGATCAGACAAACTGGGCTTCTGATATGCTAGCTAAGTATTGTCGAATAGAGAAGTTAGCACAGTTCAGAAAACAAAGAAGGCGCCTAAGCAATTTACTCAGATGATCAGAGATCAATCAATCACAATCGAAGTTCATCACAGGCAATGATCCTAACATTCATCTATGTCAAGATGAAGCTCAACTAGATCTAATAGAGAAAGAGTCTCTGTTCACACTGCGAACAGAAAGACTGGATAGATACAATATAAACGATTATACCCACACATCTATCAGCAAATTCAAAGCACAACAATCACACATAGCAAACCACTGCACAGATGATTTTTAGGTGGTTCGGTCCTCCAGACCTACGTCCACCCCACACTCAACCCGAGTGTGGATTCCTGCTGACTCACAGCTTGAACGGCTGGGCATCACAGCTTGCCTACATCAGCTGGGCCTCACAGCTTGCCATCCGCTGAGCATCACAACTTGCTATCCCGCTAAGCATCACAGCTTGCTGTCCAAGGTAACCACCTTGCCTCCTGAGCATCACAGCTTGCTCTGCTGACTCACAGCTTGAAGTTCAAAGATAAACGAAAAGAATAAAGAAAAATATGAAGCAAAACCACAGCAACGGAAAGCTGGAATTAAAGCACAGTAATATAGCTCGCTAGGAGCAGTGTGGCTTGGATCTGATCTAGAGGCCACATATCAGACTGTACGGTATCTTGACCAGGATCCCTCTTCTTCTTCTTCTTCCTTTTCTTCATGAGCTGTTGCAATCTTGACCTCTCATAGCTTCACAATGACTCCTCATACGTGTTGATATGTTTTTCTACTTTCTTTCTCTTCAATACCGGCTCGAAAGATCTCTTATATCCCTTCTACTAAATCGAGATATGAAATGAATGTGAACAGCAGAAGGAGAACAGAAGGGTGTAAACAAGTGATCGCCACCAAGATGCCGAACGTGATGAACACGTCGTACCTTGGAAAGAGGGAGAGGTACTCGCCTGGTGTGCAGCGCGGCAAAGATATACGGCTCACTAGGAACCGCCTATAAGGAGGCACGGTCTCACGACAGGCCGTCTAAGAACGCTGCAGAGGACGCGGGATGAAGCACTCATGGCAGTTGAACGGTCCTATCACGACCGCAGGAAGAAGAAGGATGGTCCAGGTAGCACCGCACGTCTCCTTGAACGGATGGTATAGAACCGCGTAAGACCACCACGCCCGAAGTTGCAAAAGGGTCCAACCTCCACCCTTTCCGGTCGGCCAGAAACGATGGGCCTCGTGTTAGTGTATTGCTGACCTACAAAATAACGTGGAAACACAAAGAGAAAACCCAAATTAGAACTGAAAAGTGTAGCAAGTGCTCAAACGGAAATAAATGATCATAACTAAATGAAGTGGGGGATACCTGGGGAGTTTTAAACCCCTGGGGGTGTCAAAAAAATGTGGGAGGATGTGTGAATGACAGTGGAAGTGAAGAAAAATGAGGAGAATGATGCATGCAACCAAAAGGGAATGACGGACTATCAAATATAAAAAAAGGACTCAAAATAAAAGTTACTCCCTAGGCCGGAGGCCTATATGGACGTAGAAGGCCTCCCTCCCTGGTCATAGGTCACTCAAGGATTCGACAGGGCTTCGCCGTGACCTGAAATCTTCCCCCCCCCTTTTCAAACCCGGCCTTTAGGGTCTATTTATAGAGCCTAGGAAGCCAGCCCCAAAATTAGGATTTTAGAAGCATTTTCAGGTCGAGATTATCAAAGGAAAGATGAAGATAATTCAATTATCTCTCATCCAAAAAAAATGGCACTCGAAATGGCTCAATATCCGCGGAAAAAATGACAGGAGAAGTTTGGGATAAAATCACGAATAGAGAGAGAAAATTCGTTAATCTTTCAGGAATCGAGCAGATGAACGGTCGTACGATAGACCACTCAACCTGATGTGCGACCATACCCTAGGCCGTCCAACCCTGTCGGTGAAAATTCAAATAAATATCAAATATTATCCAAATATCCATCGAACTGATCGAAATCTTCGCCGTTGGACTCTGATAGATGAACGGTTGATAGCAGACCTTTCAAAGGTAGAGCGGCCAAGAGGAAATCATCCACGCCTGTCGGTGATAATTCTGCATAAATAAGATAATTAGATAATTATCTAAAAACCAGCGACGTTAGGACTCTTGAGAGATAGACAGCTTAGTATGTACCGCACAATGGTCTTATGCGGCTATGTATAGGCCGTATATATGCTTGTCGGTGATAATTCAGAAAATCAGCCAAATATCCCATAAATATGTGAACGGCCCTGTATCAACCGCACATATAGTTGAACAGCTGGAGGATGACCGCACATGTACAGGGGCACTTGAAATTCATAGAAAAGCTCAAGACCAAAGCCAAGGCCCATTAAGCCCTGAATCAATTCGGACCTAGCCTGGGAGGGAGGCTTCCCATAAAATTGGCCCAAAACGTGCCAGACAACAACCCAGCGAGTGATGGACAACTCAAGGCATCAACAAATGAGACTAAGAGGAATGACTCAACTTATCGGTAAAAAATGGGTGTCAAAAGATGCCCCTTCTTAACGTCCTCTTTGCAGGGGAGCGAGCGGAGGTGAAGCGAAAGTGACATGGAACATGGAGATGAAGCAGAAATGCAGCGGAGCAGACTGAAAAGCGGGCGTTAAGGTTAAACGACACCCGTTTTTAGCAACAAGCGACAGGAATTTTCTGGAAAACTCTGAACCAAATGCAAGGAATGATTAAAACCAAAAGCGACACCAGTCTGGAGGAACTAAACTAAACGAAAAGAAACAAATCAATAAGACCAACCTCATGGGGGACACAATCCCGCGGTCCAATGAGGAGGCCAAAAGTAGGCAGCAAAAGTAAAGGAAACAGGCTAAAACTCCAGACGGGGACCTCTTAATCAACAAAACCAAGCGAATTGACCAAAGAGAACCTTCCAACTCATAGTGGAATTAGTTCCTCTTACCCAAACACTGAACGCACAGCTAACCATCACTGGTGGGACATTTTGCAGGCAAACCATGGGTCATGAATGCTCAAAAGATGCGTATGATGCATGCTGGCTAAAATAAAAGAAACCGTTAAAACAAATGCAAAGAAAGATTAAAATATAAAATACTCGAGAATAATATTACGAAGCTGGGAGAATCAGAGTCAAGACACTATCCACAGCCACAGCATGTAGGATAGAACCATCCTCCCCGGGACATCCCAACCTAATGGCCTATCCGAAGATTAAACACGTAAACCTGGATCATCATCATTTTTATTAAAGGGGAACATCAGATCCTGGAACACGTAGATACCAACTGGTTCTCGAGATAATATAACATAGTACCATATAGTAATGCAATAAGGGTGATAAGGTTAGAAAGCCATACCTGACTTACCTGTGTAGGTGAAACGGCACTTTTTTGGATTCTCATTTTTTGATTTTTATGGATATTCATGAATAGGACAAATAAGTAAAAACATAGCAAAAGATAACACAACGATTAACTGAACGATAAACAACATGACATGACATGATGAACAAATGAAGCGGGAGACAATGCACATACGCAAGGGCATGAACCAACAACATGCATGCATGAACATGGTGTGACAAATCAACATGTGTGATACGACACAGTGGGACATAGACACGTGGCAAGGACACGGCGGGACAAAAGACATGAACAAAATATGTACTTCAATCAAAACCCAAGATCAGAATGAAGCAGAACCGCCAGGTTCATAATCGTGAGGCAAAGCCCTCTCATAAAGATATGATCATTGCAAACACAAGTTGAGAAGGACACAAGCTTCAGAACAGATCGAGAGAGTGGATTGAAGAAGGAAAGAATAGATCAAAGATGTGGACAGGAGGCAGAGCACAAAATATGGAGCAAGGAAAGCTTGAGTACCTGCAACCTGCACACTTACCAAACATGTTACGTATCTATTCTCAAAATAAAATAAAATGCATAAAAAGACATGTTTTTGATTTTTTTGGATTTTGGCATATTTGATTTTTTGGAGTTTTGTTTGAACAATATTTCATTTTTTTTGATTTTGGACAATATCTCAATTTTTTTTTGGATTTTTGAGAATAGCAATCCGCAGCACCTAAAGGCAGGCTCGCACTACTGGCCAGGGATCGTCGTCCCTCCCCTCTTATTAAAGACTTCCCTTGAGCAGGGCGTGCATGTGAGGGTGGCTTACCACAACCAATCGCTTCTAGAGAACGGTGCCCCTACTAAGGCCATACCCGGGATACAATCCAGCCTAAGAGGGAGAAGCAGAAGAAAAATTGGAGACAAGCTTTATGCAGGATGGGAGACATCAGGACTTGACTTCCTTTCAGGGCACTACCCTTCAAAGAGTAGGTCTGTTGCGTCAGGGCTTTGTGTCTTTGATTTTTAGACCCATACTTATCATGCACGCATGCTACCGGGCTCATGACGTCCCGCGAGGAACTGTACTGCCACTCTTGCCATACCTTTGATTCATACTTTTGCATTGATTCATTTTCTCATTTTGGTAGTCCTTATTGGCCAGATATAGCATGAAAGCTCACTTTTGAGGGTCAAGACTGCCCCTATTTGAGACCTCTCTCGTATTAGGGAGCGCCTAGGTTGGTCATCTTATCTATCAATCTCTTGCCCCTGCACTTGGCCTAGCAGAGAAGAGAAAAAGACATTTGTACATACCCAAAGTATGGCCAAAGCAGCAAGGGTGTGCCTTAGAGGAATCGGCTATGGCTTGCCTTGAAGTGTGTGAAAAACCCATACTTAAAGGTCACCCTTAACAATTAGGGAAAGGAACTAGACTCACAGCTCGGAGTTATCACCAGCCTAAGGATGCTGCAGAAGCGACTCATTTTATTTGGCTAATTAAGCAAATTCAACTAAAGCCACTCAACCATGTTGAGGAACCAACGTTATAAGCATGTGCCGGTGTAAGAGAGATAATAGCGATGATAACATTTTCTTGCACAAAATAATGATACCTTTGCAAATCCATGGCGCGGAAACCGGCATCCTGAAGCGAACATGATCATCGAGCTTTTGATCAGCACGAGCTTTATATTCCTTGCTTGCCATGATAAAAAGGGTGAAAAAGAATAGCAATGTGTAGATATTCCTTGACATGGAGGAGCGGAAGACATCAAACCAGACGAAGAAGAAATAAAAGGAAGAGAGACGAGGGCTAGAACTCCCTCGTTAAGGCACAGAGGCCCTGATAACAAGGAACCAAATACAGAATGAACATAGATTAACTGAGATCAAAGCGGACTAAAGCCTCGAAAATAGTAAGAAAAAGGGTAACCCTGAAAGGGTGAGGAGGAAAGAACAGAAAGATGATGAAAAGATAGTTGTGAAGATAAGGAATAAGGAAAACGATCATCCGACATGGTCGAAGAAGAAGAGTAGCTATCACCCGCCAGAGGCGGGTAAGAAAATGCATGAACACCCGACAAGGTCGGGGAAAAGAAATGGAAACCACCCGAAAAAATCGGGGAAGGATCAGAAAAATCACCTGACAAGGCCGGGGAACAAGCACAAGGAATCCCTAACAGGGTCGGGGGAAAAAGATGAGAAGTGAAATCCGGATGTATTTGGGGAGGAAAACTAGACGATGCCCCTGGATTAGGGGAAGAGGAGGACATAGGCCGAGGCCTAGAATGGTGAGGACAAGAGAAAATGGTAGAAATAAGGTCAGGTGGCGGAAGGTACACCAACCACGGATAAGAATCAAGCAGAAGAAAAGATGAGTAGATGGACGAAGGAGAGGAGGAAGTGGACCCCCAAGTGCGTAACTGACGGCTCTTGAACTTATGCCGCCGCCTCTTCTTGGCAGAAATCTTCTTGAAACAACTTCGCCTGGCGCGGACTCGGGCCTTCGGGCTTCTTAATCTGTAATACTTTCTCAAATAACGGGCCCACCTAGCAGACGGCCTAGCCCGATCATGAATATGCAGATCCATTGGGATGGTTGCCCCTAGCTGTGCGGTGCCAACCATAGAAAGGCATTCCAGAACAATCAACTCCTTGGGATGAACATCAGGAAGCAATGGAGTTTTGTCGTTCGGCACTAGAACATGGAGCTTTGGCATCTTCACTCGGCAGCTGGGCTTGAAGCATAACTCCTATGTCAGCAGTGCAGGACGGAACTGAGGGAGGGCGATGCGTGGCGTTGACGTGGCCGCCTTACCAATAAGCCGAGGGAGATTGCATAGGATGTGCAGAATGTCCTTGAAAAATGTAGAAGATACGGACAATTGCCCCTTGAATGCTGAATTGATTAAACTTTTGGCGGCCGTGTGGGTTAGCACCATCCGGGCGGAAAACTCTTCTGGGCCAGTGAACTGAATAGCAATCAAGCGAGAGGTGATAACAACATCAACAGTGAATTCTCCGACGAGCAAAGAGATTGCCACCTGCCTCGCTTTAGAAGGACCTGGCACCAATGCTAGAGAACTCTTCTTAGCGACCGTCTTCATAGCAAATGCGGGCTCATTGTCCCTAGAATAGCCAGGGACCAGGGCTCGGACTGGCATGCGGCAAATGAAATCTTGAAGCTTGTAATGCACAGTCAAAACCTGATTCGGCTCTTTATCTCCCTGTGGACTAGACCCGAGGGGCACCAAAGGTAGCGTGTACCTGCTCTGCGAAGTGGGAGGTGGTAGAGGAAGGTTAGAAGGAGGAGGTTTGAAGGGCGCGGGTGACGATGGTTTAAGTGATGGGGGAATAATGATGATGATGGGTATGGGTGGAAGTAAAGGCAAAAGTGGAGGTGTGGGTTTAGGCTCGGCCTACTCGGGCTCAGGGGATGATGGCGAAAGAAGCGGCGTCGGTAGTGGGGATGGTTGTGAAGGTGACGGGGTAGGGGTTATTACGAAAGGAAGCGATGATGTTGGTGGTGGTGAAGACAATGGGGATAATGGAGAAGGCGACAATGGAGATGTGGTCAATGGAGGCAGCAAAAATGGGGGTGGAGAAGGTGGTGACAAAGGGGGTGATGTGGTTGATGGAGATGGTGAAGGTGAAGAGGACGGAGGTGAAGGTAGGGGTGGGGAAAAAGGAGGAGAGGAAGGTAACGGCATAGTGGGGGAAGTGGCAGGTGGTGGCGCTCTTCGGCGTATCTTTACAACACGTCGAGAGGCGTTGGGGACAGGTGTGGTGGTGGAAACGGAGGGTGAAAGAGAAGTTGCCCCAGCGGAGGCTAGAGTAGGTAAAGGTGGTGGAGGAGATGGGATGGAGGAAGAAGTGGGTAACGGAGCAGGTATCTTATCAACTGAAGAAACACTAGGGTGCCCCTGGTCATGAAGTGGAGACGGTTGCCTAGGCGGCACGGTTTGCTGCTGCTGCTGCTTGCTGCTGAGATCTGAAATAACTTTACGTATGACATCCCAATCAATCATCTTCTTATCTTCCAAGCTATACATAAGTTCTCGGAACTCGGGGCAGTCCTCAATCAAATGCCCTTGTTGACGATGGAACTCACAGAACTGGAGCAAATTCCCGACCGTGGGTCGGCAAGGCATAACCGGAGGGAGTTGCAACGCATGGGTGGCCATCAAAGCCCTGAAAACATCTGTAAGAGATTCCGGTAACAAAGAGTGAGAAGCCCGCTTCGGGCAAGGTGGATGCCGATGGGTATAAAAAGGTAATGGGGATGGTAGCGGAGGTTGCGTAGGTAAGGGGGATTACGTAGGTGAAGGCAGGGGGCTAGAAAGTGAATGAGATGGAGGCGTGGAGGGAGTGGGAATATAGTGGATGGCATCCACCCGCTCTGGGTGTGGTGTTTCCTTGACCAGCAGTGGAGAGGCGTGGGGAGATGAAATAGTAGAGGGCTGACTCGTGAAGGGAGATGTAGTGGAGGGACATGTGGAGGCGTATGTGGAGGTACGTGGGTAAGCGGGAGCGGAAGGCCGACTTGTGGAGGGATATAAAGGAGATGACGGATGGGAGGCGTATGTGGGCGTAGAAGGTGGCGGTGAAGGAGACTCTCGGTCAAAGGAAACTAGGAGTTGTTGGCTAATGAAGCGGGCTCGATTGTAAAGCTACTGCCAGGAAGTGATATCATTCAGGGCTAAGATGCACCTGAGCTCGGGCATTGCATTAGAAATAACCATCTTGATCTGCTCGCCCTCCGGAATATGCCCCAGGACTTGCGTGGCCAGGCGACGCCAGCGGTCGGCAAAGGTCGAGAATTTCTCGTCGGGCTTCATATTCTCTTGGGCCAGATCAACCATAGAATATCTGGGCCCAACCTGGTCCTGGTATTGCTGAATAAATCTTGCTTGGATGGTTTGAAAGTTCATCTGCCCTTGCGGGAACGTGAAGAACCAATCCTTGGCCGAGCCTTCTAAAGATAGCCCAAACAAATAGGCCATCAAGCGTTGATCATGCTGGAACCGGGCCGACTTACATAAGAAATCCTTCAAATAGACATCGGGGTCACCAATTCCACCATAGCGACGATAAGCCGGAATCTGTGAACGTGGTGGAAGCTGAAGACCTTGAAATGCAAATGGAATATCCAAAGAAGTTTGAGGATTGATTCGACGTTGCAATTCATCGAGCTGGCGTTGGGCCTGAGCGAACATCTCCTCGGTAGGAAGAGTCTGAGAAGGATATGGGCCAGCCCGAGCAAGAGATGATGAATTTAGACCAGGATAATGATGATGGGTCGGATAAGGGGACCCGGCCTGAGAAGAAGGAAAGCCCGTTCCGGGAATGGAGGAATGCATGGGCCTGGAAGAATCATGTATGTAGGAATGAGAATTGATTGGGCTAGCAGCAGCACGGGCGGCATAAGAAGGCCCGTTAACAGAATAGGGTCCAATAGAAGAATAAAGAGATGGGCCCGCATGGGAAGAGGAATCTACACGGGGGTAAGAAGAGGGAGAAGTATAGGAATAAGGTACATGGGAAAAATGCTCCATGGGGAGAAGGGAGACTTTATACAATGAATTTCAAATGAATACAAGGAGGGAAGATGAACCTAGGACTAATGCAACTAAATGGAGACACACAAAGATGAACTAAATCAAATGAGCCTAATCTAACAAAAAGATGCAAATGATGACACTACAACATGCAATGGAGGGAAGAGATGAGAAAAGAATCAACCAATTACCCAATCAGATTCCAAATGATGCGCGAAATTTTTTTATAAGTTCCCTTTTAGGACCTTAGTGGATTAATTAAGATATGAATTCACTCAACCACAAGGTACCTAACCAGGGTGGGGGATGGGAAACTGGCAGACTCTAAGGGACTCTCTCTTTCATGAATGCAGACCCTAGACTGGGGGATGATGTGGTACAACCTGCCCGGCATCCGTGTGGGAATCCACGGCTCGCGGGGACTTACGGAGGTCCTCGGCAAGGTCCCCTAGTCAGCTCCAAGGAGTATGGAGACGAGAGGAAACCCTACCTAGGTAGGAATGCAACTACTAATGAGAGTGTATGATCCTATGTGCACCGGAGTGCATGAAAAATCTAGCCTAGAAACTAGCAATCAATGATCGATCAAATATGTAAGAGATGAAAGCAAGTATACAACAATGATATAAGAGCAGGGGGGAGATCAGTAATCAGCACCAAGTATCATGAAAATCATATAACGTGGCAATGAAAGTGAAGCACGGGTGCACTGTAGCATGACAAGGACGGTCTCTGTAAGACCGCTCAGGGAGATATACGGTCCCATATGAACCGTTCAAACCAAGGAATAATGACCAAGAAGCACAAAAATCATGAAATGTTGAAATGACAGAAGATAGAGATGAGAAGCGTACCTAGATGATCGGTCTATATACACCCGCTTAAGCTCTAGAACGGACCCGTATCCACCGTGCAATAGCAACCAAACAAACAGTATGAATACAGGGCATACCTGTGCCAGCACGGTGGACGGCCAAACTCAGGCCGTATAAAGGATGCACGGGCAGTAGGAGACCGCTCGAGACAGCAAGCTTGGAGAAGAACTGGCATTGTTCGCAGAGAAAAATAGTGAACCCTCAACCGCACAAACGTTGGACGGCCCACAGAGAGCCATTCACGTTCCAGTAGACAGAGAACGCGACTCAACCTTAAAATCACTTCAAGAAAAAGGACTAACACAACGAAAGAAGGGGTCAGCAAATAACTAACACGATGGACACTAGGTGTCCCACCGTGATCACCAAAAAATGAGCTGTTGATATGTTTTTCTACTTTCTTTCTCTTCAATACCGGCTCGAAAGATCTCTTCTATCCCTTCTACAAAATCGAGATATGAAATGAATGTGAACAGTAGAAGGAGAACATAAGGGTGTAAACAAGTGATCGCCACCAAGATGCCGAACGTGATGAACACACTGTACCTTGGAAAGAGGGAGAGGTACTCACCTGGTGTAAAGCGCTGCAAAGATATACGGCTCACTAGGAACCGCCTATAAGGAGGCACGGTCTCACGATAGGCCGTCTAAGAACGCTGCAGAGGACGCGGGATGAAGCACTCCTAGCAGTTGAACGGTCCTATGACGAACGCAGGAAGAAGAAGGATGGTCCAGGTAGCACCGCACGTCTCCTTGAACGGATGGTATAGAACCGCGCAAGACCACCACGCCCGAAGTTGCAAAAGGGTCCAACCTCCACCCTTTCTGGCCGGCCAAAAAGGATGGGCCTTGTGTTAGTGTATTGCTGACCTACAAAATAACGTGGAAACACAAAGAGAAAACCCAAATTAGAACTGAAAAGTGTAGCAAGTGCTCAAACAGAAATAAATGATCATAACTAAATGAAGTGAGGGATACCTGGGGAGTTTTAAACCCCTGGGGGTGTCAAAAAAATGTGGGAGGATGTGTGAATGACAGTGCAAGTGAAGAAAAATGAGGAGAATGATGCATGCAACCAAAAGGGAATGACGGACTATCAAATATAAAAAAAGGACTCAAAACAAAAGTTACTCCCTGGACCGGAGGACTGTATGGACGTAGAAGGCCTCCCTCCCTGGTCGTAGGTCACTCAAGGATTCAGCAGGGCTTCATCGTGACCTGAAATCTTCCCCCCCCCCTTTTCAAACCCGGCCTTTAGGGTCTATTTATAGAGCCTAGGAAACCAGCCCCGAAATTAGGATTTTAGAAGCATTTTCAGGTCAAGATTATCAAAGGAAAGATGAAGATAGTTCAATTATCTCTCATCCAAAAGAAACGGCACTCGAAATGGCTCAATATTCGCGGAGAAAATGACGGGAGAAGTTTGGGATAAAATCACAAATAGAGAGAGAAAATCTGTTAATCTTTCAGGAATCGAGCAGATGAAGGGTCGTACGATAGACCACTCAACCTGATGTGCGGCCATACCCTAGGCCGTCCAACCCTGTTGGTGGAAATTCAAATAAATATCAAATATTATTCAAATATCCATCGAACTGACCGAAATCTTCGCCGTTGGACTCTGATAGATGAACGGTTGATAGCAGACCTTTCAAAGGTAGAGCGGCCAAGAGGAAACCGTCCATGCCTGTCGGTAATAATTCAGCATAAATAAGATAATTAGATAATTATCTGAAAACTAGCGACATTAGAACTCTTGAGAGATAGACAGCTTAGTATGTACCGCACAATGGTCTTATGCGGCTATGCATAGGCCGTATATATGCTTGTCGGTGATAATTCAGAAAATCAGCCAAATATCCCATAAATATGTGAACGGCCCTGTATCAACCGCACATATAGTTGAACGGCTGGAGGACGACCGCACATGTACAGGGGCGCTTGAAATTCATAGAAAAGCTCAAGACCAAAGCCAAGGCCCATTAAGCCCTGAATCAATTCGGACCTAGCCAGGGAGGGAGGCTACCCATAAAATTGGCCCAAAACATGCCAGAAAACAACTCAGTGAGTGATGGACAACTCGAGGCATCAACAAATGGGAGTAAAAGGAACGACTCAACTTATCGACAAAAAATGGGTGTCAACAATACGATACTCTATTTTTGCTCCAAAACCACTCCACTTGCTCTCACAGATCTCCCTCAGCTTCACAGTTTCCCTATCTTTTACCACTCTTTGCTCTCTCAGATCTTCTCTCTCAGCACAGCCTCTTCTCAATTCTCTCTTCGACTTCTATGCTCTCTGTCATTATATATATAGAGGCTTCCAAGTGATGGGCGCGTGGAAACCACATTTCCTGCCCAAATGTTTATGCAGATCTGATCCTCTTCCTTCCACGTGTCATGATCACAACGCTTTTGCTTTCCACGTGGCAAGATTGTATGGTTCCTGGGATCTCGAGCCCATCAGAGAATTCCTGGAACACGTGCTTCACTTAACCGTTCGTGGGCAAGAAATATACTGTGCTTAAGTCCCTGCAATAATAAAGCAAATAGTTAACATTATTTGGTCAAAAGTCATGATTTATTTGTATTTATTAAATCCTGAAATGATAAAGCAAGCAGTCAATATTCTATGGTCAAAGGTCATGCTCAATGTGCTCAGACCGTAGTATGCTGACTGCTAGATTAGCATTGACCTAAGATAGTTGTATGCACAGACCTTGCATGTGCACAGACCTTACTTGCTCAATGTAGACATTGCACCGACTATGTATATGCGTCTGAGCGAAAAGATGCACCGACCGACATTGCACTGACCGTGTCCTTATGCTTGTAAAGGCATTGCACCGACCTTGCTTGGGAAAACATTGCACCGACCTTGCTAAGATAAGACATTGCACTGACCGTGCTTATGCAAGATGGACTAAATGCACAGACCTTCTATATACCTTATGATGCAAACGTGCACAGACGTTTATCCTTTGAAACCAAAGATTGCACGGACTATATGCAAGCTAAGTGCAGAACCTGCACAGACTCATTATATGCCTAAAGGAGAAATGCACCGACCTAATCCCAACTAGCATGAGAGGATGCACATACCTTATATATGTGCAACAACAAAGGTTGCACCGACTTGGTTAGCACAAGACAAGACTTGCATCGACCGTGAATGCATGAGACGCTACTTGCACCCACCTCGGTCTCGCACAAGCCAAATGTACACCGACCTTATTCTACGCATGACAAGGTATGCACCGACTCTAAGTATGCATGAACTGCAATTGCACCGAGGGAAAACTTGCACCGAGGCAAATCATGCACCGACTATGGTATGTGCCTTAGACAAAAGATGCTCAGACCTTTATATGCATAGGAACAGTGGTATGCATCGAGGTAGAAAATGCACTGACCTCCTATATGCTTTAGAAAAACATGCACCGAGTTCATGAGCATATATGCACAGACCTATATGCATACAGTAGAAGATGCACCGACCTTCCAATGAATATGTGATGGATATGCACTAACCTGCTACAGTGAAATGTGTAGACTTTAGATCAGTCTAATGTAAATGTGCATCGACCTCAAACATGCACTGACTTGATATGAACATGCACAGACCTGAACATAATGTGCACTGACTTTGCTACTGTGAAGTGTACAGACCCTGGGTATAAATTTGCTTGGACCTGTTCAAGCATGTGCATAGATTGTAGATGGCGTATGCAGATACCTTCACTACGTGTGCACAGACCTCAGTGTGCAAAGTGCCAAATGTGCATCGACTGCTACAGTGACTTGCACATGTTGTGGCAACATGCTCAGACCTTACGCTAAACATGCACATACTTTATAACATGCATAAGATAAATGTGCACCGACGTAGTGCAACAGACTTACTATGCAAAGACCATTGAGCAACAGGAATTTATTCTGACTTATAAAATGACAATGCTACAAAAGTCAAACTAAAGTCAACACACAGTTGATAGAGTTAACAATCTGACTATGCACAAACCTTTATGCATCATGTTAAACTGTAAACATTATCAAATCATATTAGCATCATCAAAATCCCATTAATGCAGCAACCAACACATATGTCATCATGCTTATGACAAGTCATAGTGTTTGACATCATCAAAACATAGAAATCCAACAATCTCTCCCTTTTTGATGATGGCAACACTATGAGTCTCATGAATACCATCCCATGAAGGAATGAAGTACAGACGCATCAAATTATTCTCCCCCTTTGACTTCATCAAAAAGAGAAGACAATTAAACTAATGCATGAAAGTGAATCTCCTCGTTGAGGGATGCAGAAAGTGGAGTACTTTTATTAAATCACATATGAGAATAATGTGGCACACTATTCTTCCTTTATGTTTTTCAAACAAAATGCAGACCTACTATGGGAATGGAACCAATGCATGACATGACATTAAAGATGCACACCCTCCCCCTTTGCACATTCTCCCCCTTAGACAAATCAGACAATTCTTCCCTTAAGGATGAACTCTGGTTATTCAATGAATCGATGTGGAATCTACCACTGTAAGTGAACAACGTAATAATGAGTGGTAGTGGAATCCAGTGACACCATAGAGGTGAAAACATGGAGAACACTGGTGGTTGTCATCCATGTAAATTTGCCATGCTGAAGCAGAATATCACATAGAATGCAGTCTAGGCAAAAATTCTATTCCTCCTTTTAAATCAATGCAGTGCAGCCATGTCACACAGGAAACAAGGTTTTCAACAGGAAGGACAGATGAGGATATAGGAGGGAAATCAGATTATTGAGCAGAGATTTATCAAAACACAGATATTCAGAGATAAAGCTAAGTGATTGAACAAAAGGTGGCATTGACAGAAATCAGTAATTTGAGCTGATTAAGCAGTGAATTTTTCACAGATGCTGAGATGAAGAATTTTTCAGTGAGATACCAATTTCATAAATCAATATTTATGTTTCAGAGTCTTCCATTATAGGGGCTTATGAATTTATTTTGATTGATAATCATAATTTAAGAATGATGTAGACCAAGTTCTTTAATAAGATTCAATACTCATATCTGAGAAAATTCTTTAATAAAAATGAACCTCTTGCTCATATAACATTCTAGTTCGACCTTCTTCCATCTTACTTAGTTTAATTTCAAGATTCCTTTAAGAGTGATGCAAGATAGTATTGAGATTAAACATTCATGAGTACATCTGAATTTAGACTTTTATTGTGAAATTTTCTGATGCATATATTTCTCAGATTTTTCTTATTATGCATCAATTTATTTTTCAATGAACAATTTTGATTTAATCAACACCTTTTTACATGAGGCACAACACGTCTTAGGTGAAATGACCCAGTTACTCAGTGTGATAACCGTATTGCTTCTCTATTTGGAGAACAGAGGTAGCATTAGAAGTATCTTTGGCATGAGGAGACACCTTGATCAGAGGTCAGAATCTCCAGTTACTTGATATAGCCATGTCATTGCTCTGCCATATTTTCACATTATTTTTTAATGATTTTTAAGCAGAGTTAACTATGGTACTTCATGACACAGTCCTTTGGACAGGTTTCTCAGTAACCACAGTCATTGCTCTGACCACAATATTTCTTTTAGGACAATTTCAGACAAATTTAATGTTTAAGAACAATACTTACACTATGCATCTCAACCAAAATAAATCAAGGTTTCAACTTCTCAGATTTCAGGAAGTCTTACATGAACTTATATAAGCCAGACAGTTAAGGTTTATTAGAAAATTGAATCAGATATTTTCAAGTCCATTAAGTTCAAACTTAAGAAAACATTAGACTTAAACCAATTCAAATCAACAAATATTCTTAAACCTATATAATAGAAGAATCTTCATTAAGAGTAACTTCAGATTTATGAAACAGTACACAGACTGAAGTTTTCTTCAAAACTCAGATTAGTTATTTTTTAGAGCAGCAGCAAGCAGCAAAAGTATGAATAAGCATGCATAGAGAATGATGAATTCAAAACTCATGCTTGTTACAGAGATTATTAGGATAAACCAGTCAGAATTTCAATAAGCATAGTTATCCAAGTGAGTTGACTGATATTTCATGAGAAGTAGGAACTCTGAAGATGAAAATGAATAGGAGTTCCAGATTCAGAGCTCAGATAACAGTCAATTTGAGATCAATCAACAAGGATCAATAGAAAAGATGAGTCACTGTCATACATACATGACAGTTTTGATCAATTTGAAGACAAGAAAATTCAGTCAAGGATAGGCTGAGAATATGAAATGCTCCCCCTGTCTAACTGCAGTAACTCAACACTTTTTGGATTTTTCAATATAAAAGACATGCAATGCAATTAACTACAAGTATGTTTATGTAGTGACTTCTCTTAAGAACAATGCATGGACACGAGTGGCATAGACATGATGCCATGACAAACACACTCCCCCTGACTGTATGCAATCTATGTAATGAAAACTAAGCATTCTTGACATAAACTCCCCGTGACATTATGCACTATATGACTGAAATCTAAGTATAATGCATGCAATGAAATTTATGTAGGGAATTTAAAGAATTATGATCATTAAAACTTAGACTACTTTATATGCAATTTGACCCATAGTACTTGGCAGAGTACTTAGGTCCAAAGTGTTGTGCCCCTGTGGTTTTGATGTCAGCAAGCACTATGAGTATGAATGATTGATCACCATGTGTCTGCATATGTATGATTGATTGAGCATCTTATTTCCATACATGCATAAAGAGTCATATGGGTTCGGTGCAATATCTGCCATATGCATACACTGCATCGGTGCATTCATCAGTTGCTTCAATACAAAGTCGATGCGTGTTCATTATGCATACATAGTCAGCGCATAGTTCATTGCAAAGTCTGTACATTCCTTGGTGGCATGTCTGCACACGGTTGCCTTGATGACTTAGCAAGTCTATACATTCTCGAACAAACTCAGTGCACGTTTTCTTGCATGAACATACTCAGTGCATGTTTTCCTGCATGAACAAAGTCAGTGCATCTTTTTGATTCCATGCATACACAATGTCACCAAGTCCGTGCATGGGTTCATCTTTCACTTCAAAGTATGTACGTTCTTCTGTGGCATATCTGTGTATCATTTGTACATTGCACACAAAGTCTGCACACTCTCTGTTGATATGTCCGTGCATCATTTCACAAGTCTGTACAACCGTTGTTGATACTAGCATTTAAGTTCATGCATCATTTCACAAGTCTATACAACCTCTGTTGATTCGAGCGTCTACGTCTGTACATCATTTCATCAGAGTCTGTACATTATGAATTCATGCTTAAACTCTAGGCACAGCAAGTCGATGCATCTTTTGTACCATGCACTCAAAGTCTATACATTCTGTTGCATACATACGTAAAGTAGTATCATGCACACAAAAGTCTGTACATCGTCTTGTCGCATGCATACAAAGTCTGTACACTCTTGTTGGCGTGTCTGAGCATTCCTCTTCAATGTGCATACTTTCCTATATGTATACTACATTACACACCATCAAGTCTGTACATGCTTTGCATCAAGTCTGTACATGCTTAGTTCATCTCTCGAACTAACTCGGTGCGTCTTTCTTTCTTTTCTTTTAGATTAACTCAAGCTGATAACAAGTCTGATCTGATAGGACTGCTGGTCGAGGAACTTAAGAAGGGCACGTGATCCAAGAATGGAGGAAGTTCCAGGATCGTGACACGTGTATTGCAGCATGCTGAAATGCTGCCACGTGGTCAAGGTGCTAGGGCGGGAATTCGTGGAAGACACACGCCCATCTACCTTCACTGCTCTATAAATAAGAGACTTCTCCATCTGGAGAAAATGATCGTGAAATGAGAGATCGAAGGAGATAAAAGAAGAAAGATCAACAGCCAGCACGATCCAGAGAGGAGAAGAGAGTAGCAGCAGAGAAGAGCAGAAGTGAAAGTAAGAGAGCTCGTGAGATCGAAAGAGAGAGAGAGAGTGAAGAAAGAGCTTGAGGAGAAGAAGATAGAAGATTTTCTTGAAGATTTTCCTGAAGATTAGTTCCACTGGACCTTGGATCAAATACAGGCCAGTCAGCTCCCTGAGAGCCACATTTGTGCTATCATCGTATACAGCTTTCTGTCACTGTGATTTTCCATTTCTTGTTTTTCTTTTACACTCTTTAAATCAAGCTGTTTGTCAGCGGAGCAAGCTGTGACGCTCAGCGGGCATAGGTGTGGTATCCTCTGGACGGGTAAAGCTATAAGCCCCAGCGGTTGTAGAGGAGGATTCCTCTGGTCGGCTAAGCTGTATTGCCCAGCGGAAGCAAGCTGTGTTGCTCAGCGGGCGAGGTGGATACCTCGGATAGCAAGCTGTAATGCTCAGCTGTTTGTAGGCAAGCTGTGAGGCCCAGCCGTTCAAGCTGTGAGTCAGCGGGAAGCCACACTCAGGTTTAAGTGTGGGGTGGACGTAGGTCTGTGGACCGAACCACCTAAAAATTCCTTCGTGCACTGTGGTTTGAATGCTTACTGTTTGCTTCCGCTAGATGAATGCTTAGGCTCGATTTGTCTTCATATGTCGACTGAGCTAATTGATTGAACACATCGCTGTATTTTAGTTTCGGTAGAACTGAATCTGTTTTCAATTTCACATCTCTGAGTGTTTTGAGTTTTTATTTGGGCAATTTTTAAGGATAGATTCATTCACCCCCCTCTGAATCCATCGCACCAGTCCCAACACAAAGGACCACCTCACACATGATGTGGGTTTCCAGACAAGTAGTGTCTGCCCTTCTCCCAACATACCATTTGATATACCAGTAGGTCAAACTGTGAAACGTAGTGCCAATGCAGTCCTATATGTATTAAGACCAATATCAATCAAGTGCAATTGTCACATCTCCATATCAAATGCAATTGAAAATTTCATGAAATGCAATTCATTTCTGATATAAGACTTCCACAGACAACACATCATATGTGGAGAGGGGATTTCTGTAGCCAATCTATGAGCGGCCGAACCAGGTCCAGCAAGACCAAACGAGGCCCATCTCATCTAAGTGACCGCCCCGCAGGGCACACTTAGCATAAAAGCCCAATAAGATCACTCGGGATCAAGCACATCCTCGGCGGCCATTAGGCTCGGAAGGCCCGGGTGTCGGTCCGGTAGGAGGAAGACCCAAGCCCGACCTATCCCCCTCATCGGGATAAAGGCTAGCGCCCCGCGCCCACTCCGAACGAGCCTCATCCGAGCTATGTCGATCGCCCAGATAGGGTTGGCACTCTTCATGCTTGGGTCGACCGACGATTGCTTATCCACGCTGCCGTTGAGAGCCCTTTATGAGTAGGAGTTCACAAAGATAAGAGACCCACGAGTCCTCAAGGTTATAAAGAGCCCACGATGAGGACGTAAAGAGCCCACGTCAAGGACGTAACCCCCGTCTGGAACTCCTCAGCTTACAGGACTCATGAGGCTAGCGCACTATTTAAATCGGGGACTCCCTCCAGCAAACGGTAAGGCCTACACATGCCTAAAACTCCCTGAGCAGGAACCACTTCGCCACCTTGGTGGAGAGGGATCTCGTGCATCTCCTTCCTCCTCCTTTCACAGCTTCCACCACTGCTCTACTGACTTAGGCATCGGAGGGTTTACCCCAAGGAACCACCCCTGGGCCCCCTGATCCGTTTCCCTTCCTTGCAGTTCACTGATCGGTGATCATCCCCCCAGCTTAGGACTAGCGCGAGATCGCCCCTCTTCATCTGGCGTCGTCTGTGGGAAACGATCAAAGAGCCAGCATGGTGCGAAGAAGTACAGGGAGGAGATCCACCGGCTATAGGGGGAAGGCCATGGTGGTGGGGGGGAGAAGGCCCTTCTCAGGCCATGCAAGACCCCCCCTCTAACGCCAGCACCCCAGCCGACGAACCACCTCCGCCCGCGGCGGTAGGGCAACCATCCAACGAGGGCGCTGACGCTTTCCAAGCCCTCAACACAAAATTGGATGTCCTCGTGGAACTCATGAGGACCTAGGCGGCGAGAGAAGCAAGGTCACGCGTCCCTCCGGAAAGCCCTCCCCACGGAGACGCGTCTCAACACACGGTCGGAGGTCGCTTCACCCTCCAAGGATGATAGCTTATTCGCAACATGACAGGAGGACCTTCACAAGCCCCTCCTCCGTAGCAAGAGGCCTCCTCCACGCCGAAGCGGGGAAAAACTGGGTCACGCCATCCGCACCCAGAGATCGAAGTCCCCAGGGAATGCTAGGACAACTTGCCCTCGCGTCCCCCTAGCCCCACGATGCAACGGCAGTCGGAGATATCCCTCCGTCTGCGAGAGTTTGAGAGGCTCTTCACAGAGCAGGAGCACGCCTTACGCGTTGATGTGAAATGACCTAGGACCTAGGTTGCAAGCAATGCAACGGACACGGCGATGTCACACAAGCGGACTCACCTGTGTACGCACAGATGTGCCCGTGGGCAACCCGGTGATGATGGAGAGGGTCCGGGGTGAGACCTTGACGCTCCGGGGGATTTGGCTAGCTTGAGGCTGAACCCCTAAGGGCCCGGGATGCCCAATTTCACGGGCGGTCAGCATGCCGAGGGCGTGGGTTATAGGGTCTCTCTCACAACTCACTCCGCGGGGGTCGCTCAATTTGATGGCAATTTGGGACCGGGCACTCTCTCACTGCCAACGGAGCAACCAAAAGCAATACTAAACTAAGCAATTAAATACCAGCAATGAGAAGTGTTCAGAAGCTCCCCTGATCGGCGTGAATACACCGATCCCGGTCGGAGATGGGGGCGAGCGGGGAGGCGTGGGTATGCACCCGCACGCCGCGTCGGTGTAGCTTTGATCAGAAATTGAAAATGTTACACCACTACACCTCTCGCAGGAGGGGGATCTCGGGGCGGGGACTTATTGAATCACATCCAAAACTACCTCCACGTAGGGAGAGATGGTCTGCCGGCCAGGCGGGGTGGGGACACTATGAAAGAAACCAAGTTGCCGAGCTTCACCGGTTCTGCCAACTTCAGGAACAGCTTGATAGGTTGTTGATGTTGGCGCTGCCATGGGCCCAGCCAAGCTCAGAATTAGTCAAAATCAGTTCCAAAACTTTTCAGACTAGCCCAGGATGTCGCCTGAGTTTTCTTGGAGCTTCGTGATGATGTCGCTGGCTGGGGCAGAGCCTGGAACGGGGCTGGTCTTCTCTGGTTATGGTTTCTCTCAGGGTGATGCTTCTGGAAGACAGGAGCGCCATGAACTGAACCGTACTCTGTTGGAGGCGAGGTAGGTACCGTTGAGATCGTGGTCGAGTCTTCTCTCCATCAGGACCAACGGCGTTGTCGGTAGATGTCGGAGCTGATCGTGAAAGCCAAAACAACAGGGATGTGTCGGTTCTGGCTCAGGAAAACTGACCTGACACACTTGGGAGGGAAAATGTGGAACTTTTGATGCTGATGTCCAAACTTAGCTCTGCTTCTTGGAGATGGAAGAGGAGTTGAAGGGGAAGATTTCAGTGAAAGAATCGTGCCAAAACTCGAACAGTAGTGGCCGGGTCGAGATTCCACTCAGGCTCAGGTTCCCTGCCAGAGTATCTTTGCACAGTCGTGGGAGATTGGATCCTTTGGGCAGCAGGGATGTCGGATCAATGCAAGACCACCTCTGCTGCGAAGCTGACTTGCCAAGGAATCCAGTGTTATATGGTATGCCACTAGGAGCCTCATGATGATGACGTGACTACCTCTGCGATCTCTGTGTGGTATGCTGCCTGCGAACTAGAACAGGACTGATTGTGGAGGGGATGTGGAGGGTGGAGATGGGTGATGGTTTGGAATTGGGATGATGGCGGGTGGTTGTGGGAGGTGGGGAGAACGTGGATGGATGCTCTTGGGGAGGGAAATTCGAACTTGGGGGCCTAGGGAGGAGTCATATCAGTCTTGGGAAGTGGAGGGGTGCATGGGGAAGGGAAATGGGTAGTTGGGGGTTGGATGGTGGAGCAAGGAGTGGTGGAGGCTCTCTTGGGGTTGGGGTGGAGTAAAGAGGGGTTGGAGGTAGTTAGGGAGGGTATTGAATGAGGAAAGGGGAGTTAGGAAGTAGGTGGGAGGGGGAAGAGAGAGAGAGGGGCGCAGCCCCTTTGTTGAAAGAGAGAAAGAGAGATAATGAGAGAGAGAGGGGGGAAGAGAGGGGAGATTGAGTGGAGAAGAAAAGTAGTGCTAGAATTTCTTCTTGCAATAATTAATTCCAAAGTTACAAATGAGAGAGGGGAGGGGGCTTTTTATAGCCTCCATACTTTTCCTAGGACCAAAGTGCCCCTGGACAATTGACATATTGACCACACAGTCCAAGGAGGGGCGCCCCTGGGCCTAGCCCATTGAATTGGGCCCAAAAGCCTATCAAACCAACCATATGACAACTAACTTAGCAAAATGACTTACTAACCTAGGTACAAGACTCAAATAAAGAAAAAATTACATGGTTTATGACTCAAATAAAATATAAAAATTACATGACTAGACTCTAAAACACATGACGAACACAATGGCACATGCCGACGAACAATCCGAGCCTCGAAAACATGTGGAGGGACAAGGGATGCCCCCATCATACCCCCGGGGTAGGGAGATCTTGACCCCGTCAAGTATGGGTCCACCGAGAAGTGGTGCACCAAGGTAGCTCTGGGTGAACCACGATCTTCTGACTCGACCCACGTCCAAGGCCGAGGGATGGCGCTTCAGCTTCTCAGAGTGGCATGGACACACCCTCATGCTGGCGATGATACCTTGCTTGCCTAGTATTACCTCCGCGTGCACACGTCGAGCTCTAAGGCTGATTTGGGGTGGCTCTCCGGAGGTGTCTGTCTCAATGGAAGGTATAGGCTCAAGGCACTCACTAGGATCCACCGCAGTGCCCATATAGGGTGCCGGCTCCGCCACGTGGGAAGGGTGAATCCCAAAACCCATCAATAAGTCCAACCCGTAAGCCGGGCTGCCAAAGCCACTCGAAACTTGGCAAGGTCCAAGTCCTCGTGCCCTCAAGTTGGAGGTGACCTTAGGGTAGTGCCACTCCAAAGTCATCATCACGAGACTACCTACTTGGAAATCCAAGTGGCGCTCACGAGCCTTTGTTCACTCTTCATGAATCTCACCGCTCGTTGCTTGATACTTGCTTGATTGCTCGTGTCGTGTACTACGATGCAATGTGGGAGTGAAATGTATGGCTTGCAAAGGTGGACCTGGGAAACCATATATAGACCTATCATGCATTGATGCGATGAAGACTTTCATGGACTCAGGGGGGCCGGGGCACCCATAGGTGGATCTATCGTGCATGGGGGTGGCAAATGCCGGGTAACCCGGACATCCATGAATGCTCCTAACATGTGTAAGACCAATGATGAATGAGGGAGGGCCGTTACACCCAAATATGGACCAATCATGCTTCCTACCTGACATGTGGGTGACATGAATGAAAGGACCCGACTTGCTAATCATGCCAAGTGTTGTGAGATGTCAAGACCTATGCAGTCCTATCCCAAAGATGACTCCCATGTACGGGGTTTTGGGATGGCCTTTAAGCTTCCACTCAAAAGGGTCGAAGGGGTCTAGAAAGGTGGAGTGGGGCACTTCCTCAATCCCTAGGCGTATGTTGCCCAAGCTCATGGCTCCCATGATATAGCCTACGTTTACGAAGGGGTGGTCCTTTCCTACTATGGTTGGTGAGGGTAGGGAGTAGTGGGTGGTAAGTAAGGCAGGTGGGTCACATGGGCAACTAGGCGCCCATAGGAAGGGGTCAAAGGGATCAATGACAAGTTTGTCCCCAATAGGTTCCCACATCATAATTCTCTCCAAGAGTGATGGGAGATGGGGTGTTGGCTTTGAGGGGAAGGTTTGGCCGTCTACCTGAGATAAGGGGCTCCACTTCAAAGATCAGGTCAGGCTCATTGGGTGTAGGGAGGAATAGAAGAAGGTCGCTAGTGTAGCAACCAATTGTGAAAATTGAGGTGATAGACCCGACACATAGATGTATGAGGTCAAGGCTCTTAGGCCGATCGGCCAATGTGGTCAACATGCTGGTCAACTCTATTTGCCATGCCAGGCCCTTAAGAAGATCCTTCAAAGTCTCCACTTGGTAGTATGATTGGATGGTGGTGCGATAGGAGATGAAGGGAACTATGGGGAGGTGTCGCTCCATGGGAAGGTACACATGAGATGTGAGTGGGTGAACCGGTCTCTCCTTTAGCCATCCCACGAAGGACCCACTTATGATGATCTCACTCTCAATTAGAGGGGATAGCGTGGAGTGAAGTTCAAAGTGCGAGGCTTCTTCCTCAACTTGGGCATGAGTTTCTTCCAAGGTGGGGAGTGGTTCCGGGTTGGCATCTATCCCCATGGGATCAGGCATATGGGTCGTGGTCTCCTCTACCAAGGGGGTGGGAAGGTCTTTGGGTGGTGGAGTGGTGATAGCTGACACATGGTGCACCCGTGGTGGTGGGTGATAACGCGAAAGTTCGTCGTTTAAAACACGCGTATCAATCTTAAAAATTCTAGCTCGAACTAGATGAAAGAGAGACGTAATATGGTGGCGAGAAGGGTCGAATCCACAGGGAAGAAGAGATTTTTAGAGTTAACAACCTTAGAGTCTTTTAGAAAACACTTGTGATTTTATTTTGTTTAAGGATAATAGTGAAAAGATGAATGAACCAAACACTTAATTAAAAACACCTATGACTATGAGCCTATGCCATGGAAAATGATTGCATAATATTGAAAAGAAGAGGTATAAGAAGGAGGAAGAGATGAAAGATGAACAAACTCTAGATCAAATGAACACTTCTTTCATTAACATAAAGAAACGAGTACATGAAGTGCAAGACAAGCTTACAATGAAGATGTGACGAGATTACAATAAAGTAAAATGAAACTAAAGTAATAACAACAAGAGGAGCCTGATATGTGAAGATGGTAGCAGAAATGGTGACGACGGCGTCATCCTCTCTTGGCCTTGGATCACGAATCACATTGCGGAAGATATCATCTACACCGGGAGGAAGTCACCTTCGTCGTTGAAGCTGCTTTTGGAGGGTGAATACCTTTGAACCAAAGATGAATTAGGGGATGCCCAAGAAGAAGAAGTTGAAGAGGGGGAAGAGAGAAAGAACTTTGATGAAAGGCATAGAGAGAGAAAATGTGAGGAAGAGGGTGAAATCAGAGGAAGAAGAGAAGTGGTCTGCACGGATGAACATTAACTATGTAGAAAAAACTGAACTGAGAAGAATAAAAAATAACTTAAAAACGTGATAGAATTAGAGGAAGTGGAAGAAGAATAAAATCTATATCTACAAGATAGGAAGAGCTTTCATGAAGAACTCAGATAGAAAAGAAGAGTAGAAGGGCTTCCAAATGGAGAAATAACAGAAGTTAGCACCTCGGATGAACAGTCAATCACAGGACAGCAAGTTGAAAAGTAAAAAATAACTTACAAACAAGAACGAATTAGAAGATGATGTAGAAGAAGCAATTGTAGAACGCTTAAACACAAAGATCTTTCATGAAGACAGTAAGAGGAGAAAATGACAAGAAGGTGGAGAAATAAGGGGAAGAACAGAGAGAAATGTTGGTTCATAGATGAACATGATAGTACAGTGAAAAATATAAAATAGCTTAAAAATTAGAATTAATTAGAAGATGATGCAGAAGATGAAGTTGTACAGCATTTAAAATTAAAAATCTTACATGAAGAGTGAAAGAGCAGAAAATGAACCTAAGAGGGAGTAATCGGCGACCTAAGGTTGGGAGAGAAATTGCCAAAAGAAGAACTCCCTTTCTCCTCCTTGTCATGGGCTATTTATAGAGAAAGTTGGGTAGATGGAGGGTGGAGATTGTATCAAAAGGAGATGAATGGCTGGGATTCAAGTGGAATATGATGCATGGGGAAGAGAAAAAGTAGGTGGGCACCCCCTTTCTTGGACTTTGGGCACCCCCTTTCCCAAGGCTCATCATGTCTCTCCTTTATTTCAAACTTTGAATTCAATTTTCCCTCCAACCAAAATATGTGTTTCTTTTACTCAATTTCAAACTTTTAAAATTTCTTTTCCCTCCAACCAAAATATGTGCTTTTGACTTGGTCAAAGTGGTGGTGACAGTTTTCCCCCGGCTTCTTTTACAATTACCTTCGGTGTCCTGCACACACATAATTACAATTTAGTCCATAAAAATTATCATAATGTGCATATAAATCTCAAATGCTCATAGTTATGCAATGGAGAATTAATGCTCACGGCCCTCAACTTCAATTTATTAAATAAAATCACCAAATTAATCAATTTACGTGAAAGCTCCAATTTAAATGCGGAGTTGAGGTTAACTATGAAATATGCATAATTACCTAATTATATGCACATAAAATGATGTTCATGCGATGAATTATCATAAGAAATGGACACTTATCACACCCCCCAACTTACTCATTGCTAGTCCCATAGCAATGCCAATAAATTTAAATTTAGGACTAACAAGAGTTTGTAAAATTCATGCTCTCATATCCAGTTCTCCCTTCATAGAATCAACCAAAGATTAAGAATCTGGAATCATTAATACACATTAGCCTTATGTAGGAACTTAATAGTACATGATTAAGAATTCAAATCAAAGCTCAATAGCACTTGTATTAACTACCAAATCCACAGCTTAGACAATTGCATCCCCCATTCGCTATTCCAAGCAAATGCCTTTCAACCCTGCACCTCTTAGATCTGAGCATTAAGTATATTAACTTTTTGTCTGCCTTATTGCTTTATCTCTTTGGGATCTTTTATACCACACATGATGCTGCACTACCCTTCACTGCTCAACGTGAACCTCGACTCTTGCCTTAGGAGAAGCAGGCCCAGTTTCACAGATCCAGGTTCCCTTTTCTATTTTACGAGAACCTCAATACGTCTTAAGTGAAGTAGACCCGGTTACTAAGATTCGGGACATTTTTCATGGTGTTTTTTTTCTTTTTCTATCTTCTTTTTCTATCTTTTTTTTCATAGTGCCATTGCACTTATTTGATAGATAATTTGGCAGAAAGCTTTGTAAAAAGATCTCTTTTCTTAAGAAGTGCAGAATATCAGACATCATACCTAAAATGGCAGGGGGCTTGTCTTGTCCATTTCATTAGTGTGCAATGTGAATTTTTTTTCCAAAATGCACATGAACTTTAAAGGGATTCTTATATCAGTTTTCCATAGTTAGATTGACTAAATTTCCCATCATCTTTCTCCGTAGTCTTTTCTATTCTAGAATTACTTTTAATTTAAGCATGAATCATGAAACTCAAGATGGAGTTTACATCTTTTCATTTGCATGCAACAATACATGATATCAAGTAAGAACTCAGATCAGGTTGTACTCACATGAAATGAAACATTTTTTTTATTTTCTCCCCTCCAACTTGAATGACATTGTCCTCAATGGCATATGCAATATGTATGAATAGAATAATGTAGACATGAAATTTGTGAAGGAACGGGACAACATGACGGAAGTGAACTTCGACAGACATCCTTGCTGACCAAAGGCGGTACTTGGCCGTTAAAGGCGAGGCATAGGTGCAAGCAATCTTCTCTCTCCCCCCAACTTTTTCTTTATTCATACCTACAAAAATAAAAAATAAAAAAACTTAAATATAAACTTGGGTTGCCTCCCAAGAAGCCATTTATTAGCACACGAAAATTACGAAAACTGTGAGTTGCCTCCCAAGAAGCGCTAAGTTTAACGTCTTCAGCTAGACGCAATGTAGCTCACTAAAAAAACGGGTGGCATTAGAATGAGCCACCAAGTAATCTTGTCCTCCTTCAAATTCCAGCCCTTATGCCATTGGAAGACAAGAGTAAGCATGTACGTATTGGAGCTAGAAATATGCTGGTCTCGCACATTATTGATTTTAACTCTGACCATATGTGTGAGCCAATTTTCATCTTTAAGAGGCATGTAATGATCAATGGCCATCAATCTATCAAGATCAGGATGGACTCTCTGCCTAATATCTATCCATTGGTCCCCTTGTCCTCTATCTTCCAACCCGGCTATCCCTTTATTGATTATTTCCTCATTAACTCGGTCAAGCATCAGTGGCTTATAAAGATTGACATTATTAGCCACATTCCCCGTAATGATAGCCTCATGCGCAATAAGGGCACTAATGAACTTATCTTCCTGATGATACGTCAAATCAAAAGTGAATATAGTTGGCATATCTCCCTCGGGTCCTAGAATGTCATATTGTGGAGGCTTAACTTGCAGGGGAATCAAATTGGAAGGTGTGGAGCCATCTAATAATTCAAACTTTATGGGGCAGGGTTCGGGGGTCAGATCAAATATGAAGTTCTCCAATGAAGCCTCTTCATCACACTCTTCACTCGAATGAAATTTATCAATCAAACTTTCCAGTAATGGGGTGGATAGACCAAATGTAAATCTTTCCAACAAGGCCCCTTCATCACACTCATGAAGATTATCAATCACATTTTTCAATGGTGAGGTGGGTAGATCAAATGTAAACTTCTCCAACATAGTCCCTTCATCATGTTCTTCAAGAGGAGGGTATTCAAAATTCATCTTCATTAAATCATCAAGATTATTAACCCCAAGGTAATCCTCCTCTTCAAGTATATCCTCAATTGAGACTTTGATGTTTGGAGTGATGTTCTCAAGTTCTTCATGTGATGCCCCGTTATCAATATCCTCTATCAAAATAAGATTATCAGATATATTCTTCACAAGTGGGGCATCTAAATTAGAGATGAATTTTTCACTCAAGGGCCCTTCACAATTCTCTTCCTCATGATATTTATCATTCAACATGTTTGCAACATCATCATTACATTCTTCTTTATGCTTCTCTTCACGTGAGTTAATGATGACACTCTTGATGCCAAAGTGTTCACATTGTTCTAACATAGGAAGCATGTCAATCAGTTTTTCCAATTGTAGGACTGTGAGATGAAATGATAAATCTTCTGATATGGTCCTTTCATGATACTCTTTCAAGGAATGAGGGTCACATTCCATTACCTTATCATCCTTTTCAGCTAGACAATCATCTATTCTACATTCTTTCTCAATAGACCTATGGGTATTCTCACTTTCATAGTTTTGACTAGCATCATTTTGCACATCATTTGATTCACCCCCCAACTTGTTTTCAACCGACCTATTGTGGCTCTCCTCATAGATGGGTATGGACTCCTCACACAAATAAGCCATCTTGCTCGTCACCCCAGATTCTTTTCGATACAATTTTTCCACAATTCCCTCATTACCTAGGTCAAAAGTTTCCTTTGGCAGAAGAACCATAGGTTGCTGGTAAGAATAAGTGTGTTGGGTAAAATGAGAGAATTGGTCTTCCAAATTTGCATCAAGGGGGTTAGGCACTTGCTCCATAGACAATTCATATGTGGCTTTTGTGAGTTGGTCCAATTTGATTTGGAGGGAACCAATGCTTTGTTGATTATTCAAGATGATTTGAATCAATTGGTTGAGTTTTTCTTCATTTGATGGACCATTGTATGGAGGGGTGGAATGAATGTATTAATGATCATATTGATAAGGGAAGTATGTGACATGCCCTCTAGAGATTATGGAATTAGACCACCCCCGATTGATGATTTCAATATGCGATGATTTGACAAGATATAGAACCAAAATCAATGATAAAAGGGGGGGGGGTCACATGTAATAATTAAAATCCGGGTTTGCCACTGAGGCCAACAACATGCCAAATAATATGAAGATCAAAATAAGAGCACGTTACATACCTCAGAAATTCAAGAGGCCAAGAGCTGACCTGGGGATGAACACGCTATATAGTCCTAGCGCCTTCTCAAGATCGCGCTATGTTCATATAGCGCGATATCAGACAGAAAGTGGGATGAATTGGATTCGTTTCTTCCTTGCTCCAAGGCCGGCCAAGGTGCAAGGGCTCCACGTATCAATCTTCTAGTGCCTGCAAACAATCATAAATAACAAACAGAAGGCCCATTAGATCGAGATTTTAGTATAATCTGCCCCTATTCTTAATCAAAAGCATGTAAAAGAAGGGCTCGATTACCTGGGGGTTTGGTGGTTTTTAAACCCCTATGGAAGGGCCAAAAATAGGTTTGTTGTGTGTGTGAATGCGTGTGTTTTGTAAAAGAAGTGTTTTTGAGATCAATATGCAATGTTATGTGAGGATTGAAATAAACAAATTGGGGAGAAAAACTAAGAACGAGGAAGAACACAATATGCCCCTAAATACTCCCTTGGATGTGTGAGGAGCGAGGAGTTGTTTATTTGGAATGAAGCGCAGCCTCCTCCTCGTCAAGATCTCGAGTTGCATCCCTTTCAAAACGATGGCCATGGGTCCAATTTATAGGAGAAGGATCAAGAACGAACTCTAGGTCGGAGTTCGATTCAAACTAATGACTTGGTGGCTCAAATCAAATCAATATTGCCGATTAATGAGGGGGAAAGACTCCTATTAGGCTTAGGAACCTTCCTTTGGACGGAATATGATAGGAAACTTACCAAAATAAGGACCCAAGTTGAAAAAGGGGAGTCCGGGTTGGACTGGGTTTCTGACTGAGAACGTGCTATAAGAATATAGCGCATTCTTCATGATCGCGCTATGACGATATAGCGCGACAATGATTGGCTCCCCAAATGATTAGAAAAAGAATAAATACCCATTGGACGGCCATTCAATCAAGTATTAAGTAAGAACAACATTCAGAGTGGATGCTATAAAGATCAAATATCAAGAAATAACGACTGTTCAAATGATCATTTAATTAGGTCCATAACGCGCTTATGAACAAGAAAGTGATGTGAGTGAGTAGCGCGAGAATGCCAAATTCGAGATGAGATCCAAGGTATGGAAATTGAATTGTAGGGCCAAGAATAGGGAGATATCCCAGAAAATCAACCAATTATGGATCAATTGGGGCATTAACTAGGAGAACAAAGAAACTGCTCAACTTATCGGTCAAAATTGGGTGTCTACATATGCCCCTCCTTGATATCCGCTTTGCAGGGGAGCGAGACGGAGGTGAAACGGAGACAAAACGGAGACGTCACGGAGTGGTAGTGACGGAGAGATGAAGTGGAAACGTAGTGGAGCGGACTGATAAGTGGATATCAAGAAAAAAGAGACACCCATCACAGCCGACAAGTGATAGGAATAATCCAGAAAACTCCGAGCTAACCACAAGGTCAAGATAGCACGAGTGACTCCTGCCTAGAACGATAGGCGCGGAACAACAAAAAAGGGAAGCTGATCAACCTCTTGCACAAAAGAGGCATCCGATGTGCGTAGCAACTATGAATTTCACTCAGTTAGTGGAATGGACGCGAGCCCGACAGATCCATCGACGCCATCGTGCGGTTCACAGCTAATGAGTGGATCAAAAAGAGATAAGTTGAATTAGATTGAAAGGAGATAGACAAATTCCAGGCAAGGGTCACGTTGACCAACAAGATCCAGTGCTCAACCAGGAGCAATCTTTCAAATTCAGAATGGAATTGAATTTCTTTATTCGAAAACTTAAGCATCATTGATCCTTAATTGAGAAGAAAAACTGGACATTTATGAATGCAAAAAAAAGGGCATGATGCGTGCAGGGTTAAAATAAAAGAAATCATTAAAACAAATGTCAAGAAATAATAAAATATAAGATACTCAAGGATAATATTGCTAAATCAAACAGACTCGAGTCAAGAGTTATCCGCAACCACGGCGTGCGAGATGAAGTCCATCGTCCCCAAATTTGTCCGACCTAACAGCCTATCCGACGATTAACTGCATGTTTCTAGATCATCACCGTTTTTGGTAGAGGGGAACTCAGATCCCGAAACGTACAGAGAACCGGCCGGTCCTTGAGATAATATAATAATGTAAGTATCATAATGCAATAAAGGAAGGGATAAAGGAATACTTACCTGGTGGCATGCCATTTTATCTTCTCCTTTTCTTTTCCTGGGAATACAATGTTAAGCGAAAATAGAGCAAATTTAAGCATGCATAAGCGAAAGAACACAAGTTTTATTCATCCACAACCTGCATTTTCTTTTCTTTTCCTCCCCCCTTCTATATTTTTTTTCTCTTTTATTTTTCATCATCACGCTATATATACATAGCGCGATAGTGTCGCGCTATGAACATATAGCGCGTTCATTACGCGCATATTTCAAAAACCCCCCCTCCCTTTCATTCATTCAAACCCATTTTCCCTCTCTCCGTTCCCTCTCTCGCCCTCTCACCAGCCCAAACCTCTATTGCCCCCAATCCAATGGAAGGAGAACCTCCCCGACGTTCCAAACGGCGTGCCACCCGCGGCCGTCAACGATCTCGCACGGAGGAGGAACGAGTGCCCTCTCCCGTGGAAGAAAACCCCGACTCGGAGGCGACCGTCTCGGCTAGGCTTGAAGGAGATGAAATGGAGATCCCCCCCGACGAGGCCGAGGAGGTTGAAGGTGCCGCGGCGGCCGAGAAGATAGCGGCGGAGCCCGTTGGTGGCACGGCGGTTCGAAAATGACGATTGGTAAGAAACCACCCCTAACTTATTTTACTTTGGATTTTTTCTTATTTTCCTTTCATAAAATGTAAAAACGGAGGATAAGACACCCCCTTAGATCAATGTAGAGGGCAAAAATGCCCACAGAATGGATTTGGGGAATGAGGGGTCGCCTCCTACCTTCGGAATATGAACGCGCTATGTCTTCATAGCGCGTTCATGATGAACGCGCTATAACGATATAGCGCGTTAAAGAACAGAATGCCAGTTTTTTTATTTTCTGATTTTTTTCTTTTGTTTGATGAACACAAATTGATATTTCTTGCTTTTATGTTGTGTGCAGGGTGTAGAGGGTTCAGTTCGTGCCTGGATTTCATGGATATTTGTTCGGGTCGTCTACTTCGCACTACCGGAGTTTCAACGGGTCCGCCTCCGCCGAATGGGCTTTGGAGAATTCTTGGAAATAGAGGTGCTGAGAGTCGATGTGGGATTGATAAGGGCCCTGAAAGCCATATGGGATACGGGTGCAAGGCCTTCCTCTTCCCCTGGGGTCATATGATCTCGACTCTAGAAGACGTCACCCGTATTACTGGGCTGCGGGTACAGGCCGACATGGAGTTGAGGAGGTTTCTTATACTGATGATTGGCAAGCTACTTCTAGCGACCCAAGGTGATGCAGTGAGCTGCCGATTTCTCCCTCTAATGGAGGATCTGAATAAGGTCGGGCGGTATGCTTGGGGTGCGGCAGTCTTAGCCCATTTGTTCGACAGTTTTGGCATTTCTTCACTCCAGTCTTCACTTGGGGGATTCTACCCTCTACTTCATGTATCTCTCTAAGCCTTAAACTTCATGGATTAAATTATGCACTTGCCTCTTATATTGATCACATGAGCTACATTTCAGGTTTGGAGTTATTTGTATCTTCCTACCCTCATGCGTGCTTGGGAGGATCGAGGAGATCTGCTGCCCCTGGCCAGATGATGGACCCCAACACGAGACAGCCGATCTTTGAAAGAGCAGGTCACCCACATTCAGGAGATGTTAGATATGATGCCCCATATAGAGGTAAGATTTAATTTTTGAAATTGAATTATATTATATGAATGAGATCAAGGGCAATGACAAATTGAACTCTGCAGATGATCTGGACTCCGTATCAGAGGGATATCGGGGTGATGCCCTGGGTGGAGGCGGCCATCCCATACTTCGGGAGAGAGATCTGGTTGCATGCCCTCAACTTGGTCGAGCCCATATACCATAGGCTAATCATGAGGACACTGTGGCTCCACCAGGCGGTAGTAGAGTTCCCAACCCAGGCGACGGACCCACGACCTGGGTGACGTTTTCGAGGCCTCCAGGAGACAGATGATTGGCGGCAATGTGCCCGGGAGCAGTATGCATATTGGAAAAGACGTGGCCGCCCAGTCCCTGCGGGAGCGGACTCAGATGATGCCTACCTCCAGGCGTACTCTCAGACATACGGTAGCCGAGTCTATCAGAGCGCTCGTGGACAGGTATGCTTTAAATTCAATTGCATTTCCATTTAAAAAAACTTGATTATTCAATATGTGACCAACATGCGTTCATTGCAGTTCGACGTGGAGGGGAGACTGGCCATGGTACAGGGGCTCCTTGACTCTACGATCCGGCAGCGCGAGGACCTCCAGCATACCATAGATGAGCTAGTAAGAACTTATAACTAGAGTGATCTGGATTTAAATTTCAATTAACAATAATGTTTCTTTTTCAGCGCGAGGAGCTAGAGGCAGTCCGATCCTCGCATGGTGCTTCATCCTCCACTTAGCCCGTCTGCGACCACACCGATCTAGAGAGCCAGCTTGCCAGTGCAGTTGCTTGGGCGGAGGCAGCTGAGGCCCCCCTATAGGAAAGAGTAAGCAATCTATTCTTTTAATCTAGTCTTGAAAACTTTTATTAACATCGGTATTTGACCAAGATTTCGGGTGCAGGAGCAGGAGCTGCGGATGGCGGAAGCAGGGCTGAGGCGCCGAGTCACAGAGGAGCTTTCTCGGGATGTGGCGGAGCTACACCTCCTCCTCGGTGTGGACAGGAGTGAGCGGCAGAGAGAGAGGGAGGAGCGAGACAGAGAGAGAGAGAGATGGGAGAGAGAGAGAGTGGAGCGGGAGCTAGAGAGGGTGCAGCTGAGTACTAGATTAGGGATCGCCGAGCAGCGGGTGAAGGATGCGGAGGATCGCTATCGGCGGGGGCGTGAGCGGGCTCAGCGCGAGAGATACTCCCGAGCCTATTCGAGCACTGATTATTTAGTTACCTCCTCTAAGCATCAGAGGAGGGAAGATGCTGAGAGGGGAGCACGCAGTGACAGGGGTTCAGCTTCTCGGGGATCGATGGCTCCTCCTAGGTCTTCCCGGGGAGGACAGGAGGAGGCTGAGAGCTCGCGTAGAGGGGGAGATCAGGAGGGTCGAGGGGAGAGCTAGAGAGGTTGTTTATACCCACTCTTATTTTGTACCCTTTTGACATATATAGTGGAATGAGACAGTCTTTGGTACTTGTTGCACTTCTTGTGATTGTTCTTTTGATTTTGGGTGCCCCTACAAAAGGATATCTCTGCAATAATGCCATGCAATTTTTTTTAGAATTTTTCGAAAGCATGCAAATTTTTATAAGTTTTTCAAAAGGAATATTCGAATTTTTATGTTGATTTTGAAAAATATGAAAATTTGGGAAATACTCAAAAAAATTGGAATTTTGGCAATATTCAATTTTCTTTGGAATTTGGCAATATTCAAATTTTTTTGAAATTTGGCAATATTCAATTTTTTTGGAATTTTACAAAATTCAATTTTTTTGAAATTTGGCAATATTCAAATTTTTTTTTGAAATTTGATAATATTCAATTTTTTTGAAATTTGGTTATATTCAAATTTTTTTGAAATTTGGCAATATTCAAATTTTTTGAAATTTGGCAATATTCAAATTTTTTGAAATTTGGCAATATTCGATTTTTTGAAATTTGGCAATATTCAATTTTTTTGAAATTTTGGTTTAGACAATGCTAGTACAGCATCAACGGATGTTTAAACCACTGGCTAAGGGTCTTTGTTCCTTCCCCTTTCGCTCAAAACTGCCCAAAGCCGGGCGTGCATTTAAAGGTGGCGCCCTATAACCGACTGCCCTTGATTAACGGTGCCCCTACCAAGGCCATACCCGAGAAACATTCGGTCTTAGAGGGAGAAGAGAAGAATAACTGAGATAAGTTTTTGTGCAGGATGGGAGATGTCGGGACTTGAATTCCTTCCAAGGTATTTCCCCTCAAAGAGGTGGTCTGTTGTGCCGGGGCTTTATGCCTTTGATTTTGAGACTCTTGACATGCATACGACCAGGGTTTTCCCTGCGGGGACTTTGCCACTCTTGTCATGCCATAATTCATAATTTTGAATTTATCGAAATCTTGACTTGATTTTCATAATAACCCTTTTGGCGAGATGTATCATGAAATTTGATTTTAGTTTGGGTCAAGACTGCCCCTATTTGAGACTTCTCTCGTATTGGGGATTACTTAGATTGGTCATCTCATCTTTCAACCTCTTGCCCCTGCATGCGGCCGAGTAGAGAAGAGAAAAGACTTTCAGATATACTCATGGCATGGCCAAAGTAGCAACGGTGTTTAACCAAAGGAGCCGGCTAAGGACGCCGTGAAGTGTGTGCGGTGCCCAGCTAAGGGTTGCTCTTAACAAGCAGGGAGAGAATGTCGAATTTCCAGCGTGGGGTTTTTATTAACCAAAGTGCTGCAGAAGCAAGCCTAAAGACTTTTTTTAAGAGATTTAGTAAAGATAAAGATACGTCCTAGGATAAAGATCTAAAATGCCACTTTTAATCTTGTTAAGAAGCACTTCACTTTGAAAATCATGCGTGAAGCAATGAGATAATGATATCATAAAAATGCTTACTTACGTCAACATATTACCTTGCGATCTTTGTTGAAGCAGCTGCCGCAAGAGGCGGGGTTGATCATCGTGGGATAGTCCTCTTAGGCAGATAAAAGTATTGGAAGCAAAGGATTTGGAAGTGACTTAACAAGAAGGAGTGGTGCTCAGACCAGACTCAGACGAATAAGGAGAAAAGGAAGAGAGGCGAGGGCTAGAACTCCCTCACTAAGGCGCGGAGACCCTGATCACATGGAACAGTCTACAAAAGGAGAGGAGAATTAGAAGGAGGAGTGAGGACTAAAGCCTCGGAAGCAGTGGGAGAAAGGTCAGATGCCCAAGGCAGTGGACGTGGAAGAAGTTGGGTCGGACCCAAGATCAGGAGGAATTAGAAGAAGAAATTGATAGATGGAAAGAGGCGGATCCGGAGGGTCTGGAGGCAGAGGAGGAGAATCATGAGGGGAAGAAGAATCCGGAGGCTCCGGAGGGATAAAACATTGAGGGACGCGATGCCCTGGGAAGAAATAGGGAAAAAGATGATGGAAGAGGAGGAAAAAAATGAAGAACGCGATGTCCTGGAGGAGTAAGAAGACAAATCGGAAGAAAGATGGAGGGTCTGGAGGTTCCGGAGGAAGCAAATACCGAGGGACGCGATGTCCAAGGAGAAGAGAAAGATCCGGAGGTTCCGGGGGAAGAAGATAGAAAAGGGCGCGATGCCCTAAAAGGAGGGATAAAACACCTGGAGGTTCTAGGGAAATAGCAAGAAAGGGGGCGCGATGCCCTAAGAGAATTAGGGAGGAAAAACTTGGAAGGACGCGATGCCCTGAGGGGAGTGTATTAGAAGAGGATGAAGGATCCGGAGGTTCCGGAGGAATGAGACACCATGGGGCGTGATGCCCCAAGAGGACAAGAGAGAAATTCGGGGAGTGCGGATGCAATAGTTGGAAAAGGGCGCGATGCCCTGAGGGAAGATTGGAGGGTGTGCAATGCCTAGGAAGTGTAAGGAGACCCGAATATCCCAAGGATGAAGATGAACAAGATGGGGAATGCGGAAGATCCGGAGGTTCCGAAAGATGGGGAAAATATGGGTCTGGAAACCCCGGAGAAAAGGAATGCAAATGTATGCGAATGCAACAAAATGGATGCGATGAAGACATGGATGCAACAGAATGCATGAGATGCAAAGAATATGAAGGGTGAGAAGATGAGATCCTCCTTCTTAGCCCCGGAGTGGCCCATGAAGAAAATGTGATAGACAAGAATGTGGATGGCGTTGAATAGAAGGTGGATAAAATAGTAGAAGGCCCCTTAGCACCAAGATAACTGCCCCTCCATGGCAGTGAAAGTGTATAGCCAATTGGCCCAATGGATAAAGCAAGATCCCATGATGAAGCTTCAATTGTAAATGACAACTCCCTTGGAGAGTGAAAAGTAATAGTGTGAGAGAGTTGGAAAGTTGGGATAGGAAGCATTGTGTTGCCCAGGGGTTGTGGCGTATAGAGAGTGTTGAAAAAATGGTCATTCGCCCCTTGTATGGAAGAATGGGTTCAAGATTTGAAAGTTGGAACAAAGGGTGCCATGCCCGGCCCTTGGGCACAAACTTACACGGCATCAAAGTTTGACATTCTCTCTTAGTGAGCAGTGGCAGGGACTTGGCCTCTTCGACCATGCTTGGCACAACAACCCGGATTGGCATCCGACAAATAAACTCTTGCATCTTGAACAGCATGGCCGTGGCCAAATCTTTCTTTGCCGGCTCTTGATCATCTTTGGCACAAGTACTTACAGAAGGTCGCCCGTTCCGAGTATTAAAGGGGGGTGAAGCGGAGGCGGAAGGTTCCATGGATGGTGGAGGTATAATGGAAGGTGTTAGAGAAAGGGTAAGTGGAAGCGAAGGTTCAAACACGTCGAGCTTCCCCCTTTGCTCGGAAGCAGTCGAGGTTGGCTCGAGTGCAAAAAGGGGTGGACCTTGCTCAGGATTAGGCACGGGTAAGGGTGATAGGTTAAGTGGTGGAATAGGGGAAGGGACTGGCAAAGCTGGTTTTGGCGTTACAGGCATAGTGGACGGTTGAGGTGGCGAACAAAGAGGAGGGGTAATAGAAGGCTCGGTAGAGACCGGCGTAGTGGAGGGTGATGGAGGCTCTACGGAGGCCGGTGGAATGGAGGATATTGGTGTGGTTACGAGAGGTGTGAACGGAGAAGGTTTAGTGTGTTGAAAATGTCGGATGGGGCGAGAGGTGTCAGGTATAGGATGAGACTCATGATGCGGCGATATGGGTGATTGGAATATCGACCCATCATCATAACACCAAGTATTGGGGAGAGGAGGAGAATCACGGTGCGGTGGTATGGGTGATTGGAGTATCGACCCATCATCATAACACCAAGAGGTCTCATAAATGGGGGTTGGATCGGGGACTGTGGCATAGTCCTGAGCATAGGGGTCTTCTGGCAGTGGAGGGAGAGGATGGCGAAGGAAACTCGGAAGGGGAGCATCCCGAGGAGCTTCAAATTCTTGTACCATCTCCAAATATTCATCATTAAATAAATCCAACGGACGCCGTGGTGGAGGCGAAATGATAAGTGGTGGAGTATGGTGTTGTGGGGGATTTTGAGGAGGCAAATATGTGTATGGAGGCGGAGAGCCATGTAAATGCATAGTGCGGATGAGTGGAGGGCGGACGGCGCCCACAAAACTTGTAACGTCTTCTCGCTCACATATATCGTTGATGCCATTCTCTCTTATCTCCTTCCAATCTTTTTCCAACTTAGCGATGTTATTCATGGAATCATGAAGAGGATTGACTTGAGATGGAGGAGGAGCGGGTTGTAGGCTGGTAAGCTTCTTAAGTTGTTCCTCCATGGAAGCAAGTCTATCAAAGAGGCTTTGCTGGAAGGGTGTAACATGAGCAACAGAGGGTTGGCAAGATTGCCTTGGAGGGGTGGCTTGATATGACGGCCGTGGAGGGGGAGTAATGGGCCGACCCATAGAAGGACCCGGATGGGCCGGATTACAAGGAATAAATGGACCTTGGGGCCATGAAGGATGAGAAATAGAAGGAGGCGGGTGATGGGCCACCCGAATAGGAGTATGTGTGGATGAAGGAGACGGATGATGGGCCACCCGAATAAGAGTGGGTGTGGATGAAGGAGGCGGGTGATGGGCCACCCGTATAGGAATAGAAGGAGAATGAGATGTACCCTCAGCAATGGCCTTAAGGGCTCGGATTTGTTGAGGGGTGAAATGATCTAATCCACGGATGATTTGAGAGACCTTCTCGTCGTTGGGAGGAGACGGTCCCGAAGGAATAGTGGCTCGCGATTGAAGTGAGGGACCATGGGATTGGACATTGCCCATGGGTTGAGCAATACCATAGGAATGAGGACGTGGTCCCTTGAAAATATGGTGAGAATTATGATGAACATGTTGAGATTGAGGAGTATAGGATGTACTAGGTTGTGCATCCTTATGAACATAATTAAGATTGAACATGTTATTTTGTCTATCACAGTAAGTCATTATGCAATCAAAGTTCAAGCAAAACAATTTGCAAAGAAGCATCCAAGTTGGAATGGTTACCGTTGATTTTTTTTATTTATTTGAACCTTGGTGAATTAATGACTTTTAACAAACTTCGGAGTGATTCACACAAGGGAGGAACCTAGTTTCAATGTAAGTTTTCTTTGATGCCAACTAGGAACACTCTCTCACCATGCATAGGCCAACTAAACCCGGGACTTCAAAGGTACAACCTGCCTGGCGTCCGTGAGGGAATCCACGGGTGCGGAGACTTACGGAGGCTTGGTTTAGGAATTTTCGGTCTAATGAGACGGAGTGGTCAATGGAGGGTCCTTCCTTCACCAAGAGAGGGTGTGACTCCTAGAAGTGTGGGGAGAGGAGGTCTCCCAAACCAAATGCAAAGATGAATGCTATGTTATGCAAGAATATCTAAACTAGAACTAGCAAATGAAATGAAAATATATATAAAAAAATGAATACACAACAGGAAATGTACAAGATGCAACCAGAGAAGATGACAATCAGAACCCCGACAAAAGGTGTGAGTGAAATACCCTCGGGTGATTAACACGCTATATGTCTATAGCGCGATCTAATAGAACGCGCTATGGAAGTATAGCGCGACCAATGACAGAGGGGGGGAAACCCCAAAAGACAAATAATCACACACACTTTGATGGATTGACAAGCAGGCAACCCAAAAGAACGAATGTGGTGTCACAAAGTGTCCCACCGTGATCGCCAATTTGTAGATTATGGAATTAGACCACCCCCGATTGATGATTTCAATATGCGATGATTTGACAAGATATAGAACCAAAATCAATGATAAAAGGGGGGGGGGTCACATGTAATAATTAAAACCCGTGATCGCCACTGAGGCCAACAACATGCCAAATAATATGAAGATCAAAATAAGGGCACGTTACATACCTCAGAAATTCAAGAGGCCAAGAGCTGACCTAGGGATGAACGCGCTATATAGTCCTAGCGCCTTCTCAAGATCGCGCTATGTTCATATAGCGCGATATCAGACAGAAAGCGGGATGAATTGGATTCGTTTCTTCCTTGCTCCAAGGCCGGCCAAGGTGCAAGGGCTCCACGTATTAATCTTCTAGTGCCTGTAAACAATCATAAATAACAAACAGAAGGCCCATTAGATCAAGATTTTAGTAGAATCTGCCCCTATTCTTAATCAAAAGCATGTAAAAGAAGGGCTTGATTACCTGGGGGTTTGGTGGTTTTTAAACCCCTATGGAAGGGCCAAAAATAGGCTTGGTGTGTGTGTGAATGCGTGTGTTTTGTAAAAGAAGTGTTTTTGAGATCAATATGCAATGTTATGCGAGGATTGAAATAAACGAATTGGGGAGAAAAACTAAGAACGAGGAAGAACACAATATGCCCCTAAATACTCCCTTGGATGTGTGAGGAGCGAGGAGTTGTTGATTTGGAACGAAGCGCAGCCTCCTCCTCATCAAGATCTCGAGTTGCATCCCTTTCAAAATGATGGCCATGGCTCCAATTTATAGGAGAAGGATCAAGAATGAACCCTAGGTCGGAGTTCGATTCAAACTAATGACTTGGTGGCTCAAATCAAATCAATATTGCTGATTAATGAGGGGGAAAGACTCCTATTAGGATTAGGAACCTTCCTTTGGATGGAATATGATTGGAAACTTACCAAAATAAGGACCCAAGTCGAAAAAGGGGAGTCCGGGTCGAACTGGGTTTCTGACTGAGAACGTGCTATAAGAATATAGCGCGTTCTTCATGATCGCGCTATGACGATATAGCACGACAATGATTGGCTCCCCAAATGATTAGAAAAAGAATAAATACCCATTGGATGGCCATTCGATCAAGTATTAAGTAAGAACAACATTCAGAGTGGATGCTATAAAGATGAAATATCAAGAAATAATGAATGTTCAAATGATCATTCAATTAGGTCCATAACGCGCTTATGAACAAGAAAGTGATGTGAGTGAGTAGCGCGAGAATGCCAAATTCGAGACGAGATCCAAGGTACGGAAATTGAATTGTAGGGCCAAGAATAGGGAGATATCCCAGAAAATCAACCAATTATGGATCAATTGGGGCATTAACTAGGAGAACAAAGAAACTGCTCAACTTATCGGTCAAAATTGGGTGTCTACACCCTCCATATTGATTTTGATCAAATTGAGTTTGAAAGTTTGACTCGGGAGGGCATGGAGCTTGATATTGAGGATTTTCCAAAGAGAAATTATTTTGATTTCACCACCCAAAGATAGAAGTGCAAGGTGTAGGAAAGTTTTGACATGTTAAAGTTTGTTCATGAGGGAGGAATGGCATATGGTCCCCTAAATAGGATTGAGCAAATTGATCTTTGTTTTGGGAAGGATAAGGATATTGGGCTGCCATGGGTGCGGGGTTTTCTTGTTGGGCCGACCAGGGATATGGGCTTTCATTGAGTTGGGTGAAAGATGGATATTGGGTCAGATACTCACCTACATAATGGGTCGACCGGGCCCATGTGTGATCATCTTAAAAGGTAGGTGATGTATGATATCTTGGACCATAGGAATGAATTGGTTTTGGGTCAAGCAATTACTTTAATTAAGAACCCAATCCATGGAGATGATTTTTTTATTTTTTTTTCTTTGTATTTTTTTGTGCTTTTTTTAACACTAACAACGACGAAGGGAGAGAAGAGAAGATTTTTTTTTATCTTTTTTTTTTGTTTTTATTTTTTTATGTAAACACAAGCAAGTTGTCACACAAATTACCTAATGACCTAGATGTGACCTAGACCTACGAATTGGGTTTCACAAAATGACTAAAGTGCAACTTAAGTTCACCCTCAATATTTTCACCGGCCAGGTAAGGGGTGGGGTAGTGGGAGGCTCCCCCTATTTTCGTAGGGACCTAATTACAAATCACTAGTCCGCTTAAGGCGTTTACCATTCGACCGTCTTTCCTTAGGCACCGGTTTCAACAAGAGGGTAAGCCCAAATAACACAAGAACCACAATGTGAACCGAGGGCCAACATCTACTGGATTTTTATTTAAGGTCTAGGTGATGCAAAGATGCAAGAGAATTATAGTTTGTGGGATAAGGAAGGGTGATGAAATCCCCACCTTATCTTACTTATGGGTGTTGCCCTTAAGATACTTTGAAATGATATGCAACAAAGCAAGTTCAAACAAGGGGTTCTATGCAAGCATGGAAATGCATGAGCATACTTTTGGAAAAGTTAGAGTACTCACCTTGCCTCCTGTAATCTTCAACAATGCAATTAACAACAATTAAACAACAAGAAAAAATAAATACTATCCTAAATGATGCATGACCAAAAACATGAAAGTGTGATTTCTACTCTTGGAATGAAGACTTTTATTGAGTTCAAGTGAGGAGTTTTTTTTTTTTGTGTGTGAACCTATCTAACCACAATATGCAATAACATTAAGAAAATGACAAAATGAGATGAATAAGTTTGAAGACTTACTTGATGCGCAATCCCTCATTCTCTACACAAGCAAGTTGTCACACAAATTACCTAATGACCTAGATGTGACCTAGACCTACGAATTGGGTTTCACAAAATAACTAAAGTGCAACTTAAGTTCACCCTCAATATTTTCACCGGCCAGGTGTGGGGTGGGGTAGTGGGAGGATCCCCCTACTTTCATAGGGACCTAATTACAAACCACTAGTCCGCTTAAGGCGTTTGCCGTTCAACCGTCTTGCCTTAGGCACCGGTTTCCACAAGAGGGTAAGCCTAAATAACACAAGAACCACTGTGTGAACCTAGGGCCAACATCTACTGTATTTTATTTAAGGTCTAGGTGATGCAAAGATGCAAGAGAATTATAGTTTGTGGGCTAAGGAAGTGTGATGAAATCCCCACCTTATCTTGCTTATGGGTGTTGCCCTTAAGATACTTTGAAATGATATATAACAAAGCAAGTTCAAACAAGGGGTTCTATGCAAGCATGGAAATGCATGAGCATACTTTTGGAAAAGTTAGAGTACTCACCTTGCCTCCCGTAATCTTCAACAATGCAATTAATAACAATTAAACAACAAGGAAAAATAAATACTATCCTAAATGATGCATGATCTAAAACATGAAAGTGTGATTTCTACTCTTGGAATGAAGACTTTTATTGAGTTCAAGTGAAGAGTTTTTTTTTTAGTGAACCTATCTAACCACAATATGCAAGAACATTAAGGAAATGACACAAAATGAGAGGAATAAGTTTGAAGACTTATTTGATGCGCGATCCCTCATTCTCTTTTTTTTTGAAATGAATGACAAAATCAAAAGATGAAAGAAAGAAATACAAACTTACCTCTAATTTTTTTAAATTTTTTTAACCTATAAAAAAAAGAAAAGAGAGCTTTATTAGTATTCTATATACACATGGAAAATAAAGTTCTTAAATCAAAAATCATCATTCTTCCCCGACAACGGCGCCAAAAATTGATAACGTGAAAGTTCATCGTTTAAAACACGCGTATCAATCTTAAAAATTCCAACTCGCACTAGATGAAAGAGAGACGTAATATGGTGGCGAGAAGGGTCGAATCCACAGGGAAGAAGAGATTTTTAGAGTTAACAACCTTAGAGTCTTTTAGAAAACACTTGAGATTTTATTTTATTTAAGGATAATAGTGAAAAGATGAATGAACCAAACACTTAATTAAAAACACCTATGACTATGAGCCTATGCCATGGAAAATGATTGCATAATATTGAGAAGAAGAGGTATAAGAAGGAGGAAGAGAGGGAAGATGAACAAACTCTAGATCAAATGAACACTTCTTTCATTAACATAAAGAAACGAGTACATGAAGTGCAAGACAAGCTTACAATAAAGATGTAACGAGATTACAATGAAGTAAAATGAAACTAAAGTAATAACAACAAGAGGAGCCTGATATGTGAAGATGGTAGCAGAAATGGTGACGACGGCGTCGTTCTCTCTTGGCCTTGGATCATGAACCACCTTGCGGAAGATATTATCTACACTGGGAGGAAGTCACCTTCATCGTTGAAGTTACCTTTGGAGGGTGAATACCTTTGAACCCAAGATGAATTAGTGGATGCCCAAGAAGAAGAAGTTGAAGAGGGGGAAGAGAAAAAGAACTTTGATGAAGGGCATAGAGAGAGAAAATGTGAGGAAGAGGGTGAAATCAGAGGAAGAAGAGAAGTGGTCTGCACGGATGAACATTAACTATGTAGAAAAAACAGAACTGAGAAGAATAAAAAATAACTTTAAAAAGTGATAGAATTAGAGGAAGTGAAAGAAGAATAAAATCTAGAGCTACAAGATATGAAGCACTTTCATGAAGAACTCAGATAGAAAAGAAGAGCAGAAGGGCTTCAAAACAGAGAAATAACATAAGTTAGCACCTCGGATGAACAGTACAATCACAGTACAGCAAGTTAAAAAATGAAAAATAACTTACAAACCAGAAAGAATTAGAAGATGATGTGGAAGAAGCAATTGTAGAACGCTTAAACATAAAGATCTTTTATAAAGACAGTAAGAGGAGAAAATGACTAGAAGGTAGAGAAATAAGGGGAAGAACAGAGAGAAACATTGGTTCGTAGATGAACAGGATAGTACAGTGAAAAATATGAAATACATTAAAAACTAGAAGGAATTAAAGAATTATACAGAAGAAGAAGTTGTAGAGCATTTAAAATTAAAAAACTTATATGAAGAGTGGAAGAGCAGAAAATGAACCTAAGTGGGAGAAATCGGTGACCTAAAGTTGGGAGAGAAATTGCCAAAAGAAGAACTCCCTTTCTCCTCCTTGTCATGGGCTATTTATAGGGAAAGTTGGATAGATGGAGGGTGGAGATTGTATCAAAAGGAGATGGATGGCTGGGATTCAAGTGGAATATGATGCATGGGGAAGAGAAAAAGTAGGTGGGCACCCCCTTTCTTAGACTTTGGGCACCCCCTTTCCCAAGGCTCATCATGTCTCTCCTTTATTTCAAACTTTGAATTCAATTTTTCCTCCAACCAAAATATGTGTTTCTTTTCCTCAATTTCAAACTTTTGAAATTTCTTTTCCCTCCAACCAAAATCTGTGCTTTTGACTTGGTCAAAGTGGTGGTGACAGTTTTACCCCCGACTTCTTTTGCAATTACCTTCGGTGTTCTGCACACACATAATTATAATTTAGTTCATAAAAATTATCATAATGTGCATATAAATCTCAAATGCTCATGGTTATGCAATGGAGAATTAATCCTCACAGCCCTCAACTTTAATTTATTAAATAAAATCGCCAAATTAATCAATTTACGTGAAAGCTCTAATTTAAATGCGGAGTTGAGGTTAACTATGAAATATGCATAATTGCCTAATTATATGCACATAAAATAGTGTTCATGCGATGAATTATCATAAGAAATGGACACTTATCAGTGGGCTAGGGTAGGATTGGATTGGGGTAGGGAGTGGTAGTAGTGGAGGTTTATATTGAGGTCGGGTTGGGGTAGGAAGTGGGAGGTGGGTTAGGTGAGGGGGTTTAGGTTGTGGTGGTGCGTTCTCCATTGGGGTATATGGAGGGGCGGAGGGCGGGACCATTTGGGCTTGAGTGTGGAGGGTTAGGTGGTGGGGTGTAGGGGAGGTGGCTGGGGTGTAGGGGAGGTGGCTGGGGTAAGATTCGTACGGAGAAGTGGGGTTTGGGCCATTGGGGTGACCTTAGGTGGGCCAGGTTGAAGTGGAGGAGTGGTAGTGCTCATTGGGCTACGACTACCCAAATAGGAGGGGGAAACATATCTAGCCCTAAGTTGATCTTTCATGCCCCCCCATGTGGTGATCAGAGCTTCCCCTCTAATTATCCTTAACCCGACAATTTCAACCAATGGGTTTGAGCCCGTTTGGCAAGTTGCATTTTGGCAACCCAGGCCTTTTCATCCTCGGACATGGGATACAAAGTGAAGTATTGGTCCATTGAAGTCTCCCAATCTAAATAGTCATTAGGATGGGTTCCATCAAAGTTTGGAGGTGGGGGAGGTGTGCTTCTATCGTCGGCCATTAGGGCGGGCCTATTTTCTCCTAGTAGATCGAGTCGACCCGATAGGTTATAAAGCCGCTCATTGGCATAGGTCAAGGCCCCCATGAGGTAGTTGACATGGCCATGGAGGTCATGGGAATTGGTGGTGGGTTTCCCTTGGGTTGGGACTAAAGGAGAGGGTTGTCGAGTATGATCGGTATGAGGTGACCATGCTAGGTGACATTGGTGAGGCACCGAGTGACTCTAAATACATATGCGCGCCCTAGGACCAACTTGTAAAGACAAGTTATGAACTTGCTCTGATACCACTTGATGTGAAATGACCTAGGACCTAGATCGCAAGCAACGCAACGGACACGGCGATGTCACACTAGCGGACTCACCCGCGTACGCACACATGTGCCCGTGGGCAACCCGGTGATGATGGAGAGGGTCCGGGGTGGGACCTTGACGCTCCGGGGGATTTGGCTAGCTTGAGGCTGAACCCCTAAGGGCCCGGGATGCCCAATTTCACGGGCGGTCAGCACGCCGAGGGCGTTGGTTATAGGGTTTCTCTCACAACTCGCTCCACGGGGGTCGCTCAATTTGATGGCAATTTGGGACCGGGCACTCTCTCACCGCCAACGGAGCAACCAAAAGCAATACTAAACTAAGCAATTAAATCCCAGCAATGAGAAGTGTTCAGGAGCTCACCTGATCGGTGTGAATACACCGATCCCGGCCGGAGACGGGGGCGAGCGGGGAGGCGTGGGTATGCACCCGCATGCCGCATCGGTGTAGCTTTGATCTGAAATTGAAAATGTTACACCACTACAACTCTTGCAGGAGGGGGATCTCGGGGCGGGGACTTATTGAATCACATCAAAAAATACCTCCACGTAGGGAGGGGCGGTCGGCCGGCCAGGCGGGGTGGGGACACTATGATAGAAACCAAGTTGCCGAACTTTGCCAGTTCTGCCAACTTCAGGAACAGCTTGATAGGTTGTTGATGTCGGCGGTGTCACGGGATCAGCCGAGCTCAAAATTAGTCGAAATCAATGCCAAAACTTTTCAAACTGGCCCAGGATGTGGCCTGAATTTTCTTGTAGCTTTGTGACAATGTCGCTGGCCGGGGCAGAGCCTGGAACAGGGCTAGTCTTCTCTGGTTATGGTTGCTCTCAAGGTGATGCATCTGGAAGACGGGAGCACCACAAACTGACCTGTATTCTGTTGGAGGCGAGGTATGTACCATTGAGATCGTGGTCGAGTCTTCTCTCCGTCGGGACCAACAGCGTTGTCGGCAGATGTTGGAGCTGATTGTGAAAGCCCGAACAGTAGGGATGTGTCTATTCTGGCTCAGGAAAACTAACCTGACACACTTGGGATGGAAAATGAGGAACTTTTGATGTTGATGTCCAAACTTAGCTCTGATTCTTGGGGATGTAAGAGGACTTAAAGGGGAAGATTTCAGTGAAAGAATCGCGCCAAAACTCGAATAGTAGCGGCCGGGGTCAAGATTCCACTCAGGCTCAGGTTTCCTGTCGGAGTAGCTTTGCACAGTCGGGGGAGATTGGATCCTCTGGGCAGCAGGGATGTCGGATCAATGCAAGACCACCTCGGCTGTGAAGCTGACTTGCCAAGGAATCTAGCGGTATATGGTATGCCACCAGGAGCCTTGCGATGATGACGTGACTGCCTCTGCAATCTCTGGGTGGTATGCTACCTGCGAACTAGAATAGGACTGATTGTGGAGGGGATGTGGAAGGTGGAGATGGGTGATGGTTTGGAATTGGGATGATGGCTGGTGGTTGTGGGAGGTGGGGGGAACGTGGATGGATGCTCTTGGGGAGGGAAATTCGAATTTGGGGGCTAGGGAGGAGTCATATCAGTCTTGGGAAGTGGAGTGGTGCATGGGGAAGGGAAATGGGCAGTTGGGGGTTGGATGGTGGAGCAAGGAGTGGTGGAGGCTCTCTTGGGATTAGGGTGGGGTAAAGAGGGGTTGGAGGTAGTTGGGGATGGTATTGAATGAGGGGAGGGGAGTTGGGAAGTAGGTGGGAGACGGAAGAGGGAGAGAGGGGCGCAGCCCCCTTTGTTGAAAGAGAGAAAGAGAGATAATGAGAGAGAGGGGGGGGAAAGAGAGGGGAAATTGAGTGGAGAAGAAAAGGAGTGCTAGAATTTTTTCTTGCAATAATTAATTTCAAAGTTACAAATGAGAGAGGGGAGCGGGCTTTTTATAGCCTCCATACTTTTCCTAGGACCAAAGTGCCCCTGGACAATTGACATATTGACCACACAGTCCAAGGAGGGGCGCCCCTGGGCCTAGCCCATTGAATTGGGCCCAAAAGCCTATCAAACCAACCATATAACAACTAACTTAGCAAAATGACTTACTAACCTAGGTACAAGACTCAAATAAAGAAAAAATTACATGGTTTATGACTCAAATAAAATATAAAAATTACATGACTAGACTCTAAAACACATGATGAACACAATGGCACATGCCGACGAACAATCCGAGCCTCGAAAAAATGTGGAGGGACAAGGGATGCCCCCATCACGCGCCTTGCAGAAGACCTCCCCAGCAGAGGACGAGGATAAATCCCCGTTCTCCAACTATATCTTGAAGGCAGAGGTATCTCCCAAAATCCCCATTCCAACCTTCCAGTCTTACAACGGTCAGGGTGACCCGGCCGACCACTTCGACAGCTTTGACGCCCTGATGACCCTTCACGGGACGCCCGACGCCATCAAACGCCAGGCCTTTGTGACCACCCTGGTCCAAGGCGCCCAAGCATGGTTCCGAGCCCTCGCCCTCGGATCCATTCGACACTTCAAGCAGTTCGGGCGAGTATTCAAGGAGAGTTTCCCCGGCAGCGGCCCCCCAAGGTCGGTAGCGGGGCTATTGGCTCTCAAACAGGGGCAAGGGGAGAAACTCCGGGCCTACATCAACCGATTCAAGTCGGAAGCCCTAAGAATCCCCCGCCTGGATGTAGCCTCGGCCATAACCGCACTGACCGGAGGCACCCGGGATGAAAACCTCTGCCGCGAACTTGTCCTCCACCCTCCCTCGACCCTTGCCGAGCTAGTGACTCTGGCCTTACGCCATGCTGAGTGTGAGGAAGTTCTTAGCGCATGCCGAGGCGTAATCGGCTCGGGTCGGGAGGCGGACAAGAAGCGAGCACCCGAGTCAGGCTCGGGCCAAGGAAAAAGGCGGAACCAAGACGGAGAGCCCAAGGACCTGTCCCGGAAGTACGAGCGGTACACTCTCTTGACCGCTCCAATATACGATATATATGAAGACATCAAAGGCTCGGGCCTCCTCCGCCAACCTGAGCCAATGAGGTCGAAGAGCCGCAATCGCAACAAACATTGCCTGTTCCACAGCGACCACGGGCATCACACCGGCGATTGCCACCAACTCCAGGATGAGATCGAGTGCCTTGTCCGCCAGGGACACCTATTCCGGTTTGTGGCCGGGCATAAGGAAGACCGAGGCGCCCCAGAGAAAATCGACAACGCCCCTCACGGGGTCCACATCAGCGTCATCGCTGGAGGAGCTACATCAGGAGGAGATAGTGGTCGAGGAAGGAAGCATCATGCTGAGCGGGCGAGCCGACCCACCGAGCCTACCAGGGCCCCGCCAAGTGAACCCCAGGTCATAGTCTTCTCCGATCAAGACCTGGAAGGGCTGACCACCCCGCATGATGACGCCCTGGTTATATCAACCACGATAAACCATTGTAACGTAGACAGGATTCTAGTTGACAATGGAAGCACCCCTGATGTATTGTCTTATGAGTGTTTTCGTAAGATGGGGGAGAATCCGTCTAAGCTCCGCCTGATCCGAACCCCCCTTTGCGGGTTCAATGGCCAGGCCACTTATCCCGAGTAGGCACTAAGCATGCTAGTTACTTTCGACACCCCCCCCCAAACCGTTGCAGTTATGGTGGACTTCATAGTGATCAAGGGTATGATAGCATACAATGCAATCTTCAACCGAGGGATCCTTAGCCGAACGAAAGCGGTCCCCTCTACCTATCACCAAAAGATGAAGTTCCCCACTAAAAATGGGGTGGGGGAAGTCCGGCGCAACCAGGCGATGGCCAGAAGGTGCTATAATATCTCGGTCGAAGCCACAAGGTCGGACGGGAAGAACAAGGGCCCCCGGGAAGTCGAGGAAAAATATGCAACCTCTGAGCCTGGAGGCAAGTTGCTAACGGTTTTCCTGAACGATGACCCGACCCTAGGAGTAAAGATTGGAGCCGACCTACCATCTGAGGTTCAACAGCAATACAAAGAGTTTCTTTTCGTGTACATCCGAGTCTTTGCATGGTCTGATGATCAACTCCCCGGAATACCGGAGGAGATGGTGATGCATAAGCTCAACCTCGACCCAACCGTGAAGCCCGTACAACAACGCAGAAGGAAGCACGCGCCAGAAAAGCAGGCGATCATCAAGGAGCAAGTCACCAAGGGGCAAAAGACTGGTATTTTTAGATCGGTCCTGTACCCGACATGGCTGGCTAACGTCGTCCTGGTGCCAAGAGCTTCAAGGAAGTGGCGAATGTGCGTGGACTTCACCGACTTGAACAAAGCCACACCAAAGGACTGCTATTCGTTACTGATCATCGACCAACTGGTTAACTCAACCTCGGGCAACGAGATACTCAGCTTCCTGGACGCCTATTCAGGTTACCATTAGATCAGAATGGATCCATAAGACATCGAGAAGACCGCCTTCATCACCGACTTCGGCATATACTGCTACACCCGGATGCCTTTCGGATTAAAGAACGCTGGAGCCACGTACCAGAGGCTGGTCAATCATATGTTCGAGGAGCAGCTCGACCTGAACGTCGAGGCCTATATTGACGACATGCTCGTCAAGACCCCCAAGGTCGAGGACCACCTCGCCGACCTAGTAGAGACCTTCGGCACCCTCCTGAGGTACAATATGATGCTCAACCCCACCAAGTGTGCCTTCGGAGTAAGGTCCGGGAAATTCCTGGGGGACAAGGTCCAGGCCATCCTGGACATGCGCCCACCCACCTGCACCAAGGATGTTCAACGCCTTACCTGGTGCATTGCCGCGCTCAGCAGATTCCTGTCCTGTGCGGTCGAACGATGCCTACCCTTCTTCAAACTGTTGAGGGGGCCCAAAATGGCATCTGCTACGTTCGCATGGGATGAGGAATGCCAAAAAGCATTCGCCGAGCTTAAGGAGTTCCTGGCTTCACCCTCGGTACTGTCCAAGCTCGTCTCTGGTGAAGCCTTGCATCTCTACCTCTCGGCAACTCCATCCACAGTTAGCTCGGTCCTAGTCAGAAATGACTCGGGAGTCGAGAGATCGGTCTACTACACCAGCAAGGTGCTCAACGAGGCTGAAAGAATGTACCCCACAACCGAGAAACTCGTGCTAGCGTTGGTTACCTTGGCCAAGCGCCTTCGACCCTATTTCCAAGGGCACTCCATCATCGTGCTAACCGACGAACCACTGAAGAGGATCCACGCCCACCCTGAAGCCTCGGGACGCCTCATCAAGTGGGCCATCATGCTCGGGACCTACGATATATCATATCGGCCCCGCTCGGCTATCAAAGGACAGGCGCTCGCCGACTTCATCGCCGAGAGCACCATCCCGGCCGAAGAAAAATCTTCGTCCGCACCCAGGCCAACCTGGGAATTGTTCGTCGACGGATCCTCCAACTCGGCCGGGAGCGGCGCTGGGATCCTCCTGAAGTCCCCCGAAGGAGCAGAGCTCAATACGCCTTGAAGTTCAACTTCCAGGCATCCAACAACACCTCCGAGTATGAAGCCCTTATCTCGGGAGCCTGCATGGCCCGGCGGTTGGGGACTGAGCACGTTAGAATTCACACTGACTCCCAACTGGTCGCTAGCCAGGTCAACGGCGATTACGAAGCTCAGGAAACACTGATGGTCAAATACCTCCAGCTGGTCAGAACCGTGGCACAACAGTTTGAGAGTTTTGAGGTAGTCCGAATAGGTCGGAAGAAAAACTCCCGAGCGGACGCCCTCTCTTGGTTGGCCTCCTCTCTTGACCCCGAAGGTACTCGATCGGTCCTTCTCGAAGAGCTAGAGCGACTGAGCATTGATTCTGAGCTCATGTGATGAGGACATCACCAGCTTTCCCCTTTGTTCGAGGATCCAGATGCTCGCCAGCTATGATACATCTTGTCCTCCACCCCAGATACCAGAGCGAATGTTCGCCCTGACTGGTGCCGAGCTCCCCTGCTTCGACATCGGAGAGATAGAACGCAGCCATCATGTGGATCACGCTGGCAAGGTAGTGAACCATGCGTGCTGCCTTAGCTGGTTTGGTCCACGTATGTGGTTGCGGGGGATCAACGTGACCACTCTTCATTTTAACGAGGCCGTCTTGGATCAACTTCTACGCTTGACTCTTGAAGACATAGCAATCTTCAATTGAGTGACCCAGCATGCGATGATACAGGCAATAGCAGGGATCGTCGGTCTTCAGAGCCTCATCCGGCTTGCGGATTTCTGGCAGCTCGATGATCTTTCGGGTCATATAGAGGTCAAAGAGGATCTTCGTATGTTCCTTCTTGAAGGAGAAGGGTGCCTTCATGCGCTCCGAGAAGGAGGGAACGGTCGGCTTGTCCGCTGGCTTTTTGTCAGAGCCGCTGGATTCGGCCTCCTTATTGGCTTTAGCGGAAGGGGTGAACTCTATGATATTCACCTCCTTACCGGACTGGCGTTCTTGCGCTTGCTTACCCTTTGCTGCAGTATAGCTCGGGTTATCGGCGAAGAACATCTCTATTTCGACGACTATCGAATTGAGTTGGTCGAAGCCTTTGATGTTGGTGCCGAGGAGCTTCTCGCAAACCTCGGCCACCAAGCCTCGACGACATATGGTAATGGAGTCCTCCTGAACGGGTGGATTTACACACCTCATGCTGAGGTCTCGCCACTTTTTGATGAAGTCAAGGGCGCTCTCGATCTTCCTTTGCCGGAGAGAACAGAGCTCGGCTTGTTGTGTCCCTGAAGTCATTTGAGTCATTCTGTAGTCACTTGGGTCATTCGACATCATTCTGTGGTCATATGCATTCTGTGGTATTCTTGGTTTTGATAATGGCTAAACACTATTAGTCATTGTTATTTTTCACTCTTATATGACTGACATATGTGCTGTTGTGGTCATGACAGATATGCAAATGAATGGACAAGTGAAAGCTCAATGTTGCGCCCTCGCACGCGGATCGACCTGCGCGGTCAAGTCGCGGGGATCGACCTGCCCTGTCAGGTCGCGGGGGTCAAGGGGGCAACGTCCCTTGCGGGGGTTTTCGGGGGCGGAGCCCCCGGAACAAAAAATTGATTGAAGACTCAATAATAAAATCTCCAAGACTGTCAAGGGCGATGCCACAAACATGCACGGGCTGCTAATGGAGTTGAACGACGGAGTTCAAGACTTAACGGACCGACCCGGGCAAGCCCGGGTTCTGCCCAGCTGGCGGTCGACCGCCAGCACAGGGGCGGTCGACCGCCCCGGCCAGGGATCGCCAGTCTACATGTGTTTCAGCTGGCGGTCGACTGCCAGCCAATGGCGGTCGACCGAAAATCCCAGGGACCACCCGTTTGCAGGTTTCATAGTAGCGGTCGACCGCTAGGAGCTGCAGGTCGACCGCCAGCCCCGATGCAGCCTTGTTTGACTTCGAATTCCACCTCGTGGCCAGCCCCTTTCCATGGATTTGATTAATCAAACCTTACCTAATCTTCCATGATTTATGGATCTGGTCTGGAGGGTGTCTATGGACCATTCAAGGTCTATAAAACCAACACTTGAGGGGTTAGAAACCCTAATGCTTCAAGGCTTCAAGAGAGATCAAGAGAGATCTGGTCTGTAGCACCTCCGTGAACAGTGTTTCGGGAAGGAGTTCTTCATCCATTCTAAGGCATTCAAGTCCAGATCTGAAGCCATCTCAACCTCCAAGGAAGAAGAAGCAATCAAGGGGTTCAAAGGTGATCTAAACTGCATCCTTCTTCCTCTTCATCAACTCAAGAGGATCAAAAGGAAGATCAAAGCTACATCCAACACTCTCTCCATCAACTCAAGGTGATTCAAGTTCATATCTCAATCCAGCAACCTCCAAGGAAGAGCAGAAGCAACAAAGGCTAATAAGGGAGATCAAAGGAGGCTGCAAGGGTGTGTTCAAGGGAGAGGAGTTCGAGTACTGTAGCTGTGAACATTACTCCGGGACGAAGTTCTTCATCATATCTCCAAGTGATTCAAGCTACTTCGAGAGGAGATCAACTCCAAGCCAAGTGAAGCATCAGATTCAAGCTCCAGCAAACTCAGACAAGATCTTTTCTCCTTGAGCATATTTCATATCTTGTTTGAGTATTTTCATACTTGTTCTTTTCCATTTCATTCAAACATTTGGAACTGAAGATCGTCCCTACCGGTGGTTAGTAGGAAGGCAATCGGAAGTTGTCCGATCTACGGTGTTGACGTCCCTACCGGCGGTTAGTAGGAAGGCAATCGGTGATCTTTCCGATTTGCGGTTTAGTGCGTGGCACTAGTGGTGCCTCACCGGATTTGGTGAGGGGTGGACGTAGGACTGGGGATTCAGTCCGAACCACCTTAAAATCTCGTGTGTTGTGGTTTGTTTGTGTGATTATTTCATTCTAGATGCATGCTTAAGTTCTAATCGATATAATAGTAATCATCTTGCTAAGTAAATCATTGTGTCCTTCATTTAGCTAGTTATATTCCGCTGCGATTTGTTCTATCTAGCTATTTAGAGGGTTCCATTGCGAAAAGAGGGGCAGATCTATTCACCCCTCCCCTCTAGATCTGTTGTCCACTGCACAACAAGTGGTATCAGAGCCTAATCTCTCATTATGGGGTCCAACGACCTTGAGGGAAATGGTGGATCAGCGTCTAAGGGTTATTTACCTGAAGGACATTCTGTGAATAGGCCTCCTTATTTCACTGGATCTAATTATCCCTATTGGAAACATCGTATGCTGGTGTTCATTCACGCCTAAGACTACGAACTTTGGCGAGTGATCAGCAAAGGTCCGTATGAGCTTACGGATAATGAGGACTTGTGGACCAAAGAACAGATAAGGCAATCCACTGTCAACTGGAGTGCCAAACACATCATGCAATGCTCACTCCATCCAGTTGAATTCTCAAGAGTAGCTACCTGCGCATCTGCAAAATTAATGTGGGACAAGCTAGAGGTAATCTATGAAGGAACCTCTCAGGTTCGAGAAACAAAAGCCAACATTTTAGTTTCTGAATATGAAATGTTCCGCATGAAGCCTGATGAATCAATTCAAGATATGTATGCTCGATTGACTGTGCTTACTAATAGTTTAACTAATTTGGGAAAGAAATATTCAGAGCAAGAAATTGTAAGGAAAATTCTCAGATCGTTAACTCCAGCATGGCACACAAAGGCTACCGTGGTTGAAGAATCGAGAGATCTCGCAACTACCAAGGTAGATGAACTCATTGGGTCATTGATGACCTATGAGATCAACCTCAAGAACAAAGAGGCTGAGGCACCTAAGAAGAAGTCCCTAGCTCTTAAAGCAGGACCTAGCGGTCATGGCACTTCTGATGAAGGTGAGGATTCGGCAAGTGAGCGAGAAGAGGATGACGTAGCCATGCTCACACGTAAGTTTAAAAAATTTCTGAGAAAGGAAGGTAAGAGCTTCATGAGAGGAAGGTCAAAGGTAAGAAATGGTTTCAAATCTAATTCTGAAAACTCTAAGAAATCTGACAAAATCATTTGCTATTCTTACAATAAACCAGGACATTTCAAGAATGATTGTCCCGACAGATTCAGAAAAGCCGACAAATGGAAGGGCAAGAAGAAGAACAAGGTCATGGTGTCCATATGGAGCGATGAAGAGGAAAGTGATGACGGAACTAGCTCCTCGGACAAAGAAAAAGAAGATTTCTGCCTTATGGCCAAAGGTGATAAAGAAACTGAGGTAAATTCTCCATTTGAAGATTATACAATTGATGATTGGGAGGATGCATATATACAACTCATGGAAAAATATGAAATGTACAAAAAGGAGAATAAATCATTGAAAAATAAAATTAATTCATTTGTGCATGATCATAATATGAATGATAAGAATGCTCTACTTGAGACTGAAATTGAAGATCTTAAGAAAATGATTGAGAATTTGGAGGAAGGAAGAAAAGAAATGGCTGACTTGGAAACTAAAAATGAGGATTTGAGAAATGAGATTGATAGCATGAAGCTCAAAATGCAAAGCTATGAAAAAGATAGTAAATTGAGCAATGAAAAGTATGAAGCTGTCAAACAAGTCAACATTCAACTTCTTCAAAATATTGAAAACCTACAAAAAGAGTTGAAGGATAAACAACAATCTTTAGAAAAGTTTGTGGATGGAAGAGAAAACCTAGATGCATTGCTAGGTACTAGAATGAATTTCAACAAGGAATGGTTGAGTTTTGAACCAACAAACAAAAGGCCAATTGGGCTAAAAACTGTCACATTTGTTTCATCTTCCGAAGCTTCCACCTCAAACACAACTCCCACACAAAACCAGCAAAAACAAAAGGAGAAAGGGAAAGAAAAGATTGAAGAGGCAGTCACCAACATTCCCAAAAAGCCTGTCCAAAAACCTAAGAAAGGTCGACCTTCCCCGCAGCATAGGTCAATACTTCCTTGGCCATTGCATGCTCAACATTCCAGATTTCACCACAATTGGATTACACACTCATATAGGCCAGCATCACCATATCTTTGGGAAAATTGTGATTTCTGTGTTCATCAATCCCATAGGTGGCAAAACAATCAGTTTCAACCCAAAACCAACCAACGGCCTCAATGGTTTAAGAAGCAAACCTCCTCAAACTTCCACAAAATCCAACAAAGAGCTTCTAAACAAAAAATGAATGTCAAGATGGAAAAGAAAAATCAAATCCCTGCTCTAAGCAAACAAAGCATGAATGTTAAGAAGGTTTGGATTCCAAAAGAAATGGTTTCATGTTTTGAAATTTTGAAAAGTTTGAAGGGACCCAAATTTGGTTGGGTTCCAAACACCATTGCTTAATTGCTTGTGCAGGAATGTCTTGCAGCCATGCATAACAGGTGGTATCTTGATAGCGGCTGTTCAAGACACATGACTGGAGACAAATCAAAATTTTATCTCTTGGAGGAAAAGGAAGGAGGATATGTCACATTTAGAGGAAACAATAAAGGAAAAATCATTGGAACAGGTAATGTAGGTAAGAACCTCTCCAACTCCATTTGTAACGTGTTGTTAGTTGAAGGATTGAAATATAACCTGCTTAGTATAAGTCAATTGTGTGATAAGGGTCACAAAGTGTTGTTTGACTCCCATGAATGTAGAATTCTTGAACCAAAATCTGACAAAGTAAAATTTTCTAGTAAGAGAGTTAACAATGTTTACATGATTGACTTAGATGATCCTGCTCATTTAAATCTTTATCTTGCTGCACCAAAATCTGAACTTGCATGGATATGGCATCGTAGACTAGGACATGCTAGCTACAATGTCTTACATAAACTCTTGAAGCATTCAATGGTGAAAGGTTTGCCTGAACTATCCTTTAAACAAGAAAACAAATTGTGTGATGCATGTGCCCTAGGTAAACAAACTAGAAAACCATTCAAAGGAAGATTTGAAAATACATCATCCAAACCACTCGAGCTAATTCATATGGACCTGTTTGGCCCAACCAGAACTGCTAGCTTAAGTGGTAGAAAATATGGATATGTCTTGGTGGATGACTTTTCTAGGTTCACATGGATTTTCTTTCTCACACATAAAAATGATGCTTTTGATGAGTTTCAGGCACTCTACATGAAGATAAAGCAGGACGGTGAGTTTAAAATTTCCAAGATTCAATCTGATCACGGTGGTGAATTTGAAAATGCTAACTTCTATAACCTTTGCAGGGCTGAAGACATTTCACACCGATTTTCTTCACCAAGAACGCCGGAGCAAAATGGTGTAGTTGAAAGGAGAAACCGAACACTTGTAGAGATGGCAAGAACCATGCTTGCTGAAAGGCAACTTCCAAGGAGGTTTTGGGCTGAAGCGGTAAACTCGGCATGTTACATTATCAACTGTTCTATGGTAAGGCCACACACCAAAAAGACTCCTTATGAGTTGCTAAAAGGTAAAAAGTCCTCTCTCTCACATATGAAAGTGTTTGGATCGAAATGCTTCATTCACAACAATGACAAAAGAGACTTAGATAAATTCGAGCCCAAGAGCGATGAAGGTATATTCCTTGGATATTTTGATAGATCTAGGGCTTATAGAATTTACAATATCAAAAATCAAACTGTGGAAGAATCACCCCATGTTTCCTTTGATGAATATCATGATTCTAACAATGATAACTCTTGTAGAAAAAACGATGAAGATGGGGAATTCCTAAGCATAAAGGACAAGAGTTGATGGGGACATCACCTCCCATTGTATCCGGCATGGTCTAGTCATTTAATTTTGAGTCCTATGTAATTTTTATTTGAGTCATTTGATGTATTTTCTCTTTTAATTGAGTCATGTTCCTAGGTCTTGTGTTTATTTCCCTAAGTTTGAGTGTCATTAGGTTGTCTAGTTAGCTATTGGGCCCAATTCATTGGGCTTGGCCCAAGGGCTCCCCCTACCCCCTCGGTTATTTGTCATTGAGTCAATTGTCAGGAACTTTTGTAGAAATGTGGGTTTCCTATATATAGGACCCCATTCCCCCCCATTTCAACTTAATGAATCAATGAATGAAAAAAACTTGCCATTTTGAGAGTTTACACTTCTTATCTAGTGGAAAGATTCCATTTTTTGGGTGAGAAACCCTAGGGGAGAGATTCCCCACCCTTCCCTCTCTTAATCTCTCTTTTTCACTCCACTTTCTCTCTCCTCAACACCCAAATTTGAATTTTCTTCTCTCTCCTCCCTTCCCAACCACCTCCACTCCCCACCTACCCCATTTAAGCCTCTTCCCATTCCCCACAACCCTCATCAATACTCCACCCCTTCCCAAGACCCCCTCCACCAATCCTCTCCTCACCATCCAACCCCCAACTACCCCTCCCACTTTCCCAAGCACCCTTCCCACTAACCCAAGCACCCCTTCCCTTCCCCAACACAACCCCCCCATTCCCAAGACAAAAAAATTAACCCCACCCTTAAACCTATTTTCGAATATCCTTTCCATCTCTCCATTCCAACCAAATTCGCACCCCCCACTATCACCATCTATTGGACCCTCTTCCAGACCTTATTCTCCACCTCCCACACCTTAGAACACCCCCTCCAAGACCCCCTTACAACCAGGGGTCACTCCCACACTCATCTACCCCCTTTCCCTTCTTCTTTCTTGGTCATTGGAAGCTACTTCGAAGTTACAGTTTGATGTCCAGAAGTTATAGATGAACCAGCAACTTGCAACGGCCACCACGACTTCCTCCGAACGAATTTGAAGACCCAAGAGCCATCGTCGAAAGCGTCTACCAGTCTCCTTCGCAACAGAAGTGGTTTCATCTTCTTCCGATCTCTGAGCCATCCAGGAGGTCCATTCTCCCATAACTGCGCAGTTCTGCCTCGGCTGAGGACCTGAGCCAGATTAGAAGCTCTGCCACGACGAACCCCGAAGGAATCAGTCCACGAGTTCTTCTTCAAAGTTCTTCATCGCCCAGTCTACTTCCAGAATCAAGAAACAGAACTTCATTCAGCATTCGTGATCCAGAGTTATCATTTTTCTCCCTCAGCTATGCAGATCTGCTACTCATAGTCTGCACCGATGAGTCGCCATTGTTCTGCATCCCCTAGTCTTCTCCGACATCAGTTTGCTTCCCCGTCAGTTTTGCTGCGAAGAGGACTTGTCCACGGTTCCAACGACTCTGACGGTGCTCGATTCCGAGTTCGGGATCTATCGAGGCATCCTCTACAACCGGCTGTTGGAAACTAGGAGCTAGCTCTGTAGAGATCCTGATCCAGAGAGAAAACTTCACCACGACAAACCCTGGAGGAATCAGGCCATGATCTCTTCTGCAAAGTTCTTTCTCTCCCTATCTAATTTCAGAACCAAGAAGCAGAACTCCGTTCGGCATCCGGCAGCAGAAGTTACGAATTTTCTTCCTCGGGCGTGCGACTCTGCTTCCCACAGTCTGCACTGACCCCCACTCACTGTTCTGGGTCCCCTGATCTTCTCCGGTATCTTTCGGCTTCCCCGTCAGTTCTGTTGCAAAGAAGACTCATCCACGGTTCCATAGGCTCTGGCGGCACCTGATTCGGAGTTCGGGAGCAGCCGAGGCAACCTCTTCTTCCTGATGTTAGTAACCAGTTACTGTCAGTCCGAGAATTAGCATCCCTGTTCGAGCTCCTGCCCAGGCCAGCAGCGACCCCAGAAGAATTCAGAAAAATTCAGAGGCACTCCAGTTCCAGTAACAAAGATTTTCCCACTGGTCTTGCCCTCGACAAAATTCCTGATCACGTTCTGCAGCCACAGTACCGACTGTCTGTCCACAATTGCTAAGAGAAGGCAGATTCAACATATTCACTTCATCATCATTTTAGCCCTAGTTTTCCCCACCCCGCTTGACCGACTGAAGGCCCCTCCCTGCGTGGAGGTAGTTTTGATTGTAACTATCATCTTCCCTTCCCCACGATGCCCCCCTTGCATGGGGTGTAGTGTTGTAATAGCTTAAACAAGTCAAGCTACCCCGGCTCGGCGTGTGGGGAACCCACGCTTCCCCGCTCGTCCTCGTCTCCGAGCAGGACCGGTTTCTTCAAACCGGTCGAGTAAGTGCTCTAAACTTTGCTCCAATTTGTGCTTGTTCTTTCAATATTAGTTCATAAACTCCGCTGGCCGTGAATGAGAGCCCGATCCTTAAGCTCTTGTGCTATAAGTGATCACCGTGGGAAAAGAGAGAACCGGTGCCTTTGGCACTTGGTCGGCCCCATTATCTTAGGCTTCCACATCTATTGGGAATCAAGTCTTGGCCTTACTGTCCCTCTACCAGCAAGGGCTCAACCCCTCAACCTCACCTTGGCATTGCCAAGTTACCCCGGGCTTGGGTGAGCGACGAGAGAGCGGCGGCACAAATTGGCCCATTTAGATTGCGAATGTGCTTGCTTGCTTAAGTCCAAGGCCGTGTCACATCAAGAGTGATCCTCCACAAGAAGAAATAAAAGAAGATGGTGACCTAGCTGAATCAAGCAATGCAAGGGATCAAGCTCCAAGGGAAGGTAACGATTCAACAAACATTAGAATTCTTAAGGATCATCCTTTAGAAAATGTCATTGGTAGCTTGAATGACCCACCTAGAACAAGGTCACATTTTAAAATTATGGAAGAATTAGATCAACTTACTCTTGTCTCGCAGCATGAACCCAAAAATATTGATGATGCTTTAAAAGATGAAAACTGGATAAATTCCATGCAAGAAGAGCTAAACCAGTTTGAGAGAAACAAAGTTTGGCATCTTGTTCTAGACCTTCATCACAATCTGTCATAGGCACTAAATGAGTTTTTAGGAACAAACTAAATGAGGATGGAAAGATAATAAGAAATAAGGCTAGATTGGTGGCTCAAGGGTATAATCAAGAGTTTGGGGTAGACTTTGATGAATCTTATGCCCTAGTTGCTAGACTCGAAGCCATCCGTATTTTACATGCCTTTGCATGCTCCTTTAGAATAAAGCTTTATCAAATGGATGTCAAAAGTGCTTTCTTGAATGGCTTGATCAAAGAAGAAGTCTATGTTGAGCAGCCCCTTGGCTTTGAGAATTCTAACAATGCAGATTTTGTATACAAGCTAGACAGGGCGCTTTATGGACTTAAGCAAGCACCTAGAGCTTGGTATGAGAGACTAAGCTCGTTCCTCATTGAAAAAGGGTACACACGAGGTAAAGTAGATCAAACACTTTTTACCAAGAAGCAAAGTAAGAACATCTTGATTGTTCAAATTTATGTTGATGACATTGTGTTTGGTTCTACAAAATCTGAAATGTATAAGGAATTTACTAACCTCATGACTAGCGAATTTGAGATGAGCCTAATGGGAGAACTTTAATTCTTTCTCGGTTTGCAGGTCAACCAAGGAGAAGATGGTTGCTTCATAAGCCAAGCCAAATACATCAAGGAGCTGCTAAAAAGATTTGACATGGCAAATAGCAAAATCATTGCAACTCCGATGAGCACCTCAACTTCACTGGATTCGGATGAAAATGGTAAATTGGTGGATGCAAAGGTCTATAGAGGTATGATTGGTTCTTTGCTTTATTTGACTGCATCCCGACCAGATATCCAGTTTAGTGTATGCGTTTGTGCTAAATTTCAAGCTAGTCCTAGAGAATCTCATTTGACTGCCGTCAAACGTATCCTTCGATATCTTGCCGGCACTCAAGATTTGGGATTATGGTATCCATCATCATGTGATTTATCTCTTATATCTTATTCTGATGCGGATTACGCTGGATGCAAGCTGGATCGCAAGAGTACTAGGGCTACTGCCAGTTTCTAGGCGGGTATTTAGTTTCTTGGGCCTCCAAGAAACAACACTCGGTTGCCCTCTCAACTACGGAGGTAGAATATATTACTGCGGGGAGCTGTGGCACCCAAGTGTTGTGGATTAAACACCAACTCCAAGACTACTTGGTGGATCTTAGTTGTGTCCCCATTCTGTGTGATAACACTAGTGCTATCAACCATGCAAAAAATCCAGTCCAGCACTCTAGGACTAAGCATATTGAGATTAGGCATCACTTCATTAGAGATGAGGTCGGTAAGAAAAAGTTTGAACTGCATTTTGTTGATACTCAAAATCAAATTGCTGATATTTTCACCAAGCCCTTGTGTAATGACAGGTTTTCAACACTCAGAAGGGAGCTTGGTCTTTACCGACCTCAGGCCAATAAGAATTTGAAATGATGATCATGTTCAATTTAGTGTGTGTTTTTGCAGATTGGTGTTTCATGCATTGTTGATATGTCAATATGTCATTTTGCATTGCATGTAGATGCATAATAATGAATTGAGTTCATGTTCATAATGCATTGTATGGTTTGTGTCGCATCTTTCTTGCATGGCCATGGTATATCAAATGTTGATGTATGGAAGGATAGGTTATGCTTGTCTCGAAGCACTCAATATGCGTGAGGTTTCACCTCCGCCAAGTACCATGTGTCAATGTCGCATATAGGCCATATAGTAAGGGGGAGTTGTCCTTGTGCAACATTCATGCATATTTATTCTGTGGCATTTAATAAGTGTACAACCATGCGTTGGGTCATACATTTCATTTCTGCTATCTTCATGAGTGACTAGGTCAACCTCCTTTGCCATTCCACTTGATTGCAAACATAACCCCTTCGCGTATCCATGGCATATCCTTAGGGGGAGTTTTGTTAATTCTCTTAACCTCTTGCAAACTGCACTTCAGTGGCTTACAGTCTGGTTTGAGTTCATGAGACAGATGGACATATGGTGTAAGAGCTTTCTATTATATGCCCTAATGATTGTCCATCCAATGAAAATGGTTCAGATTTAATGATTTCCTTGACGTTCTGAAATATCTGTTATGAAATCATCTATGTTCTGTGATTTTAATAGACCTTAACTAGAGATTGCATATTGTGCTTTGAATGACTATCCTGATATCTGAAAATTCAAAGTTCATGACCATCTTGGTGATACACTCAGGCTTAGTATTGTTTTTAAACATCTTGATGAGCTGGAATTCTTGAAAATCAATTTGACAAGAGCAATGATATTGTTGCACGGAGAAACATGTCATGTCATCAAATCAAGTGACAAATGCATATGTCATGATGTGCCCTTGTTATCTCTGTCTTCAAACTTTTGGACTCTAGACAGAGCAATGGCATAATTGCTGAGAAATATATCCCCTCATCAAAGAATTGAGACAGGATATGTCATGACGTGACTTTGCTATCTCTGTTCATCTTGAAACATGACAGTCAGTCTTACCAAATTCCTAGAAATACTGACGTCTAAACAACGTGTATTCTTACGGCTTGGAGGCATGTACTAGACTTGATTGCTCGTAAAATATGAGTCTTGTGCCTTCAAATACAAATGATATTGATAATCAAACTTGTTGAATTCCTAAAAATTCCATACTTTAGTCATGATTGTTTATCCTCAATACATGCTTTTGTGTTATTGCCTTTGTCGTTATTGAATATGGATATATAAGACAAGGGAAGGTTAAACACTGCCATAATATGCACCTTTGGTTCATTTCTATTAAATCTTGGATGTAGCTGCTTTTCTAACTCTGTTGATGAATTCGGATTTCATTAGCTTTGAACCATATATATTACTCACGGTCTGTTTCAGGTTTGCATATAATGGCTTGCTCTTAACTCCTTTCAGCTCTGATCTCACAGATATTTCACTTTATTACTCCTTTTTGCTGTTGGCAAAGGGGGAGAATTCTGTGTGAGTCCTTTGTCGCGTTAGCTGTACGTTATCGCGTTGTCTTTGGGGGTTGTGTGAATGGTGTACGGGGAGAGAATCCATTGATCCCTTTGCATCTCATATGTGTATGTGATGGGGCTTGGGGCTTACATAACTGCTAGCATTCATATTCCATAGCATTCATATCTACATTCATAATTGCATTCCCATGATATTACTATCATGAATCTTGAGCTACATATATTGCATTTGTTATAACTTGTGGCATTTTAGACATTCATATCACATAATGACTCACAGTGTTGCCATCATCAAAAAGGGGGAGAATGTTGTGTCCCTGAAGTCATTTGAGTCATTCTGTGGTCACTTGGGTCATTCGACATCATTCTATGGTCATATGCATTCTGTGGTATTCTTGGTTTTGATAATGGCTAAACACTATTAGTCATTGTTATTTTTTCACTCTTATATGACTGACATATGTGCTGTTGTGTTCATGACAGATATGCAAATGAATGGATAAGTGAAAGCTCAATGTTGCGCCCTCGCACGCGGATCGACCTGCGTGGTCAAGTCGTCGGGATCGACCTGCCCTGTCAGGTCGCGGGGGTCAAGGGGGCAGCGCCCCTTGCGGGGGTTTCCGAGGGCGGAGCCCCCAGAATAAAAATTTGATTGAAGACTCAATAATAAAATCTTCAAGACTATCAAGGGCGATGCCACAAACATGCACGGGCTGCTAATGGAGTTGAACGACGGAGTTCAAGACTTAACGGACCGACCCGGGCAAGCCCGGGTTCTGCCCAGCTGGCGGTCGACCGCCAGCACAGGGGCGGTCGACCGCCCTGGCCAGGGATTGCCAGTCTACATGTGTTTCAGCTGGCGGTCGACCGCCAACCAGTGGCGGTCGACCGAAAATCCCAGGGACCGCCCGTTTGCAGGTTTCACAGTAGCGGTCGACCGCCAGGAGCTGCAGGTCGACCGCCAGCCCCGATGCAGCCATCCCCGATGCAGCCATCCCCTTTCCATGGATTTGTTTAATCAAACCTTACCTAATCTTCCATGATTTATGGATCTGGTCTGGAGGGTGTCTATGGACCATTCAAGGTCTATAAAACCAACACTTGAGGGGTTAGAAACCCTAATACTTTAAGGCTTCAAGAGAGATCAAGGGAGGCCATTTTCAAGGCACTGTAGCACCTCCGTGAACAATATTTCGGGAAGGAGTTCTTCATCCATTCCAAGGCATTCAAGTCCAGATCTGAAGCCATCTCAACCTCCAAGGAAGAAGAAGCAATCAAGGGGTTCAAAAGTGATCTAAACTGCATCCTTCTTCCTCTTCATCAACTCAAGAGGATCAAAAGGAAGATCAAAGCTACATCCAACACTCTCTCCATCAACTCAAGGTGATTCAAGTTCATATCTCAATCCAGCAACCTCCAAGGAAGAGCAGAAGCAAGAAAGGCTAATAAGGGAGATCAAAGGAGGCTGCAAGGGTGTGTTCAAGGGAGAGGAATTCGAGTACTGTATCTGTGAACAGTACTCCGGGAAGAAGTTCTTCATCATATCTCCAAGTGATTCAAGCTACTTCAAGAGGAGATCAACTCCAAGCCAAGTGAAGCATCAGATTCAAGCTCCAGCAAACTCAGACAAGATCTTTTCTCCTTGAGCATATTTCATATCTTGTTTGAGTATTTTCATACTTGTTCTTTTCCATTTCATTCAAACATTTGGAACTGAAGATCATCCCTACCGGTGGTTAGTAGGAAGGCAATCGGAAGTTGTCCGATCTGTGGTGTTGACGTCCCTACCGGCGGTTAGTAGGAAGGCAATCGGTGATCTTTCCGATTTGCGGTTTAGTGCGTGGCACTAGTGGAGCCTCACCGGATTTGGTAAGGGGTGGACGTAGGACTGAGGATTCAGTCCGAACCACCTTAAAATCTCGTGTGTTGTGGTTTATTTGTGTGATTGTTTCGTTCTAGTTGCATGCTTAAGTTCTAATCGATATAATAGTAATCATCTTGCTAAGCAAATCGTTGTGTTCTTCATTTAGCTAGTTATATTCCACTGTGATTTGTTCTATCTAGCTATTTAGAGGGTTCCATTGTGAAAAGAGGGGCAGATCTATTCACCCCTCCCCTCTAGATTCGCTGTCCACTACACAACACGGCTAAGGAAATCTTTCGCTCGACCGTTTGAAAGCGGCCAAGAAATTTCTTCTGGAGATCCGCCCAGTCGATCATTGACTTAGGCTTCAGGCGGGAGTGCCATTGGAAGGCTGTTCCCATAAGCGAAGTGGCGAAGTAGCGGAAGAGGTACGACTCATCCAACGCTAACTCGCCCATGGCCGTAACATAGTAGGCCAAGTGTTCATGTGGCGACCCCTGCTCGTCGAACTTCTGCAGCTTCGGGGGCTTGGAGTACTCTAGGGGAAGCCTTTTCAGTTGGTGGTGGAGTGGGTAGGGTACATTGTGGCGGTCTACTGTGACAACCCCTTCACCATACTGGGCGAGCTTTGTCTTGACAATACGCTCGGTCATCTGGCGTTATGCCAGGAGATTTTCTGGCATTGGCGTATTGGAAGCTCGTGGTTGAGCCTCAACCGGGGGTGTGCTAAACCCAGCTACCAACGGGGTTCGGGCAATCGCCACTGAGGTGTTGGCAGCATCGCAGGCTGCTGGTGATGCCGGTGCTTCGGCCTGGGGCCTAGCAGGTTGCTGAGGATAGAGGTCCCGCTCCTGGAGGAGGTCTTGCAGGAGGGCCTTCAGATGCTGGTTCTCCTTCATGAGAGTGTCAAGGGTCACTTCTTGAGCCTCGTTCGCAGGAGGGTCGTTGTTGACTGGTGTTGACACCTAAAATATGTCAGAAGAGATCATAGCAGATTCACAGTTCTGAAGATCAGTCGAGGGCACAGCTCACGTACCATCCCTGAGAGATCTGAGAGTCTGAATAGAAGAAACCCACTACCCCTATCATGTTGTTCGACTAAAGCCGTATTTGGCTAGGTCGCTGTCCAGTACTGCTGTCATTCAGATAGTCAGGCTGATAAAACTATACCAACATTCAGGCAACCATCTGCCTGCTGAAACAGATGTTCAGACGTCTCTGATTCTCCGAAGAAGGGATGCACAATGCCTCACACGTGTTGTGAATGCAAGGTGCAAACATGCCCCACAGAGTCTTAATATACATATGCCAAAAGCCCCACTGTCGAAAGGAGTCCACCAAGTGGATCCTGGACCGAATGGGCCGAACGACAAGAGAATGGGCCAAGCCCAAACATGAGACGGGACGCGCCGATGACTGCCGCGCCGGGAGGATGATCCTGGCGCGCCGGGAAGTGCATGCCGAAAGGATGAGGGCCTGGCCTCTATAAGAGGCCTGCCCTTCGAACAGAAAAAGAGGAGGACGGAAGAAGAGAAGAGGCCAGAGGAAGGGAAGAAAAAGAAAGAAGCAGAAGGAAGAGGGTGCTTAGCCATCAAAAAGAAAGGGGAGAGCTCGAGCGCCCTTCCTAGAAGCTGAGGAAAGAGAGAGGGGTTCGAGGAGAGAATCCAGGTGTGAGGGTCGTGCAACTGCAACTTCTTTGCTCTCTCTTTCTCTTCTCCATCTGTCTGAGTATTCCTCTGTTATTTTTCCTTTCGCTTTCGAGCATCTTTGCTTTAGTAGCATCGAATGCTAATGTAACCCTGTTTACGGGGATGAAGTTTGGATTTCTTTTCCTTTTGGGTTAGATTTCTTTCTCTTAAATCGCATATGTGTAAGCCATTTGGCTGAAGTAGTTAATAAAAAGAATGGGATGAGTTCTGATATGCTGGATCATTCTCTTCCGCTTCCCTCTGTATCCGAGGTTTTAATCTATATACGGCTATCGCCAACTGCAAATGTCTTATGTTTAATTTCTGTTATTTGTTGAGGCTTCTTTGCCATCGTTCTTCATCACTACCCCAGCCACATTTCGAGGGCCTGAGACAGTCTATCTCATGGCTCCTCGTATGTGGAATGGAGAGGAATATCTTCGGGAGTTCTGGTTCATGGCTCTGCTCCTAGTGAGGCCCCAGAAGAGAGTTCGTCTCCCCCTCGAAGTCATCTCTCCGATCATCCAAAACTGTCGAGATTGGTGAACAAACCCCTTTCATTCAAGCTCCAGAAACCCTATTTTAGAACCTCTTCAAAACCTCTTCTGAGAGTCTCCCGGCGCAGGCACCTCCCGGCGCGAGTTTCACGCCGAGGGCTTGCCACGCCGGTTGGGCTTCCCCATCGCGCCGAGAGCCCATCCCGTTGCTGTGCCAAAGCTTATCCCTCTGCTCCACATCGATACCTTCACATCTTCTGAACGTCTTGATGCCATCCCCTGGATACCCTAAGGCAGTCGAGCCATGCAGACCTTGCCTACTATACCATGTCCCACGGGCATGCATTGTTTTCTTCTCTGGCCTCACAGGAGCTATATTAAAGGGTGCAATCCCCCCACATTCTATAACCCATTAAGTCATGGAGCCTTGCCAGTGCAGGCTCTCTGATGACTGCACTGGGGATATCACAACATAAGGGACAAGGTCCCATAAGATCTGGGTCCCTTTATTTCGGGCTACGCCCGGCTTTCATTTCGGTTTCTACTCCGGCACTCGTGAGTAGATAGCCCATTATATTCTCTTGGCACACTCCCAAAATAAGGGGAGATGCTGTCAAAATTTTCTCAGAGCTTTACTCTATCATACGGCACGACGTTTCAACGGAATCGTGCATTTAACCCCTTAATTGCATGACAAGAGCGTGAGCTATATCATCTCATGGCATCTTGCCATCACAGGGTATATACCACGTAATTGGCGATCTCCTTGGACCCCCTTTGTGAGTGGAACCACCCTCATCCTCCATTCTCATCCATTCATCACCCTGAAGTCCCCATTGAACGAAGAAACCCTCATAATGCCCTCTTTTAAAATCAATAAACCCCTCCCGGCGGCACAATTCTCCCGACGCCAAAGCCTCCCGGCGCCACTGTCTCCCGGCGCCAAACTGGCGCCGGGTGGGGGGCGCGCCGAGACCAGCACGCGCCGGGTGTTGGCGCGCCGACGCCTACACCAGCCGGTTGTGCCGATTGCCCCTTACCTTTTCATGGCGCCAGGAGCATGCCGTGCCGTTTGGTCTTCGCGCCGACTCCAGTGCCATGCCGTTCCACCTCAATGATAGTTATCATCTGAGTGTCTGATGCCTTCCCCACTTCATCAAACCCAAACATAATCTAAACTCAATATACCACTCCTGTCAACCTTCATGCCAGCCTTCATTGTCTCACGAGGGAACTATGGTTCTTCACCCAGGTCCATGGGAGATACATTAATGGGAGGTTTCACCCCTACATTACACCGAATCCAGCATTTCTTCTGTCACCCCGCTGACCCTCGGAGTTCTGCCGCTGCATGCCCTCCAACAGTCCTTCGAGGGGAATATTAACAAATGATGCGATGGTGCACACTGCCCCGTCAAATTTGGATCCTTCTCGGACCCAGGGCTACGCCCGACTCTCTTTTTGGTTTCCATTCCGGCTCTCCGTGGATGGATGTCCTATATTCCCATTTGGCATAGTCCAAAGGGAGGGGACATGCTGCCGAATTTGTGTTACAACATCATTATCACACCCCGTATATCACAGTTCCTCGTGCATGTCTGCATCGACCCTCGGGTATATTAAGTGGTGTTGACAGAAGGTCGGGTTGTGCCCAATCAGAAGTCTCCGCTATGCGCGATGGTGGTCTTCGGACCTACGTCCTCCGCCACGTACCAAGGGTCCATAATTCGATGAACTGTGCATCCCTTGTATGATAAATAAATGCATCCTGCATGCCTTCGTCATGGTCACTATGTAGCTCTTTTTATTCCGGCTTTGACAGCCCGCTATCTCGGCAATTAATCAAAGGTGTTCCCTCCTCGTGGGGGATGTAATTAACGCCATAGCCTTTATGGTATGGCAGACTGCTGGTCCCGACCGAACCTCGCATTCACCCGACACGGGTCAGAACGAGCGCATCATAAAATTGTCACTCATGTGACTGGCACGCCCGCGTCGTCAATCGGTCAGTTGACTACCAGTTAGTCAAATGGCTGATCGATATGTGAAATAAACCATGTATACATGTACATATACATATATATATATATACATGAAATAAAAACAACAAGACGGTCGGATGAAAAAACCCGTCGCAAACAGTCTGGCACGCCCGGTGGGACCAGTGTCACCTTTCATCTCTTTGCCGAGATATTCGGGCTTCAAAGCCCTCTCAAAGGCTACTGATTATTTCCCTGTTTGTCTTTGCAGGCAGATCAATGACGATCCACGGGATAACTGGTGTCGATTTCGATGATTCGATCGTTGCTAGACACACGCAAGGGTACCTGGCGGTACCCATGGAATTTGGCAGCTTCCCTGCCGCTGTGGGCTTCCCCAACTTTTTGGGGTTAGCCTTCGTCGATATCCTGGAGGTCGAAGCCCTAGAGCCTGCCAAGGAAGCCGCGGAGAAAATGGAGCCTCTGAAGGTTCCCTGCTGCGAAGACTTGCCTAGAAGTCCAGCCCCGACCGCTAGCTATTTGGTGCACCACGTCATACGTGGCACCCACCCCAATGTCATCAACGAACACCCTGGAGGACGCCAGCGTCGCCAGGCCCGCAAAAATACTGCTGTAGTCACCGGAACTCTATCTCAGTCCGGGAAATCTATGCTTGTGGGAGGCATGCGCGTCTTCCTCGACAGACGCACAGCCCGGGTGACCCCAGACCGAGTCAGCCCCAACATCCCTATCCGCAATACCTATCAAGCTCTCGCTGGAAGGAGGGAAGAAAGAGAAGAAGCCGGCCCCTATGTCCAAGGAAGCTCGGCACTCAAGCCGAAAAAGTTCAAACAGGTGTGGGTCCCCAAGCGGACCCGACCTGCCTACCATCTAACACCCATCCGCCGCCATCCTATGAACGACGAGGTGGGGGTGAGAAGAGAAAGGGGCTTGCCCCCGAAGAATGAAGAAGAAGTTGTTGCGGATCCTCCACGCCGCAGAAGTTTCCGGGCTGCTGCCCGCCAAGCCAACGTCCTAGTCACGGGATGAAGATTCCAACATCCGGCCGACAGAGCTCGGCTGGCCTATATCCCTCCTGCTGGAGGTCGACAACTATCCCCCGTACTCTACCAAGAGCGGGGTCAAGAGGAGGTAACCTGTCTGATCAGGAACTACTTTCGAGGGTTGGGCAACCCCTCGCTGGGTCAGCAGCGACTAATGCAGACAGTCGCCACTGACGAAGACTACTTCCCATCAGCAGCGGATGAAGAAGATATAGAAGATAGAATGATGGTGTCATCAGTCGACGACAATGGATACAACGACGGTTTCGAGATCGAAGCCGATGAAGCCTTCCCCGAGCGAGAAGAAGAAAGAAGAGTTTCTGTGTTTGAGAGGCTGACCTTTCCGCAACAAGCCAGACGGAGGGTCCATCGACAGAGAAGAAGGACGCAGGTCTTTACTTGCAACATGGCTGGTATATCCAGCCGATATGGGGAGCTTCCTGAAGACCCCCAAGAACTGGCTCAATTGGCCGTACGGCCCGGGCCAACTACCCGCAGAACAGGAGCAGCAAGAGAACTTCTGATTACCATGAGAGGGAAACAACCCCAGGTCTATCCCCGCTGGGATGATAAGGCCCTCGTCTTGACCGCTAATGTGGTGACGACGGAAGAAGAAGACGATGTCCTCCTCGACATCCTGCCTGAGGGTACGTCCGGGGAAACGACAGAAGGTATTCCCACCACTATAGATCCATCAGTTCTGATGCTACTACAAAAATATCAACGGGAGATAGACTCTCTGAAGAAACAGCTGATGGAAAAGACTGAGCATTCGTCGGCTTCTAAACCACCCGAAGTCCAGGGTGAATCATCCCGGGGAGCGGTTCGTCATGATGACCCTCCACCGCTCTATACACTGTCCCAGCCGTCAGAGCCAAGCATGGCGACAGCACAACAGCGGCCGCCACAGCCTCAGCCGCTGCTACCTCCGGTGCTCCCCCAGGTGCATCCGACACCCCCGCTGCTGCGTCCTCCACAGGCGACCACCCTGGTCACCCCGTACCTGCAGCCAGCGCACTTCTATCCGAAGCCAGTCGACCCCACAGTCGTGAACCGGATGATGGTGGAAAGGATGATCGAGCTGAAGCTCGCAGAGAAAAGTGAAGGCGACTACGTCGCATTCGATGCCTATCGGGTGCCCTACCCGCAACACCATGCGGCTAAACGACTTCTCCCAGGGGTCAACAAGCCACCCAAATTCGACAAATTCAACGGGAAGGGGTCCCCTAAAGAGCATATTGCATATTATATGACCGTTATGGGCGATCTGGCCACCGACGAGTCATATCTGCTGAAGTTCTTCGGGTCCTCGCTGACGGGGCTCGCATTTGAATGGTACTCTAGCCTCTCGGCCGGGTCAATCAGTGATTGGTCGGATATGCAGAGAAAATTCAGAGAAAGATTCCATGTCACAGAGAGGGAGGTCACAGTGGCCGAACTCTACTCAACTAAACAAAGGGCAGATGAGACAGCCCTTGATTACATCAAGAGGTGGAGGAACCTCGGAATGATGTGCAAGCGGCCCCCGCATCAGGAGGACGCTGTGCAAATATGCAAACCAAATCTCAGGAGGGAGGTCCTGGAAAAGATGATTGGTATGGAAATACGGTCGTTCGACCGGCTGAATAATGTGGTGGCTGAGGTGGAGGCTTTTCTAGCCAAGCCTGTCCCGGCGTCAACTGCCAGCACAGCCCAGAAAGGCATGGCTGTGGAACGACGCCCCACACCTAAAGAAGCGAATGCGCTTGATATCAAGGCGTTCGAGCAACAGAAGGAGAAAGGCCAGAAAGCGACTCCCCCGCAACCTGCAAAAGCTCTAGATGATAAAGAAGGTCCTTCACTGAGGGATAAAATGAAGAAAGCTTATTCCTTTCCAAAAGACAAGACCCGAGTCCTGTTCGACTGGGTAATAGAATACAGCATGATCACTCTGCCCGAGCCAAGGAGGCCGGATGACCTGAAAAGAAAAGACAGTCCAAGATTCTGCCCCTACCACCAGATGTTGGGACATCCAATCGAAGACTGTTATGTTTTCAAAGACGTCATCGAAGGGATGGTGAAGAAGAATGAGATAGAGCTGGGAGAGTACAAAGTAGACCCTCCTCAGCCACATGAAGCCCCTTTCAGGAGAGCAGCAGTCAACATGGTCTCCCTCTACCAGGCATTACCTGAGGAGATCTCTGAAGCAAGCACACGGAGCACCTACAAAATCCATTTCCTGGAGTCCGTGAAAGAACAGCAGGGGTGGCAGCAGATCCCTGTGAAGCACAAGAAGAAGTGGGCACCCCGCCCAAAAGAGGGGGCACATATCCGTGGCATTACACCCCGGCCTGCCCCGCCAGTGGTAGCACCCGTGTGGGTCACTCCACCTACGACTGTCAGAATACATGCACCTAACAGGAGGAGACAAACTCCGCTGCCAGTAATCAAGGAAACCAATCCTGGAGTCCTTCGACTGCAGCACCTGATTGAAGGGCTAGATGAATATGTGCAGCCCGAATTGAAACCTTTGCTGGTACGGGACCACATCCCATGGCATGAACTGGAACAACTCTCACTCAAATAGGTGGAGGAAGCTGAAGCAGCATCCCCTGAAGAGGGCAGCCTGTTCTGGGGTAAGGCACCCGCAGAAACCAAAAAGAAGAGAAAGCAAAAGAAGAAGAAAAGAAAGGCCGCTGGGGCCAATAAAACACAGGTTATCTCCTGCAATACCCTGTCAGCACTCTTCAACCTACCCGGAGAAGAGGAAGAAGAAGAAATTTGCTTCACACCCCATGCTAGGGGAGGCAAGGCCGAGGCCGCAACTACTGCGCATGCCACTCGGTCAGGCCGAAAATGGGGGCGCCAGCCACCACCCAATCACAACATTAAGTTCAGAGGGGAGCAACCCTATAAAACACCTCCGTCGGAGGTTAAGGGAGTCCAAATCCCTCCTCCGTCAGGCCTATACAACAAGAGTGGGGGCAAGGCGGCCCCTTCATTCCTTGAATTTATGAAGATGTCAAAGGGGAAGCAGCCCTGCCAAGATGCTAACCCTACACCCGGGGCCGTTCACCCTCAGACAACGCAATCTACTGAGGATGCGAATGCAGATGGAGCTTGCCCTACAGCAGCTAATAAAGAAGACCCGACAGCTGGTGTCAGCCAAGAGGGTGCCGAGTCCGAGGAAGATGAAGCAGGTCCGTCTGGACCCACAAATCAAAACCTCCCCAAGCCCCGATGGGCTGAAGAGATGAAGCTCTCCAATGTCCAGGCTGGAAGCCGAATAATGAAGTTGCTCAAGAAGCTCCCCGCTCGATTTACGATCTGGGAAATTCTCTCTTTGAGTGAAGAAACTCGACAGGCGATCATCACTGCTCTGCAGACGCCTACTCATTTTGAAGCCTGCATAGCTGAGGCTATACCAGAAGCCAGTATGACCTTCTCTCCAGAAGACATGCTACTACCCACTGCCAGCCACAACAGGCCGCTATATATGAAAGGGCATCTGAATGGGAGAGAACTGAACCGGATCCTGGTCGATCTTGGTGCAGCAGTCAACATCCTGCCATACAGAATATACGAGAGGTACCACTTTAATGTGCATATCGAGAAAGTCGGGGATATGCGTATCGCTGGCTTCAACCAAAAATGTGAAGTATCTATGGGAGTGGCAGAGTTCACACTGACCCTAGCAGATTTCACTACAACGGTGCAGTTTCATGTCATTGACTCTCGCACCTCCTACAAAGCACTGCTCGGCCGCCCATGGCTGCATGAAAATATGGTGGTGGCCTCCACGCTCCACCAGTGCATCAAATACAGCCTCCATGGGAAGGAGGCGAGGATATTTGCTGATATCCACCCATTCGAGGTGTTTGAATGTCACTTGGCGGACGCCAACCTATATACGGGGCCTCCACGGAAGGTTTCTGAAGCTGAAGCCCCCGTAGGGGCCTCGAAGAATAAATCGGGTAACGGTTGGTATCCACCACCGCCGCGCGGATATGTCAAGCCGAAGGTGGTCTCCCACATCACAGCCTCTGGAGATGTCGGTAGGGTAACACCCCCAGAATTATACGCCAAGGCTAAGGAAGTGCAGGTCGATCGATAGCACGATCGCATCGGAGTCCCGGCCGGCCTCACCAAGCCAGTCTCCTGCCTCAACGACCCCACTGTCGAACCTTTCAAAGCTTGGGAGGTGACACAGGAAGATGGGCCCAGCAGCTTGTTTTATACAGCTGAGGAGCATCCCACTCAGGAAGACACAGACTGCAGCCTCCCTAAAGACCTAGGCAACCCGCGGGTTCCTGTTCAGGGCCTGGCATTTACAACTGATCGAACGGCCAGGATGTTTCAAAAGCAACACATCCCTCCCAATCAGTCTCAAAAGCGCAAAGAAGCTTTCCAGAAGATGTGGCATCCTGCAAATCTGGATAAGGAAATAAGACGTGTCTCTCAACATCCAGGGTTGGGCTTCACCCTGGAAGAATATTATTACAGTGGGCGATACGAGGTGGATACTATCTCCGCCTTCTATCCCACTGAAGATAGCCCTCTGGGGGCAACCTTTGATGAGTATCCGGTGGAAGCCGAATATTCTGAACTAACTCGGTCCGAGAATCAAGAAGTAGAAACCTCGACCCCTTGCCGATGCTGGGAGCAAGTTCATCCTGAAGAAGCGGCCTTTAAAGCCGAATTTGATACGGCTAGCAGCAGCGAAGCCGAAGACATTCAAGAAGTAGGAGTCTCTCCCTCTACAGGGGTCCCACTAATGACAACTTCAACACCCTTTCTGCCAATCAGGGAAGCTTTGGTCAACTCCAATCAAGGGGAGCCAGCTACCAGGAAGAAAAGCCACTTCTGCGGAAGATACAACTCTCCCAGAAGGCGAAACTTCCTCAACTTCTGCTACAAAATCAGCATGCTGTCTGGGCCTGGCAGTAAACAGCTACCAGTCCGTTATGGCTGCAACCTCATCCACAAACACCAAGGCTGCTCTCTCATCCTTGGAAGCTATGACGGCAATGGATTTGCTAATAGAACAATCCACTCAGCCGCTGGCACAAGAGATCAAGAAACCTCAGAAAGCTCTGGCGGTGTCTGACGAGGAAGTCGAAGTACTCGACCCTCAAGATGGCGTTCCAGACTTCGTTGACCTCCAACCGGCACCGCCGGAGATAGAAGATGGAGGCCAAGCCACAGTCGATGAACTGATAGAAGTCAACCTGGGAAATGAGAAGGACCCTAGGCCTACCTTCCTCAGTGCCCAACTGTCCCCAGAAGAACGGGAGCTGTACATTCAACTGCTGCTAGAATACCGGGATTGCTTCGCCTGGACTTATAAAGAGATGCCAGGTCTAAGCCCCGCTGTCTCACAACATGAGCTGGCAATCAGCCCTGAAGCCGAGCCGGTGAAGCAACCACCGCGGCGCATGAGGCCAGAGCTTATCACCCAAATTTGTGCTGAAGTCGACAAGCTCATTGATGTGGGATTTGTTGAGGAAAACCAGTACACTACATCGCTGGCGAATATCATCCCCGTGAAGAAGAAGAATGGACAGATCCGGATATGTGTCGACTTCCGGGATCTAAATAAAGCCTGCCCCAAAGATGACTTCCCGGTGCCGATAACTGAGGTCATGATTGATGCTACAACCGGCCACGAAGCCCTATCATTCATGGACGGGTCTTCCGGCTACAATCAGATTTGGATTGCGGAGCATGACCGAGTCCATACTGCTTTCCGAACTCCTAAAGGCATTTATCATTACAAGAGAATGCCGTTCGGACTAAAGAATGCTGGCGCAACCTATCAGCGCGCAATGACCAAAATCTTTGATGAACTGCTCTACCACAAGGTCGAGTGCTACATAGATGACCTAGGGGTCAAAACCAGAAGAAAAGAAGATCATCTGCAGGACCTCCGGATTATTTTTCAGAGGCTGAGGTAGCACGAGCTAAAAATGAATCCTATGAAATGCACGTTCGGAGTGTCGAGCGGAAAATTCTTGGGCTTCATCGTCCGATATCGGGGAATCGAGATAGATCCCGCAAAGATCAAGGCGATTCAGGGGTTGCCTCCGTCAAGGAACATCTCCGAGCTGAGATCACTACAGGGCCGTTTGGCTTATATCCGGCATTTCATTTCCAATTTGTTAGGGCGATGCCAGCCCTTTCACAAGTTGATGATGAAAGATGTCCCCTTTTATTGGGATGAAGATTACCAGGCAGCCTTCGACAAGCTAAAAGACTACCTGAAAATTCCTCCAGTGTTGGGCGCACCGGTGAAAGGACGACCATTGATACTGTATATAGCAGCTACACATAATTCTCTGGGGGCAATGCTGGCCCAGAATAGTGAAGAAGGGAAAGAACAAGCCCTCTATTACCTCAGTCGGAGACTGGTCAGAACTGAAGAGAAATATACTTATATTGAGAAGATCTGTCTGGCACTGGTCTTCGCAGTTAAAAAGCTCCGACACTATATGTTGTCGCATGAAATCAGCTTGGTATCCAAAGAGGATCCCCTGAAGTACATTATGTCTCAACCGGCACTCAAAGGCCGCCTGGGCAAATGGGCGGTAATCCTTATGGAGTTTGATATCTCCTACATGCCGCGCAAGGCCGCCAAGGGCCAAGCTATTGCAAACTTCTTCGCTGAGCACCCAGTGCCCGGGGATTGCCCGTTGGAGCCAGAGCTTCCTGAAGATGAAACTCTAGAAGCCGTGCAAGTACAGCCCTCCTTATGGCAGCTATACTTTGATGGCGCTTCCAGAATTGACGCCCCTGCCATTGGATCAGCCAGAGTCAGGGCAGGAGCAGGCATAGTCTTGAAATCCCCAGAAGGAGAAGTGGTGCATACATCCTGTTCCATAAACAAGCAATGCACAAACAATGAAGCAGAATATGAAGCCCTGCTAATCGGGTTGCAAATTGCTCTGTCCATGGGAATTCAGATGCTGGAAGCATTCGGAGACTCCATGCTAGTTATAAAACAGTTGGAAGGAGAGTTCGAGGTGCGAAAGCAAGAGCTCCTCCCCTATCACCAGTTGGCAACTCGCCTGATGTCAAGATTTTACTTCATCAGCATCAAGCACATCAACCGAGGTCGGAATGCTCAGGCGGATGCCCTCGCTAAGCTGGCCAGTTCATTGGCGGTCGCGCCAGACACAAGCCTGAATATAACAGTGATCAACCGCCGACAGGTCCCCAGCGTGACAGAGGTCCTTACCGACGAACAAGAAATGGAAGTAGCAGTCATCGAAGGGGTTCAGCAGCCCGATTGGCGAGAGCATCTCCTACGCTGGTTTCAACACCAGCAACTTCCAAAAGAAAAGGAACAGAGGATGAAGCTCCTAAGGATCAAGGATTCTTACGAGATGAGAAGCGGGACGAGAAGCGGGACCCTGTTCCGAATTATGGTAGATGCCCGAAGGAAAGTCCTACTCTGTTGCTTGTCTTCAGCAGAAGCAGGACAGGTGATGCAGGAAGTCCATGCAGGATCAGTTGGAGCACACCAGGCTGGCCCGAAAATGAAAATTGAGATAAAGAAGCTGGGTTACTATTGGCCCACTATATTTGATGATTGCTGCAAGTTTGCCAAAGCTTGTCAGAAATGTCAAGAACATGCTAATGTGGCAAGGAGACCTCCAGTGCCACTGCATCCCACCCTACCGAGCTGGCCATTTGCTCAGTGGGGCACGGACGTGGTAGGGCCGCTGCCAGCATCTTCATCAGGGTGTAAATACATCTTAGCAGCTACAGACTACTTCTCCAGATGGGCAAAAGTAGTAGCACTAAGAGATGTGACGGGAGAGCTAGTTGCGAGATTCTTCCGCAAAATGTAATATTCCGGTTCGGGATCCCCGGCCGAATCATCTCTGATAATGGCAGCCATTTTAGAAATCAGAAGATTTATCGATTGGCCGACAAATACAAAATCGACTGGAGGACATCCTCCCCCTACAACCCTCAAGCCAATGGACTTGCAGAAGCCTTTAATAAAACTCTATGCACGCTGCTGGCAAAGACTGTTAAGTCTAATAAAAAAGATTGGGAAGAAAAGATGTACGAAGCACTTTGGGCCTATCGTACTATCTACAAGACCCCAACCGGCTGTTCCCCCTTCTCCCTTGTCTACGGGTCAGAAGCTGTGGTGCCAGTCGAACTTGAAGTTCCTTCATTGCGAGTTGCCATCCAGCACGGACTAGTCAGTGGTGAGCAGACCAATGCAGAAAGAAGATTGGAAGAGCTCGCTGAGCTCGAAGGAAAACGCCTCCGGGCGCAGCAAAACATCCAGCTCTACCAAGCTCGCATGGCCCGTGCTTTTGACAAGCTAGTCAAGGGTCGAGAATTCAATAAAGGAGACCTGGTAATGGTCAAAAGAAGAGAAGTAATGGCCTCTAACCCCAAAGGGAAGCCGGTCGAAAACTGGGTCGGGCCATATATCGTCCGCCGAGTATATGAAGGAGGTGCCTACGTCCTGGTAGACCACAAAGGGGTTATCCAGTTCTCTCCCCTCAACGGAAAGCATATTAAGCTGTATCATGCAGCGCAGCCAGCATTCCCCGAGTGATCGGTCGAAATACCTTTTTCTTGGTTTAGTGGCACTCCGCCCTAACCGAGCTACCCTTTTCTTGGTTTAGTGGCACTCCGCCCTAACCAAGCTACCTTTTCTTGGTTCAGTGGCACTCTGCCCTAACCGAGCTACCCTCTCCTCGGTCAATGGCATTCCGCCCTAACCGAGCTACATTTCCCTTGGTTTAGTGGCACTCCGCCCTAACCGAGCTACATTTCCCTTGGTTTAGTGGCACTCCGCCCTAACCGAGCTACCCTTTTCTTGGTTTAGTGGCACTCCGCCCTAACCGAACTACCTTTCCCTTGGTTTAGTGGCACCCCGCCCTAACCGAGCTACCTTTCCTTGGTTAGCGGCATTTCTCCCTAATCAAGCTACCCTCTCCTCGGTCAATGGCATTCCGCCCTAACCGAGCTATCATTCCCTTGGTTTAGTGGCACTCCGCCCTAATCAAGCTACATTTCCCTTGGTTTAGTGGCACTCCGCCCTAACCGAGCTACCTTTCCCTTGGTTTAGTGGCACTCCGCCTTAACCGAGCTACCCTTTTCTTGATTTAGTGGCACTCCGCCCTAACCGAGCTACCTTTCCCTTGGTTTAGTGGCACCCCGCCCTAACCGAGCTACCTTTCCTTGGTTAGCGGCATTTCGCCCTAATCAAGCTACCCTCTCCTCGGTCAATGGCATTCCGCCCTAACCGAGCTATCATTCCCTTGGTTTAGTGGCACTCTGCCCTAACCAAGCTACATTTCCCTTGGTTTAGTGGCACTCCGCCCTAACCAAGCTACATTTCCCTTGGTTTAGTGGCACACCGCCCTAACCAAGCTACATTTCCCTTGGTTTAGTGGCACTTCGCCCTAACCGAGCTACCTTTTCTTGGTTTAGTGGCACTCCGCCCTAACCAAGCTACCTTTTCTTGGTTCAGTGGCACTCCGCCCTAACCGAGCTACCTTCTCCTTGGTTTAGTGGCACTCCGCCCTAACCAAGCTACATTTCCCTTTGTTTAGTGGCACTCCGCCCTAACTGAGCTACATTTTCCTGGGTTTAGTGGCACTCCGCCCTAACCGAGCTACCTTTTTCTTGGTTTAGTGGCACTCCGCCCTAACCAAGCTACCTTTTTCTTGGTTTAGTAGCACTCCGCCCTAACCGAGCTACCTTCTCCTTGGTTTAGTGGCACTCCACCCTAACCAAGCTACATTTTATTGGTTTAGTGGCACTCCGCCCTAACCAAGCTACCTTCTCCTTGGTTTAGTGGCACTCCGCCCTAACCGAGCTACATTTCCCTTAGTTTAGTGGCACTTCGCCCTAACCAAGCTACCTTTTCTTGGTTTAGTGGCACTCCGCCCTAACCGAGCTACCTTCTCCTTGGTTTAGTGGCACTCCGACGTAACCAAGTTACATTTCCCTTGGTTTAGTGGCACTCCGCCCTAACCGAGCTACCTTTTTCTTGGTTTAGTGGCACTCCGCCCTAACCGAGCTACCCTTTTTCTTGGTTTAGTGGCACTCCGCCCTAACCGAGCTACCTTTTCCTTGGTTTAGTGGCACTCCGCCCTAACCGAGCTATCATTTCCTTGGTTTAGTGGCACTCCGCCCTAACCAAGCTACCTTTTTCTTGGTTAATGGCATCCCGCCTTAACCGAACTACCCTGTCCTCGGTCTAGTGGCATTCTGCCCTGACCAAGCTCCCGAAAGAATACAGCACGCTGTTGCCATTACCGGCCTCAAGCCCGAATCGGCGAGAGATCACTCCTTTGCGTTAGCATTCAGCCCTTGCTAACGAATGAACTGTTCTGCCCGGCGCAAGGTCTGATGCTCCGGCCGACAGCCATCTACTATCAACCAAGGGTCGAACATCGCACTTCGACCTGGCACCCTATACATATCAAAAAAAAAAGAAAGAAAGAAAAATGGGGTTAAAAATAGAGATACCCCGCCAGACTTGCTCCTATGCCAGGACAAGTGCAAAAATGGCTATAACCCAACTGTGGCGAAAACCCGGAAGAGCGTCACAGGTAAAATCGGGTACCCCGCCGGGTGAAAACCCGAAAGGGCGCGCGGGCAAAAGCAAGAGGGGGCCGGCTCCGGCGAAAACCCGAAAGGGCGCTTGAGTCAGTAAAGTGGTAATTTCCAAATGCCTCTCCTATTCTCCACCCAATGAAATCCCGAAAGGGACAATCATCAAAGTCTCACCGGAAATCCTTTAACAAACCCTTTTCGACCCTCGTCATCATCGGCGAGATCGGTCGATCTCTACCCTCAACTTGGACCTTACGTCCCTGTTGACAATCCCATCCTTGTTGCGGCATTAACCCGTGCCGACGAACAAACCCTTTTCGACACTCGTCGTCATCGGCGAGATCATTCGATCCCTGCCCTTTCGACCCTTGTCACTATCGGCAAGATCGGTCGCTACCCTCCCGATTTTTGTCATCATCAGCAAGACCGTCTACCCTTTCCGACCCTTGTCACCATCGGCAAGATCGGTCGCTACCCTCCCGGTTTTTGTCATCATCGGCAAGACCGTCTACCCTTTCCGACCCTTGTCACCATCGGCAAGATCGGTCGCTACCCTCCCGATTTTTGTCATCATCGGCAAGACCCTCTACCTTTTCGACCCTTGTCACCATCGGCAAGATCGGTCGCTACCTTTCGGTTTTTGTCATCATCGGCAAGACCGTCTACACCCTTTCGACCCTTGTCACCATCGGCAAGATCGGTCGCTACCCTTACCCAGTTTTTGTCACCATCGGCAAGACCGTCTACCTTTTCGACCCTTGTCACCATCGGCAAGGTTGGTCACTACCTTTACCCGGTTTTTGTCATCATCGGCAAAACTGTCTACCCCTTTCGACCCTTGTCACCATCGGCAAGATCGGTCGCTACCCTCCGGGTTCTTGTCACCATCGGCAAGACCGTCTACCCTTTTCGGTTCTTGTCACCATCGGCAAGACCGTCTACCCTTTTCGACCCTTGTCACCATCGACAAGGTCGGTCAACATCTCCCCCAATCAGGGTCAATAATGGAATTACCATGAGCGGCCAGCAGTCACGGTTTCGACGCCTCTTGTCAGCAAGACCTACGTCTACACCGACCTGGCAACCTCTGGAACCCCGTCCCGCGGTGGAGCGAGTCCCCCATCCTTTCCTTGAGAGGGTGGACGCTCTCCTGCGACACGGACATGGAGGTACTTCCAAGCAGGTCGCCAGAATTGCCACAAGACACAACAAAATGCGAGTGTGGATGTGAACACAAAAAAAAATATAGTGAAGGAAACTTCTATCTTTATTACAAAAAGGGGAAGTGAATATAAAAGGAGCCCTTCTGAGGGGACAGATTACAAAGGTGGATCAGCTAAGGCCGCCTGAAGATATCAGCAAAGTCAATAAGCCCGACATGAGGAGCCGCCCCCAGTTCATGGAACTGCGCTTCCTCTTCCTTAACCCGAGTCACCTCAGTCTCCAGAGATGCGACTTGGCCCTCCAGCAAAGAAGTTCTTTCAATGCCTTGGACTTCCGCAGCCTCTAGCCGCGGTATCTCGGCTTCTATAGTAGCCAATTCAGCGCGGAGTTCTTCCCGTCGGCTACGTAGAATGTGCGCTTGGGTTACGGAAGCTTCAACTTGAGCCCTGCTCTCCTGAAGATCAGAGATCAGAGACGTCAGCTCCGCCTGACAGTCAACTCTCTGCAGTTTGAGGGCCGCCAGCCGATCGCCCATCATCTTCTCGAGAAAGTCCCGGCGATTCACAAACTTCAACAAGAAAAGCACCCGCTGGGTCCAGCTATCTAGAGGGCAGCCCAGTGCCTGCAGCCTGATCGTCAGTCGCACAGCCACTTCCTTCAACTGGGAGTATGACAGCGCTGGCTGAGATTCCACAACCTGGCGCAGCATCTCTAGATGCTGCCAGACAAATTCCTCCGATGAGGTAATGCCCAAGGAAGCCGCCGGAGACACCTCGAAGGTCACTTCCCTGTCTATGGCGGCCCATAAGCCGGTGTCCGGCTCGGAAGAGGAAGATGGAACGGCCTCCGTGCCGAAAAGCAGAAGCACCACAGTCGCATCGAGAAGATCACCGCTCCGAGAAGAGCGTCGCGCCGGGAACTCCATGCCAAGCCCACCTCCGCGCCGAGAAGATAGTGCCGGGAGCGTCCATGGAGCCGATTAGCCCACCAGGGGTGATGTAACCAACAAATATGCTCACAAAGCGAGGAAATCATACGAGCAGAATGAAGACTCAGAGTCAAAAGAATAGCCAATGCACAGGAGCAGACCTGAAGAGACCACGAAGCGCAGTGTGAACGTGATGTACACCCGCATGTCCCGTGTCACTCATGCTTCGCTCACGCCACCTACGGGTGGGGGGCATTTGTTGACACCTAAAATATGTCAGAAGAGATCATAGCAGATTCACATTTTTGAAGATCAGTCGAGGGCACAGCTCACGTACCATCCCTGGGAGATCTGAGAGTCTGAATAGAAGAAACCCACTACCCCTATCATGTTGTTCGACTAAAGCCGTCTTTGGCTAGGTCACTGTCCAGTACTGCTGTCATTCAGATAGTCAGGCTGATAAAACTATACCAACATTCAGGCAACCATCTGCCTGCTGAAACAGATGTTCAGACGTCTCTGATTCTCCGAAGAAGGGATGCACAATGCCTCGCACGTGTTGTGAATGCAAGGTGCAAACAAGCCCCACGGAGTCTTAATATACATATGCCAAAAGCCCCACTGTCGAAAGGAGTCCACCAAGTGGATCCTGGACCGAATGGGCCGAACGACAAGAGAATGGGCCAAGCCCAAATATGAGATGGGACGCGCCGATGACTGCCGCGCCGGGAGGATGATCCTGGCGCGCCGGGAAGTGCATGCCGAAAGGATGAGGACCTGGCCTCTATAAGAGGCCTGCCCTTCGAACAGAAAAAGAGGAGGATGGAAGAAGAGAAGAGGCCAGAGGAAGGGAAGAAAAAGAAAGAAGCAGAAGGAAGAGGGTGCTTAGCCATCAAAAAGAAAGGGGAGAGCTCGAGCGCCCTTCGTAGAAGCTGAGGAAAGAGAGAGGGGTTCGAGGAGAGAATCCAGGTGTGAGGGTCGTGCAACTGCAACTTCTTTGCTCTCTCTTTCTCTTCTCCGTCTGTCTGAGTATTCCTCTGTTGTTTTTCCTTTCGCTTTCGAGCATCTTTGCTTTAGTAGCATCGAATGCTAATGTAACCCTGTTTACAGGGATGAAGTTTGGATTTCTTTGCCTTTTGGGTTAGATTTCTTTCTCTTAAATCGCATATGTGTAAGCCATTTGGTTGAAGTAGTTAATAAAAAGAATGGGATGAGTTCTGATATGCTGGATCATTCTCTTCCGCTTCCCTCTGTATCCGAGGTTTTAATCTATATACGGCTATCGCCAACTTCAAATGTCTTATGTTTAATTTCTGTTATTTGTTGAGGCTTCTTTGCCATCGTTCTTCATCACTACCCCAGCCACATTTCGAGGGCCTGAGACAGTCTATCTCATGGTTCCTCGTATGTGGAATGGAGAGGAATATCTTCGGGAGTTCTGGTTCATGGCTCTGCTCCTAGTGAGGCCCCAGAAGAGAGTTTGTCTCCCCCTCGAAGTCATCTCTCCGATCATCCAAAACTGTCGAGATTGGTGAACAAACCCCTTTCATTCAAGCTCCAGAAACCCTAATTTAGAACCTCTTCAAAACCTCTTTTGAGAGTCTCCCGGCGCAGGCACCTCCCGGCGCGAGTTTCACGCCGAGGGCTTGCCACGCCGGTTGGGCTTCCCCATCGCGCCGAGAGCCCATCCCGTTGCTGTGCCGAAGCTTATCCCTCTGCTCCACATCGATACCTTCACATCTTCTGAACGTCTTGATGCCATCCCCTGGATACCCTAAGGCAGTCGAGCCATGCAGACCTTGCCTACTATACCATGTCCCACTGGCATGCATTGTTTTCTTCTCTGGCCTCACAGGAGCTATATTAAAGCGTGCAATCCCCCCACATTCTATAACCCATTAAGTCATGGAGCCCTGCCAGTGCAGGCTCTCCGATGACTGCACCGAGGATATCACAACATAAGGGACAAGGTCCCATAAGATATGGGTCCCTTTATTTCGGGCTGCGCCCGGCTTTCATTTCGGTTTCTACTTCGGCACTCGTGAGTAGATAGCCCATTATATTCTCTTGGCACACTCCCAAAATAAGGGGAGATGCTGTCAAAATTTTCTCAGAGCTTTACTCTATCATACAGCACGACGTTTCAACGGAATCACGCATTTAACCCCTTAATTGCATGACAAGAGCGTGAGCTATATCATCTCATGGCATCTTGCCATCACAGGGTATATACCACGTAATTGGCGATCTCCTTGAACCCCCTTTGTGAGTGGAACCACCCTCATCCTCCATTCTCATCCATTCATCACCCTGAAGTCCCCATTGAATGAAGAAACCCTCATAATGCCCTCTTTTAAAATCAATAAACCCCTCCCGGCAGCACAATTCTCCCGGTGCCAAAGCCTCCCCGCGCCACTGTCTCCCGGCGCCAAACTGGCGCCGGGTGGGGGGCGCGCCGAGACCAGCACGCGCCGGGTGTTGGCGCGCCGACACCTACACCAGCCGATTGTGCCGATTGCCCCTTACCTTTTCATGGCACCGGGAGCATGCCGTGCCGTTTGGTCTTCGCACCGACTCCAGTGTCGTGCCGTTCCACCTCAATGATAGTTATCATCTGAGTGTCTGATGTCTTCCCCACTTCATCAAACCCAAACATAATCTAAACTCAATGTACCACTCCTGTCAACCTTCATGCCGGCCTTCATTGTCTCACGAGGGAACTATGGTTCTTCACCCAGGTCCATGGGAGATACATTAATGGGAGGTTTCACCCCTACATTACACCGAATCCAGCATTTCTTCTGTCACCCCACTGACCCTCGGAGTTCTGTCGCTGCATGTCCTCCAACGGTCCTTCGAGGGGAATATTAACAAATGATGCGATGGTGCACACTGCCCCGTCAAATTTGGATCCTTCTCGGACCCAGGGCTACGCCCGACTCTCTTTTTGGTTTCCATTCCGGCTCTCCGTGGATGGATGTCCTATATTCCCATTTGGCATAGTCCAAAGGGAGGGGACATGCTGTCGAATTTGTGTTATAACATCATTATCACACCCCGTATATCACGGTTCCTCGTGCATGTCTGCATCGAACCTCGGGTATATTAAGTGGTGTTGACAGAAGGTTGGGTTGTGCCCAATCAGAAGTCTCCGCTATGCGCGATGGTGGTCTTCGGACCTACGTCCTCCGCCACGTACCGAGGGTCCATAATTCGATGAACTATGCATCCCTTGTATGATAAATAAATGCAGCCTGCATGCCTTCGTCATGGTCACTATGTAGCTCTTTTTATTCTGGCTTTGACAGCCCGCTATCTCGACAATTAATCAAAGGTGTTCCCTCCTCGTGGGGGATGTAATTAACGCCATAGCCTTTATGGTATGGCGGATTGCTGGTCCCGACCGAACCTCGCATTCGCCCGACACGGGTCAGAACGAGCGCATCATAAAATTGTCACTCATGTGACTGGCACGCCCGCGTCGTCAATCGGTCAGTTGACTACCAGTTAGTCAAATGGCTGATCGATACGTGAAATAAGCCATGTATACATGTACATATACATATATATATATACATGAAATAAAAACAGCAAGACGGTCGGATGAAAAAACCCGTCATAAACAACTGGCTCCGCGTTGATAGGAGGGTCGCGGTCTTCAACCAGGACCTCTTCTGAGCGTTCCGACAACTACGGTCCGACAGAAGTGCTGATGTGACCAGTTAGGGGAGGCGGTGGAACCTGATGGCGTAGCCTCCTGAAGTGGGACAGGGGCTGATTCAGGTCATCAGACTAGGTGTCCGGCTAGTGTCCGGTGGTGTAGCACATGAACACGCGAACCGCATCGTTGATGAGCCGGGCCGTCCACTTCCTGTGCGGGTGCCGCTCGGGGCGAACAGGTGCCCCTAGTCTATCAAAGACCGAGGTGCGTTGCAGAGGGGGCTCACTCCCAACATCGGTCAGAGGAGAGTCTGAGACAAGTTGCTGGAGGGCTCGGGACCGGGCTCGCCTTTGCCTCCCCTTGCTTGTGCGGGGGGCATTAGATGACTGGGCATCGTCAGACGGCGCTACTGTGGGGCCAGTTGCATCCTGCCTGATGCCGCGTCTAAATGCTCGTAGGGGGTTTCAAATACGCGCCCTTTGAATGGCTTGAGCTTCCTCTGGGGTGACCCAGATTCTCCTCAAGTCTGATTGCTGGTCTCCCTTGTCGCCATGTTTCCGACGAGTTGTCTTGGGAGCCCGTGTACCGGGCTGCGGTGGGTGCCCCCGGACTGCTGCCGAGGAACCCGCTCCTCAGAGCTTCGCCTCGTCCCCTCACGTTTGCCGCAAGACGTCAAAACGGTTGGAGGTAGAAATGGTGGGAACGGTCCGCTCTTGGGGTATGATTGGTTCACCCCCATCGAGGCAAATCCGTAATTCACCGATAAGAACAATCTTGCCGGAGTTGCTGGTTGTAGTGGCGAACCGTCTGCCTTTGCGGCCACGGTGACGCTTCTTATGGGGAGCCGAGGAAGACTCCGCCCCGAGATGGTAGATCGAGAAGACACGACCCACAGTTGATGGCGGCGCAGAGCTGCCAGTGAAAGGTACAGAGGCCGGCCCCCAGTGTACGAGGCCCACCCTGGGAGTCGACAGTCGGGCGACTTGGGTGTTAGCCCGAGCCTGCGCCGAGAGAAGTGTTGCTGATGCTCGAGATGACGCTCTCACACCGGGGGACGATGCCGTTGAAACTGCTGGGGTGCCGACAACCCGAGGTTGATGACCTCTGTTGAGTGTCGGCGTTGTCCGGGCTCGGGCCGAGAGGCCCGAGAAGGGTGCTGAGGAACTTTGCCCCCTGGGTAGGAGACCCGCGGGGAGAGCCAGTTCAACTGGAGCTTGGAACTGGGGTCCCGAGTATAATGTCAAAGAGCCGCGAACCCGGGGCTGAGAGCCCTTGTTGGGTGCCGGCTGAAGCCAGCCTCGAGGTTGAAGGCCCGAGGAAAGTGCTGGGGAGCCGTGAACCCAGGGCTGAGAGGCCATGTTGGGTGCCGGCTGAAGCTGGCCTTGGGGTTGAAGGCCCGAGGGAAGTGCTGGGGAGCCGCGAACCCGGGGCTGAGAGCCCGTGTTGGGTGCCGGCTGAAGCTGGCCTCGGGGTTGAAGGCCCGAGGGAAGTGCTGGGGAGCCGCGAACCCAAGGTTGAGAGCCCGTGTTGGGTGCCGGCTGAAGTTGGCCTCAGGGTTGAAGGCCCGAGGGAAGTGCTGGGGAGCCCTGAACCCGGGGCTGAGAGCCCGTGTTGGTTGCCAGCAAGTTGTCCTCGAGGTTGAAGGCCTGAGGAAGATGTTGAGGTAGCGACCAAAATTTGGGGCGCGGGGCCCGTGCCAGAAATCGGACGAGGCTGACCTCGGGAGCTAACGCTTACCCAGGCTGGTGATGATCTGGGGGCCCTACAGGGGCCAGTGGTGGCGGTCCGGTGCCTGGTGCCCAGGTGGGCCACCAGGGCTGGAGGTGTGCATGGCACATCGACCACGGGAGTCGACAGAGAAACTGGGGTTGGCTGAGGAGCAGCCACATGGATGACGCCCAAAAAGTAGGGTGATCCAATGACGGGGGCAAAGCTGCCGAAAACAATCGGCGTCGCCAAGTAGCCCACTCGGGCATGGGTGCCAATGACATTGGGATCGTAAGTGACGGCCGCCATGGTTGCTGGAGGGCTGAGTGCTGTGTAGGTGCCACGCCCCGAGCCTTTATTACAGCGGAAGACTCGCTCGAGGAGTGCGAACAGCCGGCATGGTAAGCCTCTTGCAAGCAAAAATCAATCAGAGCGCAAGACAATCACACAAGTAAATACAATTGCATAAGATTTTAATCAAACTTCAACTTTATTTCATAATGCTCAATATTCAAGATACAATCACTAATTTGATTTCCATTCTACTAGACTAAAGAAATAGGAAAATTACATTGACTCAATCTAGACACTTTAACTTCCTAAGTCTTCACTCTCATCTTTATAACACTTTCACTCGCTTCCGGATCCACTACTAGTATAGCTCGAATCCGAATCCGAACTATTTCCATCTTCTGAAAAATATTGGAAAATAGGTCATGAGCACACTTGCCTAGTAGGTATCTTCGCATCAACATGAAGGCACTATTTAAGTAATTATCATTTTTGCTCTAAAGAAATAAGGTAAGACCATGCGAATGCGAATCAATCATGCGATCAAATCAATAGAAACAAGATAACCATGTAAAATAGAATGATCAAGAATTAGCTAGCAAGAATATAACAAGAACATGATATTGGCCTTCCATGAACAAGAATGTAACGAGATTGTACTAGCAAGCCACATATTCCTCACTTTAGCATCCTATGCTTAAGAGCAAGTGCTTCATGAATTTCTGTGGAATATCAAGCAAGAATGTCATATTGTGCCGTGGATCTTCACTTATTTATAGAAATAGTACTCCCAGCGCAATGCGACGCCAGTAGCATCATACCCAATGATTTATAAAATAGTATGTTTCTGGCAATCAGTCGAGAGGACTAGCATAGAGCCCTTGAACACAATTAGTGCTCGATCGCATCTTCAGTTATAAATTAAGCTACTTCCACGCAGTATAACAGTAAAGTATGGCCAAGAATATAGCACTTCCAATAATTCCATGATAACAATAAGCAATGAATGAATGCTTAAATTTTGAATATATGAGATCAAGAATGACATTTAAACTAAGTTATGCTTATAGAATAAATCGACAGCATAACTGTATTTTCCTTAACTTCCATTTCTTTTAGATCAATTTAAGCAATATGACAAGTTCTAGATCATCAAGGTTTGTCTAGAATCATAGGAATATCAACCCTTGGTCAAACCTTGGGTTAACATAAACAAGCTATGTAACGGTCATTTGCTGGGCCGTTACATTATGTAACGCGCCAGTAATAGGCCGTTACAGTGATCCGAGTCCAGAAGGATAAAAAATAGACCCAGAGGAATGTGACGGTCTGGCACTGGGCCGTTACGTGAGCCTGACGGTCCAGTTCAAGGCCGTTACATTTCAAGAATCAAAAACCACGATAGAGTGTTCTAATTAATGGGCTTTCATTGGTACAACCAACTCGGTGTCCTAGTGGGAATCCCAGGCTCGCGAAGAATTACGGAGGCCTTGAAACAATGATTTCCTAATCCATTGGAAGGAATATCCAATAGAGAGGTCCTCATGTCCAAGATTGTGTTCCTATAGTGCAAAGTGTGAACTAATGACAACATACCGGAATATGTGCCATGTACGTATAGAATTGACTCTATTGACAGAGAGAGATATGTATAATCAATGTGAAAATCATGATAAAATCTCCGTCAATACAATGTTAAAAAGTCATGCTTTATAGTACAAAACTATAGAATTTGGTTTAACATAACTTAAGTAGAAGTGATAACAAAACATGCAATACCTATCATGAATAATCAAATATCCTTAAAATCATATGATTAGGTTTTAAAAACTTAGGTAACTAGGCTTTAACTATAATAAGATTGGTAGGTTATATTCTGTCTTAGGGTTGACAGAATGCAGGATATAACGGTCTTAAGAGGGGGCGTCACAGTGAAAGTGACGGTCATGCAAGCTGTTACTTGAATGTAACGCGTCTGTCCAAGCGCGTTAGAAACATCAGTGCAATTCAAATACTACAGAGTTTGTAACGGTCTGTAGTAGGGCCGTTACTTGAAAGTGACGGTCCTATGCTAGCGCGTTACAATATCTGTTAACAGAAAACAATCATAGAAACTAAGAGATCAACTCACATCATGTCTTTTATCAAAACATGATGAGTTTCTAGTCATGTTAACGAAGTAAGGCCATCTACATGCAGAGGTAATCATGAATAGATGAATAGTCATGTTTTAATTTCTCAATTTGGCTAAGAGGTGCATGATGTGCATAGAACAAATAAAACATGAAATCAATGCTCTATAATGCATGGAATTCAATCAAACCAGAGGGCTTTTAGTCCTATCATGATGTTTTTGCCGTTCATGAGATAACCTACCTCTTACTTAGACTGTAGTTTCTGAATTTGGTTGAGAACCCTGCCCTAGATCCCTTCCTTCTCTTGTGAGTTTTTCAGTAACTTCTTTAGGCTCTAACTCCACGCCCTCTTGACCTAAAGATGTGAAATTCGGAGGGGAGTTAGTCTAAAGTATTGTAAACAGATTATTCTAAAGAACTTACCTGAGATAATGACTCCTTACCTTGCTTCCTTACGCCCAAAAAGTAAGGGTCGCACAGTTCAGAACTATGCCCTATTTATAGAGTTTAGGCTAGGGTTTAAGGATTAGATCGAGTTTAGAGTCCTTATTTCATCAAATCCTAATCTCTAAGAGTCCTTAGAGTTTTTACAATCCTTCCCAAGTCGATCCATAGTGGATAGGAACATCAAGTTCCAATCTTTTCATGAGTCCCTTCACTTACGGAACTAACAGGATGTAACGGTCGAGTGCCCATGCGTTACATGGCTGTGGCGGTCTTACGATAGACCGTTACAGTCATCGTAGCTTAGAGTTTCAATTTATAAAAACTCTTTTGTTAATTATCTAAATAATTATCTTATATTATTAGTATTTATCCTTAATATCCGTGGATAGGCTTAAATACCTTCTAGAATATGGGCCAAACCTAATGGTCTAGGTCCTAAACCCTTTTGGACTTCAATTAAGTGGGTTGGGTTAATTGATTAACACAATTTTGGCCTTATATTGATTATTTAGCCCAATTAATGCCAGAATATTATTTAAATAACTAGAAATTACTTTTATAAATTTTGGGGCTCTACACCCTCCCCCACTTAGAAGAATTTGGTCCCCAAATTCAATTCATGGATTGAGGAGAGTGTACTTACAATTAAATAATTCCGGGAATCTTTTCTTCATAGCTGATTTGATTTCTCATGTTGCTTCATAAGGTCATACTTTCTTCTATTGAATCTTAACCATAGGAATGACCTTATTTCTGAGTTGACGTACTTCTCGTTCCAAAATCTTCATTGGCGTTTGTTCATATGTCAAGTCCTTCTGAATCTCCAGATTGTCATAAGTGATAATGTGATATGGATCATACACATATTTCCTCAGCATCGAGACGTGAAATACGTCATGAACTCCTGCTAACTGTGGTGGCAAAGCTAATTTATAAGCCACTTCACCGATCCTTTCGATGATTTCAAATGGACCGATAAATCTTGGAGTTAGCTTTCCTTTAATGCCAAATCTTCGAATACCACGACCCGGAGAAACCTTTAGATATACATGTTCTCCTACTTGAAATTCCAAGTCGCGCCTTCGATTGTCAGCATAAGATTTCTGCCTATCTTGTGCCATTTTCATCCTTTCCTGAATGAGCTTGATTTTCTCTGTAGAATGCCTTATTAAATCGGGGCCTAGAAATTGTCTTTCCCCTATTTCATTCCAACATATTGGTGATCGACAACTTTTTCCATATAGAGCTTCAAAAGGTGCCATTTGTATGCTTGCTTGATAGCTGTTGTTATATGCAAATTCTACCAAAGGCAAGTGATCATGCCAACTTCCCCCAAAATCAATGACACAAGCCCTAAGCATATCTTCTACCACCTGATTTATCCTTTCTGTTTGACCATCAGTTTGTGGATGGAAAGCGGTGCTAAAATTCAATCTAGTCCCAAGTGAATGTTGTAGGCTCTTCCAGAATTCTGATGTGAATCGGGGATCTCTATCTGATACAATAGCGACCGGGACTCCATGTAACTTGACAATTTCTTTTATGTATAGTGCTGCTAGAATATCTACAGACCATCGACTTTTTATTGGTATGAAATGTGCAGATTTAGTCAATCGATCTATAATTACCCATAATCCATCGTGTCCACCTCTTGTCTTAGGTAGTCCCATAATGAAATCCATTCCTATGCTCTCCCATTTCCATTACGGGATACTTAAGGTATGTAATTTACCTGTGGGTCTGAAATGTTCCGCCTTCACTTGTTGACATGTGAGACACCGAGATACGAAGTCAGCCACTTCCCTCTTCATATTGGGCCACCAAAAGTTTCTTTTGAGATCCTGATACATTTTTGTACCTCATGGATGAATGGTATACTTTGATTTATGTGCTTCTTCTAAGATCAATTTCTTTGTATCTTCATGATCGGGTATACACATTCAGCCCTTGAATAGCATTCTTCCATCTTTGGATATAGAAAAATCCAGTCTTTGTTCAATATTGGTCTTAATTTCTAGTAAGATTGAGTCATCCTCTTGTAACTTGGCCAAATCCTCAATCAATGTTGGTTGAGCTAGGATATTTGCCATGAAACAATTATCTTCCTTAATGTCAACATCTAGATTCAATTGAGCAAATTGAGGAACAAGGTTAGTCTACTAATCATGAGACTTGATAACATACCAATTGGTTTCCTGCTGAGTGCATCTGCTACAGCATTTGCCTTGCCAGGGTGATATTGAATAGCGAAATCGAAGTCTTTAAGATATTCCAACCATCTCCTATGCCTCATGTTAAGCTCTTTTTGAGAAAATAAATATTTCAAACTCTTATGGTCCGAATAGACAGTGAACTTTTCTCCATAAAGATAATGACGCCAAATTTTTAAGGTGAAAATAACTGCTGCTAATTCCAAATCATGTACAGGATAATTTTCTTCGTGATGTTTCAATTGTCTTGAAGAATAGCAAATCACCTTTCCATCTTGCATAAGGACACATCCTAAGCCAATTCCAGATGCATCCGTATATACTTCAAATCCAGCACCCTCTATTGGTAGCGACAAAACAGAGGCTGTTGTAAGATGATTCTTAAGATTTTGAAAACTCTTTTCACAGTCCTTCGACTAGATAAAAGGATTTTCTTTTCTAGTAAGTCTAGTTAAAGGAACCGCGATCTTTGAAAAGTCCTTTATGAATCTTTTATAATAACCTGCTAGACCCAAAAAGCTTCTAACTTCAGATATAGTCGTTGGTCGGCTCCAATCTCTGACAGCTTCTACCTTAGAAGGATCCACATCAATACTTTCTTTTGAAATAATGTGGCCTAGGAATGAGACTTCCTTGAGCCAGAATTCACACTTATTGAGTTTGGCATATAGCTTATGTTCTCTAAGTGTTTGCAAAGCTATCCTTAGATGTTCTTCATGTTCTTCTTTTATCTTGGAGTATATCAGGATATCATCGATGAAGACGACGATGAACTGATCTAAATATGGCTGGAAGACACTGTTCATAAGTTGCATGAATGCTGCTGGGGCATTAGTTAACCCAAACGGCATTACCACGAATTCATAGTGGCCATAACGACTTCGAAAAGCCGATTTGTAAATGTCCTCTTCTTTGATTCTAAGCTAAAGATAACCTGATCTTAGGTCAATCTTAGAAAAATATTCTGCTCCCGAAAGCTGATCGAAGAGCTCATCAATACGTGGCAATGGGTATTTGTTCTTGATTGTAAGTTGATTCAATCGCCGGTAGTCAATGCATAACCTAAGAGAACCATCCTTCTTCTTGACAAATAGAACCGGCGCACCCCAAGGGGATGTGCTAGGTCTGATGAAACCCTTGTCTAGAAGTTCCTGTAATTGCTTCTTTAATTCCTTGAGTTCTGTGGGGGACTGTGGACGTCAAAAAATGATGATGATCATACGACATGCACGTCTCAGCACTCGAGAGCGAGTCGAAGACGGAAAGGCTGAATAAACCCTGTGCCCCCTCCAAGAAGGACGAATACCTACCCGGTGCTCCGCCACCCAACAAAGAAGCCCCTCGGATTGAAGAGCTAGCCACGACTCCCAAGTCGGCAATGCCGAAGGTCGAATCAAAGAAACTCAGGAGTCCGAACGCCTGCTCGGCATACACCGGAAATCACTCAAAGCCCTGAATCGAGACTCGGAGGCTCACAACTAAAGGAACACAGGAGGGCAAGCATCTGTCCGAATCGCCACTAAGCTGGGGGGGAGCCCTTTGACGCTTAAACCGGCGTGGCATAGCTTTAAACCGGCGTGGCATAGCCTTAAACCGGAATGGCATAGCCTTAAACCGGCGCGCCCCTAAGGGGGCCTTAAACCGGCGCGCCCTTTACAAGATGCTAGTCCGGCGCGCCCCATGAACTCCCTTGCTTTATGTTAAAACGGCATGCTCCCGTTGAAGGGCCACCCCTTTGAATGCACTAAACCGGCGCGCCCATTTTGGAGTGCTAATACGGCGTGCTTAGTTTGAAATCAATCTATTCTCTGAAGTCTTTATCCGGCACCGCAACCAACCCGTCCTGTCATCAATACGGTCCCCTGTTTCCTGGGAACGGCATGATGACGAACAAACCTAAAATGGTTAAAGCTCCCACTTCGATCCGGCGGGCAACCGAGCATATGCCGTGAATGGAAGTTCTCGAGCCCCATCCCGCCGAATGCTCATTGCGTCGATCGGCCGCCCATCCTCCGGCAAATGATGATAGCAACGTGGCTCGCGGTGGATGTGCCAGCGGAGGAGGAGGCCATGCCTCTGCCCCCCTCCCGGTCACACTAGAGCCTCGGCGGAGGTAACGTCGACAGCAGCAGCAGGGCAACGTCACCAACGTCAGCAGTAGCAGTGGTGGTTGCGGGAAACAAGGAACCAACGGGAGGAAGAAGAATCAAGAGGGCATCCCTCCAAAACAGGGCCTCCGGCCCCTATAAAAGGAGCGCCCAGGCAAAGCTTAAATCGGTTGGGAGAAAAGGTTGGAAGGTTGGAGGGGGAGAAACTCCTTGAAGCCCGAAGCCAGTGTTCTTGTGAGAGCGAAGTGAAGTGAGAAAAGAGAAGGAGAGAGCAGGGGAGTGAGGTGAGGGAGATACAGCTCTCCTCTCCCCTTTGTTTCTTTTTCTTTCCTCCGATGTATTCTCCCCGTTGGTTCTTTTCTTTAGATGCATGAAGAGCCCATGTATTTGCACCCCTTCGTGGCGAAATGAAAATGATCCTTCGGGAGATCCTCTTTTTTGATATGTTGCATCTTCTTCTCCCCCTTCGGAATACGTTCAGGCTGTAGCCCCCCTTCCTACTTGGTCTCCAGTGCTTTTTGATCTCCCTCCCCACTTGTTCCCCTTCGAGGGATCATTACCCGTGAGTCGTGAGAGCTCTTGAAGGCTAGTCCTCGAGCTTTTCCACACTCACACTTGGGTTATCGGACCGCGTGAGGTCTACATTTTGAGGTTCACCCTGGAGCAATCCACTTGGTGTTCCTCTATTTTCTCTGGCAATCGTCAGTCCGGGGGAGGTGCTGCCCAAATTTTGCCAGAGGAAGAACATGTAAGAACAGAGAATGCGTAAGAACAGACAGATAAACACACTAAACCACTGAGACAAACTAAACTTCCAAGTTCCTGCACAGCAAACTGTTCTAATAAAACACTCGAATCATCACGATAATCCACCTGAGTAAACAATTAAAACGCTTAAACCTCCTTTCCACAGACGTAATCCATCAATAAGATGAACAAACCAATCAATAAATCAACTTGCAGTTGAAGGAAAGAAGAAACAGAGCACAAACTGGTTGAAAGAAGCTATACAATGCTTAATCCGGCTCCCCCTAATCCGACGTGGGTTAATCCGGCGCGGTACCCCCCCGCGCCGGTTTAACCCCACACTCAAAACTCATTTTATTTTCCTTGCAGCTATCCGGCGCGCTATACTGTTCATTGCCTATTCCGGCGTGTCCTTGGAACCTCTTCCTATTTGAGCCTTAAACCGGCGCGCCCCCCTTCCTGGACCTTAACCGGCGCCCCCCCCCCCCCCCCCTTGAACTCCCTTAAACCGGCGCGCCCCATGGATGCCTCTACCCGGCGCGCCCCCCCTTCATATCTTGACCCGGCGCCCCTTAACCGACGCGCCCATCTTCTTGCAACGTGCCAACATGGCGTGCTAAAAGAAAACTAAAAGAATGAAAGGAAGAAAGAGAACTATTGAAACTAAAGAATAAACCGGAGGATAAGGATTAAATCAATAAACAAAATGGAAAGAATGGAATGGGAATAAAACACTTAACTCAATGATCGGAACAATGACAATAGCATACCCACGCCTTAACCAAATTTTGTTCCGGGGGCGCTGCCCCCGGAAACCCCCGCAAGGGGCGTTGCCCCCTTGACCCCCACGACCTGACCGGGCAAGTCGAACCCCGCGACCTGACCGCACAGGTCGATCCGCGTGCGAGGGCGCATGTTGCCGAGTTTTGGCTTTATACTTAACAACCCGCTCCCCGGGACTGAGTGCGAAGAGAAACTCAATGATGCCTTGTGGTATCAGACGTGGACCTCGGGACTCCCGACATGGTCATGATCCGTGCACCTCTTGGGCCGATAGTTCATCAGCTTGACCCACTTCTTCCGGGATCCGATCCCGCACCCACATGAAACGTGCCGTACCTACGGCAGATATCCGAATGTCTTTGTTGTTACCTTCGATGCTTCGAATATGGACTCTCGACCGAATACTGGATTGTCTGTTAGTGACTGATATATATATATACCGGGATCTAATCCCGCACTTTCATTAAATTCGCCGCACTCGCAGCAAGTATTTGTATGGTTTTGAACACCATTTTACATACCGATGCGGAGGGTTTAAATCATGTCAATCCAACCCGCATGCTTTAATGAAAAATGATCTTTAGGTCATTTGACCCCTTTTCTTGGTGATTAATCAGAGGTCTTCCCCTCTCCGAGGGGATGTAATTAACGTCGTGGCCTTTATGGCGCGGCGGGTCTCCAGTCCCGACCCGATATCCACAATCATCTGATCAGTCAGACGGAGCGCACCCCGGGCTTCGGACCACTCTAGTCTTGAAGCCCGAACACATTGTCACCTAGGTGACTGGCACGCCCTCACACTAGATAAACCGATAAAAAGACCACCAATATCCCGATACCTTCACACCCGAAACTTAGTGCGTTCCACAAGCTGGCACGCCCGGTGGGACTGGACTACCTCTCATCTTTTCGCCAAGATTAGGGGCCCAATGGCCTTTTCCGAAGTCTTAACTTCCGCATTTTTGAAATTGCAGGAGGGATCCATTTCTGAAGAATCAATGGCTGTCACTTTCGGTCCATTGGTTGTGGCGAGCCATGCCGAGCATGGCTACTTGGCAGTGCCGATCCAGTTCGGCGATTTTCCCCCGGTCGTTGGCTTCCCCAACTTCCTCGGGGTTATGTTTGTGGACATCCTGGATGTCAAGCTGGCCGAGCCCGTCGCCCCCGTCGAGGCGACACCCGAAGCTGTGAAGATGGTGGGCTACTATGTCCACCACATTGAAGCAAAGAAGAAATGCACCTCGGCTGCCAGGAGGGCGGCAAGGAGGACCACTAGCACGCCCGAAGGTCGGCTTTCCCTCTCGGGCAAATCCATAATGATCGGAGGAGTTCGAGTGTACCTGAACGGCCGTCAGGCCACTATCTCGCCAGATAGGGTGATCTCAATGGTGCCGGTGCACAACCGATTCCAAGCACTGGCCCGGGGGTGAGAGGACCGCATCAGGTCCGTGCCAAAGCAAGAGTCATCCCAGAAGCCGACTAAATTCAAGCAAGCATTGGTCCCCATCAGGCGGGCCCCAGCCTCAACCCAACTAGAGCCCGTCAGGACTGACCGGCTCAAGAAAAAGATGAAGGAAGATGAGGAAGAAAAGATTGAGGCGCCGGTTCAAGCGTCTCGAAGACCTGCCTTCCATGCTCACGGTCGACAGGCGAACATCTATTTGAAGGAAGGAAGATACAGCAGGATGCATGAGCGGAGGCGTCTTGCCTATAGACCGCCAGTGCAAGCATCACCACCAACTGTCTACCCCAGCTAGGGAGAAGATGACATCACTCAAGCCATGAGGGGATATCTCCACGACCATGGAAACACCCTCCTGGGAACTCAGCGGCTCCTAGAAGTCGTGAATGATGCTGAAAGAAACTTGAAGCAACAAGTTAACCCAAAAGACATCGAAGATGCGGAGTCGGGGTGCTATGGGCCACCCCTCTGTGAAGAAGCTCCACCAAGAGTCTCGGTGTTTGACAGGCTAACCTTTCCTAGACAGACAACCAGGGAGGCGGCTCGAAAAAACCAAAAGATGCGGGTTTATGCCTGTAATATGGCCGGAGTGGCCAACCAATATGGAGCCCTACCTGAAGACCAAGAAGAGATGGCCAGGTTGGCTGGCAGGTCAGGTCCCCTCACCAGAAGAGGAGCAGCTGTAGCTGAGATAATACAAGCCCTCACCGGTGAAACAAGCTCAGATGCGGTCGCCATGGCGGCGAACGTGATTACCACTGGGGATGAAGGAGAAAGGGTAGCGCCTTCTCTAGATACTCTGACAGAAGGGGGAGGCCAAGCTCCTAGCCCTTCCACCTCCGACCCGGCGATGCTGATGCTGCTTCAAGCCTATCGACAGGAGATCGAAGCTCTGAAGCGACAGGTGGGCGAACTGACCATGCATGCTTCCACCTCGAAGCAGGTCGAACCGCCTCCAGAAACATCCAGGCAAGGCGCTGGAGAATTTGAGGGTTCACCCCAGGTGACGGCCTCTCAGCCAATCCCCAACTATGCTGGGGGCACGGCCCCAATGACCCCTTCGGCTCCTCAACACAAAGGCACCGCCACTATACCCCAGGCGACGGTGTTGACGACGCCACAGATGCAGTCGGCTCATTTCTACCCAGAAGCAGTGGATCCGGCAATGGCTAACAGCTCATGATCGAGCAGATAGTCGAGATGAAGCTGGCCGATCGGGGAAGTGAAGAATATGCCTCATATGATGTGTACAAGGTACCCTACCCTGTCCATCATGCGGGGAAGAGATTGCCTCCTGGCGTCAGCAAGCCGCCAAAGTTTGACAAATTTAATGGCCAGGGGTCGCCAAAGAACACATAGCCTATTACATCAATGTGATGGGCGATCTGGCGACCGATGAATCGTACCTGCTGAAGTTCTTCGGGTCCTCGCTCACAGGGCTCGCCTTCGAATGGTACTCGAACTTGCCGGCGGGGTCTGTTAACGACTGGCCAGATTTGCAAAGAAAATTTCGGGAGCGGTTCCACGTCACCGAAAGAGAGGTCACAGTGGCCGAGCTCTATGCAACCAAGCAGAAGAATGATGAAACTGCTCTAGAATTCATCAAGAGATGGCGGAACCTCAGCATGAGGTGTAGACGCCCGCCACACCAAGAAGATGCGGTTCAAATCTGCAAGCAGAATTTGAAGCGTGAAGTTTTCAAGAAAATGATCGGGATGGAGATCAAGTCATTTGATCGATTAAATAATGTGGTGGTGGAAATTGAGTCCTACCTCTCCAAATACTCTTCCGCACCGGCCACCTCAGCCCAAAAAGGAAAATCAATTGAGAAGCGGTCCGTGCCCAAAGAAGTCAACACTGTTGACTTCAAGGATTTCGAGAAGCAGAAGGACAATGATAAAGGAGTCACTAGCGCTCCTCCGACCAAGCAGGCTGAACAACAAGAGGCCGCCTCCTTGCGGTCAAGAATGAAGAAACTTTACTCCTTCCCGAAGGAGAAGACCCGGGTCATCTTCGAGTGGGCCACCAAATATAACAAAATTACTCTCCCGGAGCCGAAGAGACTCGGTGACATCAAGAGGAAAGATGATCCTCGATTTTTTCTGTACCATCAGATGTTCGGGCACACCCTCGAAGACTGTTACGTCTTCAAAGACATCATTGAAGGCATGATCAGGAAGGGAGAGCTCCAGATGGGCGAACACAAGGTGGACCCGCCCCGCCCGCATGAGTTGCCAGTGCTGGGGGCAACCGTAAATATGATATCCTTATACCAACAACTGCCCGAAGAAGTGTCAGATACTTGTACAAAGCACACCTATGAGGCATTTGTTCTCACTCCCACAGAGAACCAGGGAGATTGGCATATGGTGCCAAAGAAGACAAGAAGAAAGTCGACATCCTGCCCTACCCCGGGAGTCCGAATTCATGGCGTCACGCCTCAGCCACCACCACCAGCTGTAACCCCGGTTTGGTATGAAACTGCTCCTCAGTTGGTCCTCCGAAGAATGACTGACAACAGGAAAAAGCCACTCTTGTTGCGGATGCACATGCAAGTCAGCCCGGCAGTTAAACGGCTGCAGGCGGTCATTGACGGGTTAGAAGAATATGAACAACCCAAGATCCAGCCAGTGCAGCTGAAGGAATATGTCCCTTGGGAACATTTTGAATCCCTAAAATTGGCTGAAGAAGCTGAAGCTGAAACACAAGAACCCGGCATATGGGATGAACCTCCCCGAGAACAGCTTCCAACTGTAAAAGAAGAGAAGAAGAAAAGGAAGAAGAAGCCAAAGAATAAAAGAAAATGCAGCTTTTTGTCTTGCAATACCTTGTCGGCCTTGTTCAACATGGCCCAAAACTCTGAAGAGGAGGGAGAAGAAGAAATATGCTTCGCACCTACCGAAGCAAACCAAGTCGAGGCCTCTACTTCCCAACATGTCACCAGGTCTGGGAGAAGGTGGGGACGTTTGCCCCCAGCCAATCATAATATTATATTCAGGGGCGAGCGGCCATACCAAATCCCCGAACCTGAAGTGAAGGGCGCAGCAATCCCGCCTCCATCGGGCCTCTACCCTGAAGATGCAGCAGGTGAAGTGGTACCCTCGTTCGCCGAATTTTTGCTCGCAAAGAAGAGCAAACAACCATACCAACAGCCCGGGTCCAAGGCCAAGAGCACTCTTGCCTCTACCTCGGGAACGCCCCCTCTGGCGAATAAAGATGATGAGGGCGCCACCCTTGTGGCTCAGCCCGTGCAAATGAAAGAACCAGCTGACCAAGCAAGCCGGAGCCGTGCGGCCTCCGAAGAAGATAGACCATCTTCCCCGCCGACTCCTCCAGCACCAGAACATGGCGAGCATAGCAAAGCCGAAGAAGCAAAGTTAGCTAACGTCCGAGCCGGCACCCGGATATTGAAACAATTGAAAAGAATCCCAGCAAGATTCAGTGTCTGGGAGATACTCTCCCTGGATGAGGAAACCAGGTGGGCTGTCATTGCGGCTCTGCAAACCCCGGCGCATTATGAAAGCTGCTTTGCTGAGATGCAGTTGGGAGCAACCATCACCTTCACCGAAGAAGACATGCTCTTGCCTTCGGTAATCACAACAGGCCTTTGTACATGAGGGGGCAGTTGAACGGCCAGCCTATAAACAGGATCTTGGTCGACACAGGGGCAGCAGTAAACATACTCTCCTACCGGGTTTACCAGAAGCATTACTTCGATGTGCACCTGATCAAGGTCAGGGATATGAAGATAACTGGGTTCAACCAGAAGTCTGAAGTTCCCATGGGTGTAGCAGAGTTCGAGCCGTCACTAGGAGACTTCACCACTAAAGTGCAGTTCCACGTCATCAACTCCGATACCACATATAAAGCATTGCTCGGCCGACCGTGGCTGCATCAGAATCGGGTAGTGTCTTCGACCCTGCACCAGTGCATTAAGTACTTCCAAAATGGAAAGAAGAAAGAATATTCGCAGACTTACACCCCTTTGAGGTGTTTGAATGCCACCTGCTCGACGCTGCACTTTACATGGAGGAGCCGAACCAGAATCCCCAGCCGACTCAAAGTAAAGGGAAGGAGATAGCAGAGGATGACGACTGGTTCCCTCCACCACCGCCCGACTATGTGGCACCGCAGGAAGTGTCACACATTTCTAAAGTTGAAGGCGTGGCTCGAGCCATCCCCTTCAATATTTACCTCGAGACAGTAGTTCCAAAGCTCGAAGATTTACCCGGGTATGTGAAGGTCCCTCCAGGGATCACGAAGCCCCCCACAGACTTAGACTGTCAAACAGTCGAATTCTTGAAGATCTAGGAGGTGCCCAACCCAGAGGGCCCACCTACGATGTTCTATGTGGCTGATGAACATCCAGTGAAAGGGGATGATGATTGTAAATTCCCCGAGGAAATCCGTGACCCGGTTGGCCCAATCATGGGACTTCCTGATATATCCGGCAGAGTGGTGAAAATGGCCAGAGGGCAACAGCTGCCCTTCTTTCAGACCGAAAGTCGAATCAGATGTTCAAGAAGCTGTGGTATCCACCGAACCTGGATAGGGAACTCCTGAAGATTACCCAGCACCCTGGTTTGGGTTTCTCAGCTGAAGAATTCTATGAAGCAAACATGATAGCTGTCTCAGCTCTAGTTGGCGACGGTCCCCCAGAAGACACAGATGCACAAGAAACCAAGAACAAAGAGCAGCATATGCCTTCAGCCGACAAAGCCCAAGATGAAGAAGCGTTCCTCCAGAACCCACCTCCAAGCAGGGATATAGGGGGGGTACCATCCACTTCTGAGGGACCACTCCCAGATAGTCACGGTGGCGAGGTGCTACCACCTCCACTCGATGTCAGAACGGAAGATAGCAGTCCAAGCTACACTCCAGACTTCTCCCTTTGTGACCCTATTATGCTCGCAATATGTTGTGAGCAGCGGCAGGAGATCGAGTTATTGAAGGCACAGTTGGCCAAGATGATCGAACTACTGTCCAGTCTTACCGAGGGTATCCACCTCCGACAGGGCAGATCCATGAACCCGGGGCGCTCCTATGCCACCTCGGCAAGATGGGAGGATCAGCCCCCGACCACCAACTTTAGTGCTTTTATGCACTCAAGGAGGAAGGCGAAAGAAATAGCCGGTCCTTCAACTAGCCGGCCGGCGGAACGAGTCCTCACGTTGCAGGAGAAGATGAAGAAGCCTTATTCCTTCCTGAGGGATAAAACTCGGGAGATCTTTAAATGGGCTTGCCACTATAGCAGGGTTACCTTGCCAAAGCCCAAAAGGCCAGAGGATGCTACAAGGAGTGATGACCCTAAATTCTGCCTCTACCATCGAATCCTTAGCCACCCTATAGAAGATTGCTATGTCTTCAAGGATATCACCCAGAACCTGATCAACAGAGGAGAATTGAAGATGGAGGATTATGAGGTGAAGCCCCCACAACCCCATGAAGCAGCTGTCTGTGAAAAGGGAGTCCATGTGGTTTCCCTCCTCGCAGAGGTCACAAGCCTGGCCGGTGAAAGATGTCCTGAAGCAGATTTCCCTCAGCCTGACTCCACCTTGCCCTCACTGCTCGGCGGGTTAAATCAGGAAATTGAAAGGCTAGAGGAGCACCTAGCCGAAATAAGTATGCGCTGGTTTGACCCAACAGGGGACATCCTCCCTCAGCGATACAGTCACTCAAGCCCGGAGCACTTCCTCGTGACCAGGGCAGAACTCTACAGCCACAGGCAAGAAGATGATGAGCCCGTCCTGGACTACATCAGAAAGTGGAGAAGCCTATATGTGAGATGCATCTCCCCGTTAAGCCACGAGGTTGCCACTTGGGCTTGCGGGGAAAGTCTAAAGAAGGATATTCAGCAGCGGATGGTCGGCCTTAACGCCCACTCCCTTGATCAGTTGGCCATGATAGCGGCTGATGTTGAAGCCTTCCTGGCAAAATACCATCCTGCCATCACCCTGGCAAGGCAAGAAGACAAACCCGGAGGTGTCAACTCCCGCACTTCTGGGCATTCGAAGGAGAAGACAAAGGAGGTAGCCAATCCTTCAACCAATCAACTGGCCTCATTGCAAGAGAAAATGAGGAGGCCTTATTCCTTCCCAAGACACAAAACTCAGAGGATTTTTGAATGGGCTTGTCGTTACGGCAAGATTACCTTGCCAGAATCCAAAAGGCCAGAGGATGTCGAACGAAGCGACGACCCCGAATTCTATCCTTATCATCGGGTGCTGGGGCATCCTATTGAAAATTGTTATGTATTCAAAAATATCGCTCAAGGCCTAATCAGGAAGGGCGAACTAAGGCTAGGAAAATATGAAGTGTACCCACCGCGTCCGCATGACGTGGTCGCTTATAGAAGCGGGGTCCACATGATCTCTTTGCTCACGGAGGTCACAAGCCCCGCCGATGGAAGATGTCCGGAAGCCAGTGAAGCACCCCTTTCAACCCCTCCGGATGAAGGCCCCACGAAGCCGGTCTATGATAATTATCAAGAAGACCATGAAGAGAGCCTGCGCCCCTTTGTGCCAGGAGGCACCTCGAAGCCCTATACAATGATGCAGGAAGAGCCGAAAGCCGATGCCCCCTGCAGATGTTGGGAGTCCATCACCAACGAGGTTGCCACGACCTCCAATGATAGTCCACGGGAGCAGAAAGTTGAAAAGCCCCCTACTACTCCTGAGGGTGTTTCACCCACGGACCAATCTTTAAGTTGCCCAGAAGCCATAACGCCGACATCGGCACCAGTTCCCGAGCCAGGGAAAGAAGATGACGAAGCCCTGCCACTGAGCGGGGTGGTACAAAAAGACATCTATGATGCCCTTGAGGCTGAAGAAGATGATGAAGGCTTCATCGATTTGCAACTGGCTCCCCCGGAGATAGAAGATGGTGGCCAAGCCACTGTTGATGAGCTGATCGAAGTGGATCTGGGTACAAAAGATGACCCCAGACCAACATTCCTCAGTGCCCTCCTTCTCCCAGAAGAGAGAGAGCGATACATCAAGCTTCTACAAGAGTTCCGAGACTGTTTTGCTTGGAACTACAAAGAAATGCCGGGCCTCAACCCGATGATTACTCAACATATGTTGGCCATTGACCCCAAGGCCGAACCAGTGAAGCAGTCACCCCGGCGAATGAGGCCGGAACTGATAAGCCAAGTTTGCAAGGAAGTCGACAAGCTCATAGACGTTGACTTTGTAGCATAAAACTAGTATACCACCTGGCTGGCCAATATTGTGCCCGTCAAGAAGAAGAACGGCCAGATCCGGATATGTGTGGACTTCCGGGACCTGAACAAGGCTTGTCCGAAAGATGATTTTCCGGTGCCCATCACTGAAGTCATGATCGATGCCACCACTGGCCATGAAGCCTTATCTTTCATGGATGGGTCGTCCGGATACAACCAGATATGGATAGCCGAGCATGATAGAATTCATACGGCTTTCCGGTCACCCAAGGGGATATTTCACTATAAAAGGATGCCTTTTGGCCTCAAGAACGCCGGCGCCACTTATCAAAGGGCGATGACCAAGATATTTGATGAATTGCTCTATGACAAGGTCGAATGCTACATCGACGACTTGGTTGTCAAGACCAAAAAGAAAGAAGATCACCTGAGTGACCTCAGGGTTATATTTCAAAGGCTCTGACAACACGAGCTGAAGATGAACCCGTTGAAGTGCGCCTTCGGCATTTCCAGTGGGAAGTTTTTGGGCTTCATTGTCCGATATAGGGGGATTGAAATAGACCCCTCCAAGATAAAGGCCATTCAGGAGCTGCCTCCTCCGAAGAACCTAACGGAACTGCGATCACTGCAGGGTCGATTGGCCTATATCCGCAGGTTCATCTCCAACCTGTCCGGCCGATGTCAACCATTTCATAAGTTGATGATGAAAGATGCGCCGTTCGACTGGAATCAAGAATGCCAGAAGGCTTTTGATAAGCTGAAGGAATACTTGAAGACCCCACCAGTGCTGGGGGCACCTGTCAAGGGGCGGCCGCTGATTCTCTACATAGCCGCCACCGAATGTTAACTCGGGGCAATGCTGGCTCAAAACAACGATGAGGGAAAGGAGCAGGCACTTTATTACCTCAGTCGAAGACTGGTCGAAGCAGAAGCAAAGTATACCCCGATCGAGAAAGTTTGTCTTGCCTTGGTCTTTGCGGCCAAGAAAATGAGGCATTACATGCTCTCGCATGAAATACAGCTGATATCAAGGGCCGATCCAGCCAAACATCTCTTGTCCCAGCCGGCGCTGAAAGGGCGACTGGGGAAGTGGGCCGTCATTTTGATGGAATTCGATATTACATATGTGCCGCAAAAGGCTATTAAAGGCCAGGCGATAGCAGATTTCTTTGCGGCACACCCTGTGCCTGAGAATTTCCCGCTTGTCACGGAACTTCCGGAGGATGAAACACTAGAAGTGGACCAAGTCCGTCAAGCCATATGGCAGTTATACTTCGACGGAGCATCCAGAACTGAAACATCTCAATCAGGGCATGCGAGGATAAGAGCTGGAGCAGGCATCATCCTCAAATCCCCAGAAGGAGAAGTGTTGCATACATCGTGTTCGATCAACAAACCGTGCACGAACAATGAAGCAGAATATGAGGCCTTGATTATCGGTCTTCAGATAGCCCTCCACATGGAGATCCGAATGCTGCAGGTGTTTGGTGATTCTATGCTGATTGTCAAGCAGATACAAGGAGAGTTCGACGTCCGAAAGCCCGGGTTACTTCCGTATTGCGCCAAGGCGAAGAAGCTCATGGGGCGGTTCTACTTCATTGAAGTAGGCCATGTCGTCCGAAGCCAGAATGCCCAGGCTGACGCACTGGCAAAATTAGCAAGCTCACTAGCGGCTCCGCCGGGCGAATCCCTCAACATAACAGTCATAAACAGGCGCCAGGTCCCCAGCATGATAGAGGAGCCAGGTGACGAAGAAGAATATGAAGCTGTGACAGCAGAAACAACTAACTCTCCTGATTGGAGGGAACCCCTGATGAAATGGTTTGAACACCAAGAACTGCCCAAGCAGAGGGAAGAAAGGATCAGATTGATCAGAACAAAAGATTCTTATGAAGTCAGAAATGGAACTCTATTCCGAACCGTGGCTGATGCCGGAAGAAAGGTGCTCCTCCGATGTATATCCATGGAGGAGGCTTGGATGGTCATGAAGGAAGTGCATGCCGGATCGGCCGGCGCTCACCAAGCTGGGCCGAAAATGAAGATTGAAATCAAGAAGTTGGGATATTACTGGCCAACTATGTTCGATGACTGCTCCAAGTATGCCAAGTCATGTCATAAATGCCAGCAGCATGCTGCGATCCCAAGAAGACCTCCAGCTCATTTGCACCCAACGATGCCCAGTTGGCCTTTTGCTCAATGGGGTACTGATGTTGTGGGCCCGCTCCCCGCGTCTTCAGCGGGATGCAAATACATTCTAGCAGCAACAGATTACTTCTCTCGCTGGGCGGAAGCTGTGGCTCTAAGAGAAGTGACGGGAGAAATCGTAGCCAGATTCATCCGTCGAAATATCATATTCCGATTCGGCGTGCCCGATCGAATTGTCTCTGACAACGGAAGCCACTTCCGAAACCAAAAGGTCTACAGATTGGCCGACAAATTCAAGATTGATTGGAGGACATCCACTCCGTATAATCCACAGGCAAACGGGTTAGCGGAAGCCTTCAACAAGACACTATGCACACTTCTTGCCAAGACGGTCAGCTCTAGCAAGAAGGATTGGGAAGACAGGATGTATGAAGCACTATGGGCGTATCACACTGTGTACAAGACCCCGACAGGTTGCTCACCATTCTCCTTGGTGTACGGCTCAGAAGCGGTCGTCCCGGTAGAGCTGGAGATACCCTCACTACGAGTGGCGATCCAGCACAAATTAGTCAAAGATGGCCAAGCCAATATAGAAAGAAGACTGGAGGAGCTCTCGATCTAGAAGGACGACGGCTCAGAGCCCAGCAGAACATACAAGTCTACCAGGCCCGCATGACCCGCGCCTTTGACAAACTCGTCAAAGAACGTGAATTCAAGAAGGGAGACCTAGTCATGGTCAAGCGAAGAGAAGTCATGGCGGCCAACCCCAAAGGCAAACTGAATGAAAACTAGACAGGACCTTATGTGGTCCAGAAAGTCTATGAAGGCGGTGCTTATGTCATCGTCAACCACCGGGGGGAAATTCAATTCCCACCACTCAATGGGAAACACTTGAAGCTATACCATGCGCCGCTTGCCCAGCTCGGTGATCAACTGAAACCAATACCCCACAATGAAGAGGATTCCATCATGGAGCTTTTTACATAAAGCACCCGAAAACTCAACTCGGCGCCCATGGCCCTCCGAGGCCTCAACCGAGCAGCATGGCTTAGACCTTCCGTCTAAGCCGATTAAACCCGATTCCATTGCGTTGACATAAACCCAATGTCGACGATACTATCATACCTTTGTGATCCGGTCCCACCGCGATCATCAAAAAAAAAAGAGAATAAAAAAAGAGCATAAAAAAAAGAAGAAGAAAAAAGAGGAATAAAAAAAAAGAAGAAAAAAAAAGAAGAAGAAGTGGTTCCTTAGTGTATCTTACTCGGCATCCTCGCCGAAAGCTCCGATTTAGACCCTTCGTCTATGTCGGAAGAAAAATGAAATCCTTGCGTTGATGCAATCCCAGCGTCGACGAATCCACTTTATGCGCCACCCTCGCCGAAAGCTCCGATTTAGACCTTTCGTCTGGGTCGGAAGAAAACTGAAATCCTTGCGTTGATGCAATCCCAGTGTTGACGAATCCACTTTATGCGGCACCCTTGTCGGAAGCTCCGATTCAGACCTTTCGTCTGGGTCGGAAGAAAACTGAAATCCTCGCGTTGATGTAATCCCAGCGTTGACGAATCCACCTCACGTGGCATCTTCGCCGAAAGCTCCGATTTAGACCTTTCGTCTGGGTCGGAAGAAAACTGAAATCCTTGCGTTAATGCAATCCCAGCATCGACGAATCCACCTTATGCGGCACCCTCACCGAAAGCTCCGATTTAGACCTTTCGTCTGGGTTGGATGAAAACCAAAATCCTTGCGTTAATGCAATCTCAGCATTGACGAATCCACCTTATGCGGCACCCTCGCTGAAAGCTCCGATTTAGACCTTTCGTCTGGGTCGGAAGAAAACTGAAATCCTTGCGTTAATGCAATCCCAGCATTGATGAATCCACCCTATGCGGCACCCTCGCCGAAAGCTCCAATTTAGACCTTTCGTCTGGGTCGGAAGAAAACTGAAATCCTCGCATTGATGCAATCCCAGCGTTGACGAATCCACTTTATGTGGCACCCTTGCCGAAAGCTCCGATTTAGACCTTTCGTCTGGGTCGGAAGAAAACTAAAATCCTTGCGTTGATGCAATCCCAGCATTGACGAATCCACTTTATGCGACACCCTCGCCGAAAGCCCTGATTCAGACCTTTCGTCTGGGTCGGAAGAAGATTGAAATCCTTGTGTTGATGCAATCCCAGCGTCAACGAACCACCTTTAACTCGGCGCCTAAGGCCTTTCTAGGGCCTCAGCCGTGCGATCCGATCTGGACCTTTCGTCCAAGTCGGAGAAACTTGAACCCCTCCTTCTTGCTTCGGCATTCCACCATGCCGTCGACCAAACCTCCACTCAGATATGTCGGTCTGTGTGCATATGCGGTGAAGCGATCCCCTCATCCCTTCGCTGAAGGAGTGAGCGCTTTCCCGTGAATTCGCACCGGACTAGCATCCCACTGGCTCAGAAGGACAGATATCTTGCCAAAGAACTCTACACTCGCGGGCCCCGCGCACACATCTCGCGTTTGCGTCACCCACGAGCGGGGGGCATTTGTGGACGTCAAAAAATGATGATGATCATACGACATGCACGTCTCAGCACTCGAGAGCGAGTCGAAGATGGAAAGGCTGAATAAACCCTGTGCCCCCTCCAAGAAGGACGAATACCTACCCGGTGCTCCGCCACCCAACAAAGAAGCCCCTCAGATTGAAGAGCTAGCCACGGCTCCCAAGTCGGCAATGCCGAAGGTCGAATCAAAGAAACTCAGGAGTCCGAACGCCTGCTCGGCATACACCGGAAATCACTCAAAGCCCTGAATCGAGACTCGGAGGCTCACAACTAAAGGAACACAGGAGGGCAAGCATCTGTCCGAATCACCACTAAGCTGGGGGGGAGCCCTTTGACGCTTAAACCGGCGTGGCATAGCTTTAAACCGGTGTGGCATAGCCTTAAACCGGAATGGCATAGCCTTAAACCGGTGCGCCCCTAAGGGGGCCTTAAACCGGCGCGCCCTTTACAAGATGCTAGTCCGGCGCGCCCCATGAACTCCCTTGCTTTATGTTAAAACGGCATGCTCCCGTTGAAGGGCCACCCCTTTGAATGCACTAAACCGGCGCGCCCATTTTGGAGTGCTAATACGGCGTGCTTAGTTTAAAATCAATCTATTCTCTGAAGCCTTTATCCGGCGCCGCAACCAACCCGTCCCGTCATCAATACGGTCCCCTGTTTCCTGGGAACGGCATGATGACGAACAAACCTAAAATGGTTAAAGCTCCCACTTCGATCCGGCGGGCAACAGAGCATATGCCGTGAATGGAAGTTCTCGAGCCCCATCCCGCCGAACGCTCATTCCGTCGATCGGCCGCCCATCCTCCGGCAAATGATGATAGCAACGTGGCTCGCGGTGGATGTGCCAGCGGAGGAGGAGGCCATGCCTCTGCCCCCCTCCTGGTCACACTAGAGCCTCGGCGGAGGTAACGTCGACAGCAGCAGCAGGGCAACGTCACCAACGTCAGCAGTAGCAGTGGTGGTTGCGGGAAACAAGGAACCAACGGGAGGAAGAAGAATCCAGAGGGCATACCTCCAAAACAGGGCCTCCGGCCCCTATAAAAGGAGTGCCCAGGCAAAGCTTAAATCGGTTGGGAAAAGGTTGGAAGGTTGGAGGGGGAGAAACTCCTTGAAGCCCGAAGCCAGTGTTCCTGTGAGAGCGAAGTGAAGTGAGAAAAGAGAAGGAGAGAGCAGAGAGTGAGGTGAGGGAGATACAGCTCTCCTCTCCCCTTTGTTTCTTTTTCTTTCCTCCGATGTATTCTCCCCGTTGGTTCTTTTCTTTAGATGCATGAAGAGCCCATGTATTTGCACCCCTTCGTGGTGAAATGAAAACGATCCTTCGGGAGATCCTCTTTTTTGATATGTTGCATCTTCTTCTCCCCCTTCGGAATACGTTCAGGCTGTAGCCCCCCTTCCTACTTGGTCTCCAGTGCTTTTTGATCTCCCTTCCCACTTGTTCCCCTTCGAGGGATCATTACCCGTGAGTCGTGAGAGCTCTTGAAGGCTAGTCCTCGAGCTTTTCCACACTCACACTTGGGTTATCGGACCGTGTGAGGTCTACATTTTGAGGTTCACCCTGGAGCAATCCACTTGGTGTTCCTCTATTTTCTCTGGCAATCGTCAGTCCGGGGGAGGTGCTGCCCAAATTTTGCCAGAGGAAGAACATGTAAGAACAGAGAATGCGTAAGAACAGACAGACAAACACACTAAACCACTGAGACAAACTAAACTTCCAAGTTCCTGCACAGCAAACTGTTCTAATAAAACACTCGAATCATCACGATAATCCACCTGAGTAAACAATTAAAATGCTTAAACCTCCTTTCCATAGATGTAATCCATCAATAAGATGAACAAACCAATCAATAAATCAACTTGCAGTTGAAGGAAAGAAGAAACAGAGCACAAACTGGTTGAAAGAAGCTATACAATGCTTAATCTGGCGCCCCCTAATCCGGCGTGGGTTAATCCGGCGCGGTACCCCCCCGCGCCGGTTTAACCCCACACTCAAAACCCATTTTATTTTCCTTGCAGCTATCCGGCGCGCTATACTGTTCATTGCCTATTCCGGCGCGTCCTTGGAACCTCTTCCTATTTGAGCCTTAAACCGGCACGCCCCCCTTCCTGGACCTTAACCGGCACGCCCCCCCCCCCCCCCCTTGAACTCCCTTAAACCGGCGCGCCCCATGGATGCCTCTACCCGGCGCGCCCCCCCTTCATATCTTGACCCGGCACCGCTTAACCGGCGCGCCCATCTTCATGCAACGTGCCAACACGGCGTGCTAAAAGAAAACTAAAAGAATGAAAGGAAGAAAGAGAACTATTGAAACTAAAGAATAAACCAGAGGATAAGGATTAAATCAATAAACAAAATGGAAAGAATGGAATGGGAATAAAACACTTAACTCAATGATCGGAACAATGACAATAGCATACCCACGCCTTAACCAAATTTTGTTCCGGGGGCGCTGCCCCCGAAAACCCCCGCAAGGGGCGTTGCCCCCTTGACCCCCACGACCTGACCGGGCAAGTCGAACCCCGCGACCTGACCGCACAGGTCGATCCGCGTGCGAGGGCGCATGTTGCCGAGTTTTGGCTTTATACTTAACAACCCGCTCCCCGGGACTGAGTGCGAAGAGAAACTCAATGATGCCTTGTGGTATCGGATGTGGACCTCGGGACTCCCGACATGGTCATGATCCGTGCACCTCTTGGGCCGATAGTTCATCAGCTTGACCCACTTCTTCCGGGATCCGGTCCCGCACCCACATGAAACGTGCCGTACCTACGGCAGATATCCGAATGTCTTTGTTGTTACCTTCGATGCTTCGAATATGGACTCTCGACTGAATACTGGATTGTCTGTTAGTGACTGATATATATATATATATACCGGGATCTAATCCCGCACTTTCATTAAATTCGCCGCACTCGCAGCAAGTATTTGTATGGTTTTGAACACCATTTTACATACCGATGCGGAGGGTTTAAATCATGTCAACCCAACCCGCATGCTTTAATGAAAAATGATCTTTAGGTCATTTGACCCCTTTTTTTGGCGATTAATCAGAGGTCTTCCCCTCTCCGAGGGGATGTAATTAACGTCGTGGCCTTTATGGCGCGGCGGGTCTCCAGTCCCGACCCGATATCCACAATCATCTGATCAGTCAGACGGAGCGCACCCCGGGCTTCGAACCACTCCAGTCTTGAAGCCCGAACACATTGTCACCTAGGTGACTGGCACGCCCTCGCACTAGATAAACCGATAAAAAGACCACCAATATCCCGATACCTTCACACCCGAAACTTAGTGCGTTCTACAATCTGGCACATCCTGTAAGGGGCTATAGAAACAGGTGCCGCACTTGGAATGAGTTCAATGGTAAAGTTTACTTCCCTCTCGGGCGGTAAACTAGGTAGTTCGGATGGGAACACGTCAGGGAATTCATTTGTAATAGGAATGTTTGCTAGGATAATTTCCTTAGATTCTGTGACAATGACTGAAGCAAGAAAAACTTCACATCCTTTCGAGATAAGTTTGCAGGTGTGAAGAGAAGATATAATGGTAGGATGCTTCTTGTATTTGATGCAAAGAAAAGAAAATCTTGGAAGACCGGGCTTTCGGAAAGATATAATTCTATTTCGACAGTTGATGTAAGCATCATGGTCTACAAGCCAATCTACCCCTAAAATGGCATCATATCCTTTCATGCCAAGGCATACTAAGTTTGCGGGGAGATTGTGTCCTTCTACTACCACCTCACAATCGGGATAATACTTGGTAAGCTTAGTTCCAGATCCTAAAGGTGTAGTAATAGCGAGATCTGAAAGTAGGGGAACTGATGCAGTTGGTAAGGTTTTTACAAAAGTGGTGGAGATAACAGAATGAGAAGCACCAGTATCAAATAGCACGAATGCAGGACGAGAACAGATTAGAAGAGTGCCTTCCATGAGCCCATCATTTTGATCCCTGGGCGCTTCTTCTTCATCTATAACTGCATTGAGGCGAGCCTGCCTCCTACGTCCTCCATTATTTGGTTGGTCTTTCATAAGGGGGCAATCTGGCACACGATGCTCCCTACTCCCACAATGCAAACAAGCACCTAGGTGCTTACAGCATTCTTCAGCCGAGTGGCCGAACTTCTCACAAAAGGTGCACACCGAGGCGACTTGCTCCTTTTCTTCCTTCACCTTTTTACTACTCTTTTATGAACTTTCACCATTCCCATTCCTTGATCTTTTCTTATTATCACGGCTTTTGTATGGTTCCGTGATGCTGAACTTCTCCTTCTTATAATGCCGATCAGAGCGCCGGCTAGATTCTTCTCCCTTTCCTTTCAACCTTTCGACCTTCTCTAAGGTCCTCTCGCATAAATATGCCCTTTGAACCATCTCGGCATAAGTGCGGATATTCTGTGTCCCCAGTTGTTGAATAAAATCGGGCCGTAACCCGTCCATAAATCGATTTGCTTTTAATAAGTCTGTACTAATCAAATGTGGTGCATACAGTGCTAGCCTTGAAAACTGCAACTCATATTCTGCCACAGACATCATCCCTTGACGAAGGGAGGCAAACTCCATAGCCTTCCTTTCCTTTACATGCTCGGAGAAATATTTGGCACAGAATAAAGTGAGAAAAACATTCCATGTATGTGGCGCATCAGCTGGAGGTGCCGGAACCGATTTCCACCAAGTGCAAGCATCCTTGTTTAATTGGAACGTAGCTAGATGAACTTTCTCCTGATTAGTGCATTGAATAACATCAAATATCCTATTCATCTCGTCGATCCAATTTTCTGCTTCGTCTGGATTGGATGATCCATAGAAACGCGGAGGATTTAGACTCCGGAAATTGCGATGAAGGTCTCCTGCCCTTGCCCCCACACCACCTTGTGCTATAGTTTGCAGTGCTTGGGTGAGGCCGGCAACAGTTTTTTGCATACCGTCCCAATCTACGCAATGAGCCATGATAAGAATAATAAGGTACCTGAGAGAAAATAACAACTTGTTATTTCTCATGAATATTGGAATAAGCATAATAAATGTTAAACTAATTAGCTATCTTATCCCGGGCTCTACCCAATTCTCACATGGGTACGGAAATTTTCTTCCTTAGTTCATAGGTATGGGTCTTTAAACCTTGGACTTATCCTATGACATGACTCTTTTCCTTAAGTCCTGAGACTTAGGCTCTGATACCAACTTAACTGTCACGCCCCGAGCCTTTATTACAGCGGAAGACTCGCTCGGGGAGTGCGAACAGCCGGCATGGTAAGCCTCTTGCAAGCAAGAATCAATCAGAGCACAAGACAATCACACAAGTAAATACAATTGCACAAGATTTTAATCAAACTTCAACTTTATTTCATAATGCTCAATATTCAAGATACAATCACTAATTTGATTTCCATTCTACTAGACTCAAGAAATAGGAAAATTACATTGACTCAATCTAGACACTTTAACTTCCTAAGTCTTCACTCACATCTTTATAACACTTTCACTCGCTTCCGGATCCACTACTAGTATAGCCCGAATTCGAATCCGAACTATTTCCATCTCCTGAAAAATATTGGAAAATAGGTCATGAGCACACTTGCCCAGTAGGTATCTTCGCATCAACATGAAGGCACTATTTAAGTAATTATCATTTTTGCTCTAAAGAAATAAGGTAAGACCATGCGAATGCGAATCAATCATGCGATCAAATCAATAGAAACAAGATAACCATGTAAGATAGAATGATCAAGAATTAGCTAGCAAGAATATAACAAGAACATGATATTGGCCTTCCATGAACGAGAATGTAACGAGATTGTACTAGCAAGCCACATATTCCTCACTTTAGCATCCTATGCTTAAGAGCAAGTGCTTCGTGAATTTCTGTGGAATATCAAGCAAGAATGTCATGTTGTGCCGTGGATCTTCACTTTTTTATTGAAATAGTACTCCCAGCGTAATGCGACGCCAGTAGCATCATACCCCATGGTTTATAAAATAGTATGTTTCTGACAATCAGCCGAGGGGACTAGCATAGAGCCCTTGAACACAATCAGTGCTCGATCGCATCTTCAGTTATAAATTAAGCTACTTCCACGTAGTATAACAGTAAAGTATGGCCAAGAATATAGCACTTCCAATAATTCCATGATAACAATAAGCAATGAATGAATGCTTAAATTTTGAATATATGAGATCAAGAATGACATTTAAACTAAGTTATGCTTATAGAATAAATCGACAGCATAACTGTATTTTCCTTAACTTCCATTTCTTTTAGATCAATTTAAGCAATATGACAAGTTCTAGATCATCAAGGTTTGTCTAGAATCATAGGAATATCAACCCTTGGTCAAACCTTGGGTTAACATAAATAAGCTATGTAACGGTCATTTGCTGGGCCGTTACATTATGTAACGCGCCAGTAATAGGCCGTTACAGTGATCCGAGTCCAGAAGGTAAAAAAAAATAGACCCAGAGGAATGTGACGGTCTGGCACTGGGCCGTTACGTGAGTCTGACGGTCCAGTTCAAGGTCGTTACATTTCAAGAATTAAAACCCACGATAGAGTGTTCTAATTAATTTGCTTTCATTGGTACAACCAACTCGGCGTCCTAGTGGGAATCCCAGGCTCGCGAAGAATTACGGAGGCCTTGAAATAATGATTTCCTAGTCCATCGGAAGGAATATCCAATAGAGAGGTCCTCATGTCCAAGATTGTGTTCCTATAGTGCAAAGTGTGAACTAATGACAACATACCAGAATATGTGCCATGTACGTATAGAATTGACTCTATTGACAGAGAGAGATATGTATAATCAATGTGAAAATCATGATAAAAACTCCGTCAATACAATGTTAAAAAGTCATGCTTTATAGTACAAAACTATAGAATTTGGTTTAACATAACTTAAGTAGAAGTGATAACAAAACATACAATACCTATCATGAATAATCAAATATCCTTAAAATCACATGATTAGGTTTTAAAAACTTAGGTAACTAGGCTTTAACTATAATAAGATTGGCAGGTTATATTCTGTCTTAGGGTTGACAGAACGCAGGATATAACGGTCTTAAGAGGGGGCGTCATAGTGAAAGTGACGGTCATGATCAAGCCGTTACTTGAATGTAACGCGTCTGTCCAAGCGCGTTAGAAACATCAGTGCAATTCAAATCTACAGAGTTTGTAACGGTCTGTAGTAGGGCCGTTACTTGAAAGTGACGGTCCTATGCTAGTGCGTTACAGTATCCGTTAACAGAAAATAATCATAGAAACTAAGAGATCAACTCACATCATGTCTTTTATCAAAACATGATGAGTTTCTAGTCATGTTAACGAAGTAAGGCTATCTACATGCATAGGTAATCATGAATAGATGAATAGTCATGTTTTAATTTCTCAATTTGGCTAAGAGGTGCATGATGTGCATAGAACAAATAAAACATGAAATCAATGCTCTATAATGCATGGAATTCAATTAAACCAGAGGGCTTTTAGTCCTATCATGTTGTTTTTGCCGTTCATGAGATAACCTACCTCTTACTTAGACTGTAGTTTTTGAATTTGGTTGAGAACCCTGCCCTAGATCCCTTCCTTCTCTTGTGACTTTTTCAGCAACTTCTTTAGGCTCTAACTCCACTCCCTCTTGACCTAAAGATGTGAAATTCGGAGGGGAGTTAGTCTAAGGTATTGTAAACAAATTATTCCAAAGAACTTACCTGAGATAATGACTCCTTACCTTGCTTCCTTATGCCCAAAAAGTAAGGGTCGCACAGTTCAGAACTATGCCCTATTTATAGAGTTTAGGCTAGGGTTTGAGGATTAGATCGAGTTTAGAGTCCTTATTTCATCAAATCCTAATCTCTAAGAGTCCTTAGAGTTTTTAAAATCCTTCCCAAGTCGATCCATAGTGGATAAGAACATCAAGTTCCAATCTTTTCATGAGTCCCTTCACTTACGGAACTAATAGGATGTAACGGTCAAGTGCCCATGCGTTACATGGCTGTGGCGGTCTTACGATAGACCGTTACAGTCATCGTAGCTTAGAGTTTCAATTTATAAAAACTCTTTTGTTAATTATCTAAATAATTATCTTATATTATTAGTATTTATCCTTAATATCCGTGGATAGGCTTAAATACCTTCTAGAATATGGGCCAAACCTAATGGTCTAGGTCCTAAACCCTTTTGGACTTCAATTAAGTGGGTTGGGTTAATTGATTAACACAATTTTGGCCTTATATTGATTATTTTGCCCAATTAATGCCAGAATATTATTTAAATAACTAGAAATTACTTTTAGAAATTTTGGGGCTCTACAGTAGGCGAATGTTGCTGACAGTCACCGAGCACGGCCCGACAGTCAGAACGCGAACCGGAAGCTGCTAGAGAATGCGCGCACGAGTACCCTCCTCTGCCTCTCCTGGAACAAAAGGGAAAGGGCACCAGGCTGGCATAGGCTTTTCTTCAGCAAAAAGAAGGAAGGTGGGAGACGTCCCACCGGGCGTGCCATCCTCTCTGTCGCGCGGGTTTTTTTTATGTCAATGATCAGGGTGAAGGAAGAGATATAGCGGGGGAATGAAAATACGGGAGTTTGATGTATCTCAGGTATCCTCCTTACAGTTGCATGCCTCTCACGGCGGTATCGGGCACTCTCCTCTTACGAAAAGTCGAAAAGGGTCTAATGGCATGGAAATGTAAGGGTATGGGTTTGCCGGACAGGGTGCGGGTGTGCCAGTCGATTTCTCGACAATCACCCATGGAACCAAGGGTTGACCGGGGAAGCATCACCAAGACGCGGCACGTGGGCTTGGGAGATCGGGTGACACGTAGAGGGAAGGGGTTCCACGGGTGCGAGTGCACAGGCGATTGCAGGAATCGTGTATTGGACGCCTTTCCCCACCGGTCGCAAGCAACCGGTGTTTATTTACATCGGATTGAATCCGAACACCTTCGTTCCATGCTGAAGAGAAGCCTGTATATATTTGAAGCCGTGGGTAGAGGGCCGGGAGCATTCCGCAGCTGTGGGTGCGCTTTCGACTGAGGGGTGTTTACCGGAGTCAGGATGTTAGGCACGTATGCCGAGTGGTGTAGGTAGAAAGTTGAGGACCCGAATGCAGGCACTTGTATTCCACTAGTTTTATGCTGCATGAGGGCCACGTGGGCCTTAAAAATAGGCTGAGGGGGCCAAAGTACAACTGGCGCAAGCCGCGGGACAACTCCGACACGTGGGTCGGTCCCCGGGTCATTGCGTAATAAAGCGGATATCCGCGTGTTTTACAGAAACTCTTTATAAAGAGTTCAATGCGAGCCCGACTGCCTTGGTGGCGGGGGCGGACATAGATTGGCGCTGGTGGAGGTCGGACACGGCTCGAGGTGAGCGATCGGGTCCGGGTCTCGGACGATGAGTGTCGTCATGCTGGGGAGTCGAGGTCGCCCCCGGGACTATGGTTCCCGGGCCAGAGGTCCGACTAGACTCAAGTTGTTAATCCGAGTGGCCAACGGCCGACTGGGGGGGTGAGCATTAGGCACGCGACTCCGTGTCAGAATTAGGCGTGGCATCATGGAGTGCGTTTCGTCACTGTAGGTTGGCATACACGGGGCGGACCCGGGATGCAGGTGTACTCGCCGTTGACATAGTCACCTTACATGCGACGAGGATGGACTTGTGTAAGACGGCTAAACGCTATGTGAGGGAAGTACATATGACATACCCTCGGAGTGTGTGAGCCGACTAGCAAGCCAATCGCGCGCGCACTTAGCTTCTCGCATTCCCGACCCTTGCCGAGAGCCTCGGGAGTCCGAGGGCGCGGCAGTTAGGTCGGGGGTGTTTGTCCGTCCGTCTGTGCGTCTGCTTGTGCATGCATTCATTCATCATGCCCCTTGAGCTTCTAAGGGGGGAATTTATAGGAAGTTGAAGGGGCGGGGTGTGGGGTTTAGGCGGACCAAGTTGAGGGTTCAACTTGGTCCGTGTAAACCTCTCAAAAAATATTTTTATTATTATTTTATTATTATTTTTTGTGTTTCGCAGAGTGGGGGAGGGAGGTTTAGGCGGACCAGCCCAAGGGGCTGGTTTGGTCCACCTAAACCCCTCTTCGGAGGGGTTTTTTCGTTAAAAAATCTTTTTTTAAATTTTTGGGCGGGGTTTAGGAGGGCTGGTTGGTGCTTTTTTTTATTTAAAAAAAATCTTTTTTTTTATATTTTGATGGGGGTTTAAGCGGACCAGCCTGAGGGGTCAGGCTGGTCCGCCTAACCCCCCCTGGGGGGTTTAGGAGGGCTAGAGTGGAGAGAGAGAGAGAGGGGCGGCCCCACCCTCTATAAAATCTGGATTTTTTTTAATTTTTGTCCTAATTTGGCTAAGAAGACAAGGACAAACGGATACTAGAAGGATACTGGTTGGCCGGCCACGTGTGTACGAGGAACGCGGGTGTTGACGTTGGACTTGCGCGACCCTGAGCTCCCGTCGGTGAGTTCCTCGTTGTTGGATCCTTCCACGCATGGGTACGGCAGATCTTGTACTGAGCTGGGGGATACTGAGACTTGAGGATGGCCATGGGGCCGTTGGGCTGGGAGGAGGGCGCGTCCCCCAAGGGGGTTCGCCCTCCCCGGGGAGCGGCCACGGCCCGGGGCGAGCTCCCTCCTGGGAGGGCCGCAACCCCGAGGGATGGCCCCCGGGGTTCTTCTGTCATTATCTGGGAGTGTCCTTTGAAGGATACAAGGTCTTGGGATGCCGGGATTAGCCCATGGGGGCTATTGTTGTAAAGTCATAGTTGTCGCTCGTAAGGTGCTTGGGTGAATGCCGGACACACCCCGGGTTGCCGAACGGCCTGGGTAACTGGCTGGGAGACCTTGGAATGGGAATTGGGCTGAGAGTATGAGCTTGTAGGAGCAGAGAGGAGGCACCTTGGGCACACGGGCCCGGCCTCGTGATGTGTGCCACATTGCACGGCGGGTTGGCGGAGTGGCCTCGGGTTGGCCCGAGAGCTAAGTCTAAACGGCTCATTGCAGTGTGTCTGAGGGTCGGGAGCGGTCCCGACTTGCTGGGGGGGTTGTTGTGGAATTCGACTGGTGTACTGGAGCCATGGGTTGACCCACGGTTTGTTGCAGAAGGGCTAGGACATATGCGCCCGCACGGTGTTCGGGGAAATTCTCGGCACCTGTGTGTGAGCCGTATACACATGCCGCGGGCCTCCAAAGCTTGTGATTGACTTATTCGGGTCTCCCTTTTGTTGGGTTCGGTGCAGTATTCAGAGGGGGGGTGAATGCATATAGCCCTTTAAACATCTTTCACCCAATTAAAATATGATGCTCACTAAAGTTACTAGTTCGCAAACTAGACAAGCTTAAAAGCTAATGGGCAGATGCGGAACTAAACAAACACACAGTAAGATCACTAGAGTGCTAACAAGACAGATTTAGACAAAGTATAGCTCAACTAGAATTTTGCTCTCTTGACAAATTAAAATACTCTAAGAAGACTAATTAACTCTTCTGCTCAACCAGAAGCCAAACACATGGAGCGCCCCTATGCATTCATCTAGCGGAAGCACAATAGAACAAAACAAACCACAATGCACAAGGGGTTTTTAGGTGGTTCGGTCCAGCAGACCTACATCCACCCCACACTCAAACCGAGTGTGGATTCCACTGACTCACAGCTTGAACAGCTGGGCATCACAGCTTGCCATACAACCGCTGGGCAACACAGCTTGCCGTCTGAGGAATCCTCCTCGCCCCGCTGAGCAACACAGCTTGCTGTCCAGTGGAATACTCCATTGCAAACCGCTGGGCAATACAGCTTAGCCGTCCAGAGGCAGCACCTCTGCAATCCGCTGACTAACAGCTTGAAGAAAGATGTAAAAGATAAAATAAAGGACAGGAAATAGCAGCAACAGAAAGCTGAAACAATGAAGCATAAATATAGCTCTCGAAGGAGCAGCTCTAGCTTGGATTCGATCCAAAAGCCAGACAACCTCAAACTCTCTCTCTTTCTCAACTCGAGCTCTCAATCTCTCTCTTGCTCTTCTTCTCTTCTTCTTTCGCTAATCTCTCACTCACTGCTCTTCTCTTCTCTCTCTTTTCTTTCCTCTCCTGTGCTGGATCGACAGCTTCTCTCCTCTATGTCGATCAGCTTCTTCTGTGGAAGAAGGCTTGTATATATATATATATAGCAGCAGCAGCAGGCACACTGGGCGCGTGTGGCTTCCACATTTCCTGCCCTAAAAATTCGGACCACGTGGCAGCATCCTGGTATCTCGTCCATCCTTGGATCACGAGCCAGGCACCTCGGATCACGTGCCCTTCATTAGCCTCTTCAGTCCCTGTCAGATAGATGAAACGAAGTCATCAGTTCTAAGTATATGCATTGCATTGTATAGACTTTGCTGTGAAGGTGAAAGCAATGTAAAGTGTGCACAACGCAGTGTATAGACTTAATGAATATAAAGGCTTCATAAGAAGGAATGCAGTGTACAGACTTAGTGAATGTATAGGCTTCATAAAAGGAATCTGTTGTGTAGTGGACAGCGGATCTAGAGGGGAGGGGTGAATAGATCAGCCCCACTTTTCGCAATGCGGCCCTCTAAACAGCTAGTTAAAATGAATTGCAGCGGAATAGAAACTAGCTTCCAAGAATGCTATGATTCACTTAGCAAGATAAGCAAGATATATAATAATTCGATCCTAAGCATGCATCTAGAACGAATCAATCACACAAGCAAACCACACTAGACATGATTTTTAAGGTGGTTCGGACTGAATCCTCAGCCCTACGTCCACCCCTCACCAAAACCTGGTGAGGCTTCACTTGTGCAGCGCACCAACCCGCAAATCGGAAACCACCGATTGCCTTCCTACTAACCAACGGTAGGGACGTCAACACCGCAGATTGGAAACACCTCTGATTGCCTTCCTACTAACAACGGTAGGGACGAATCACAACTTCAATGTTTAATCAATATTGAAAGAAAAACAAATGTGAATGAACTAAGACAAGAAATTGAGTTATGAGTAGAAATGAATTGGCCCTTGTATGAAATGTTGATCAGCAACAAGGATCCTCTTGGCTTCAACTCAATCTTCTTGATTCACCCTTGATTGGATGAATGTTCTTCACGGAGTACTGTTCACGTGAACAGTACCTCTTCCTTCAATTCTTCTCTCTTGATCTTCTCTTTGAACTTGAATGAGGTTGAAAGAACTTGAATGGATGAAGATGATCTCCCTTGAGAGTGAGCTTCAATGGATCCCCTTGAGATGATGAAGAGGATGGATGAAGATTTGATGAAGAGCTTCTTCCCGGAGTATCTTGATTTCCTTCTTGAAGTATACTCCTTCTAGCTTTCTTTGATCACCCTTCTTGCCCTTGATTGCTTCTTGCTTTGTAGGAGGTTGCTTGGCTTCAGATCTGAGCTTGAATCACCTTGGATGGATGAAGAACTTCCTCCCGAAACACTGTTCACGGAGGTGCTACAGTAGCTCGAAAATGGGCTCCCTTGAAGGCTTGAAGCATTAGGGTTTTCATCCCCTCATGTGTTGGTTTTATAGACCTTGAATGGTCTATAGACAAGCCTCAGACCAGATCCACAATTTGTGGGTGATTAGGTGACATTTGGATTAAAGAAATCAAGGTTGAATGGCCCTTTTCGAAGTTGGAAACAAAGTCAAAAATGAAGGCTCGGGGCTGGCGGTCGACCGGAATTCATGGGCCGGTCGACCGGAACCTGCTGCAGCCAGAACGTTTCGGCTCTGGCAAAACCGGTCGACCGGACGCCTGGGGGCGGTCGACCGAAACCTGTAACAATGTCAACATTTCAGTTTTGGGAAAATCGGTCGACCGGAAAAGTAGGGGCGGTCGACCGAAATCTGTAATTCCTGGAGTGTTTCGTTTCTGGAAGAACCGGTCGACCGGAAAGGCAGGGGCGGTCGACCGAAACCTGTAAAACGTGAAATTCTTAGGCTCTGGCAATTCTGGTCGACCGGCCAAGGTGTGTAGGTCGACCGGAAATACATATACCTGCAAAAATGAAGTGTTAGACCAATGAAACATGTTCATAAGTCAAGATATTCATGTCCTCATCAATTTCATGTATTTTGGGATTGAAATCAACATAGAATATGCTTTGAGCATTTCTAAATTTTGTTCCGGGGGCTCCGCCCCCGGAAACCCCCGCAAGGGGCGCTGCCCCCTTGACCCCCGCGACCTGACCGGGCAGGTCGATCCCCGCGACCTGACCGGGCAGGTCGATCCCCGCGACCTGACCGGGCAGGTCGATCCGCGTGCGAGGGCGCAACATTGAGCTTTCATGTGCGTATCTGTCATAAACACAACAGAACATATGTCAGTCATATAAGAGTGAAAAGCAACAATGATGAATAGTGTTTAGCCATTATCAAAACCAAGAATATCACAGAACACATATGACCATAGAATGATGTCGAATGACCCAAGTGACCATATGAAACTCAAATAACCACAGGGGCACAACAGAATCCAGTGTACAGACTTGCCCAAAGTATAGACTTATGAGGAGGCAACAGCTGTACATACTTCCTAGCAGCCGCTGTATAGACTCAAAGTGAAGCCCGATGCCAATGTATAGACTTTACTGAAGACACTGGACTCGAGTGCAGACATTACAACTAATGAATGCAATGCAGTGCAGACAATGGTTGTATAGACTTTAAATCCCAAAGGCAATGTATAGACATTGGACTGTACAGACTTTGTGATGCTTGTATGCAATGTAGAGACTTCGCTGAATGAGAATGCAATGCAGAGACTTCATGTTATGAAGCAAAGGATACACTTAGGTGAAGACTGCCAGTCGACGTATAGACTTGGCATCAAAGCCAGTGTATAGACTTTATGCGTGAAGCAGCATAAGGAATAAGTGTGTACATTGAGAACCAATGTATAGACGTTATGAATCAGATCTGAAGCAGTGTATGGAGTTGCTATAGTGTAAAGCAATGTTCATACTTCAGATGAGAAGGGACTCGCTGTACATACTTGTTGAGGCTCAAGCAGTGTACAAACTTTGAAGCACAAAGGTAATGTACAGACTTTGCCTGAAAACGAATGTATAGACTTAGAATCAAAGAGGCGTTGTGTAGACTTTGAACCAGTGTACAGACTTGGAAGCTTGAGCCAATGAATAGACTTGAAACGCTTAAGGCAATGTATAGACTTGTTGATGCGAAGCCACTGTACAGACTTTGAAGAGTTGAACCCAATGTATAGACTTCACGCTGTACAGACTTTAGGCTTTGAACGTGTGAGCTGTAAGCAATGTACAGACTCAGCGATGTATAGACTTGGCCAGCAAAACGTAGGGAAAGGTATGAGTGTATAGACTTGGCCAAGCGTAGGAAAAGCCCCCCAATGTACAGACTTGATCATCTAGCAATGTATAGGCTTTCAATGTGAAGATCAATGTATAGACTTTGGATTTCACTGTGGATGTACAGACTTTAGGGACATGAAGTGAGTCAGTGTACAGACTTGATGAAGCGAAGCCAATGTACAGACTTAGAGTGTAGCTGAAGCCTTGATCGTAGGAATAGGCTGGAGTGTATAGACTTCAGGCTTCAGAAACGGATGTACAGACTTCACTTATGAAACGTAGGGAAAGACCCCAATGTATAGACTTTGCCTTGAACGAAAGTCAGTGAAGAATGTATAGACTTTCACGATGTGTAGACTTTGGATACGTGAAAGCTATAGTGAAGGAGTGTACACACTTGACCAATTCAAAGGTGAATCGAGTGTACAGACTCTGAGTCCAAACCCAACGGCTGTACAGACTTAGAATGTGAAGACTGATGTACATACTTCATTAATCAAAGCATGAATGAGACGCTGTACACACTTAGCCTAGGACAATGTATAGACTCAATCAATTGAAGAGTTTCCAGTGTATGGACTTGAGTTCTTAAGCATGACTGCTGAAGGAGTCAACCCATCAGAGGATGTGTCGACCCATGACATATGAGAAATGTAAACAGCAGTGAATGGAATGTGAATGGAATGCAAAGAACACGCAGAGGCAGTATAGACTTTGAATCCAATGCACACGGCTGACAGACTTGAAGTGAACTGAATGAACATGATGTACAGACTTCAAGGCTTGAATGCAAATGATGCACACTTCCAATGTAGAGACTAGCACTTACTGCTACTGAGACTATGCAAATACATGCAGAGACATGATATCTGACAAAATGCAATTCAGATATATAAAGAATAAATGCCATCAATGCTAAACATCATCATTCATGTTGCTATCATATGCAGAATGCTCAAGGATAAGAATGCACAGAAATGCACTTTGTTTATTGCAATCATCAAAACACAATAGCATTGCTATCATCAAAATATAATATCAAATGCACTCACTGTCTTGCTATCATCAAAACCAAATAGCATTGCTATCATCAAAACAACATAGCACATGCTTGTGCCTAAGGGGCACAACACCTTTGACCTTGGAGGGATGAAAGAAGGCGTCCCGGGGTAGCCCCCTAGCCTTTTTATTGAGTGCCACGTGGCGTGGCTTGTAGTTGGAGCACCCCCGGGTTGGCCCGGGTGGTTGTATAGAATGCGGACAAAGTCGTTGCTGAGGGGTCGGGAGTGATCCCAGTTAATTGCTAATGCCGCCGTACACCCAGCTAGCGGGTTGGGGCCATTGGTCAGGCCCACTGGGTTGCCGGAGGGGCCGGGTAGCCCATGCCTTAAAGGTGTTCGAGAAAATTCCCGAGCCCTTGTTCCTTGGTATTTTGCTGGGGAAATTGTCCGGGTACAACATGGCGGTAAAAGATAAGAGAGAGAAGACGCGTCCATCGTCCAGGACACGTATCAAATTCACGTCCTCCTTCTCAAATGCGTATAAAAGATTTGGCAACCTTCCACAAAGGCGTTTGGAGAGGTGGATTTCTGTAGCCCAATTAAGAGCAGCCGAACTAGGCCCCTCAGGGCCCAACAAGGCTCAGCTCAGCCAAGTGACAGTCCCCTGGGGACCACTTAGGCGAGAAAGCCCAATAAAAGATTCGCTCGAGGATACTACCTTCCTAGGCGGCCTCTAGGCTTGGAAGGCTCGAGCGTCGGCCAGGTCGCAGGAAAGGTCCATGCCCGAGCCATCTCTCTGCCCAGGGGAGGAAGGTGCATGTCGACCAATCCGACCTATCTTCGTCCGAGCTAAGCCTATCGCCCGGATAGGGCTGGCCTCTCTGAGCTTGGTACGGCCGACGATTGCTTATCCACGCAACCGTTAAGAGTCCTCTGTGGGCAAGAATTTATAAAGGTGAAGGACTCTAGCTCCCCAAGGTGATAACGCTCCCACGATAAGGTAATAAAAGCCCATGTCGAGGACGTAACCCCCACCTAAACTCCTCGACTTACATGACTCCAGAAGACGGTGCACTATTTAACCCAGGGATACCCTCCGACGAAAGGGAAGGGAAATCACACGCTCTAAACCCCTGAGCAGGAACCACTTCACCCTTCTGGTGGAGAGGGATCTCGCACAGAAGCTACTTCCTCCCTATATTGCTCCCACCATAGCTCTACTGACTTAAGCATCGGAGGGTTTTCCCCAGGGACTCATCCCTGGGCCCCCTGATCCATTTCCCTTTCTTGCATTTCACTATCCGATGATCCACGGCCCGCTCAGGACCAGCGCGAGATCGTGCCTCTTCCTCTGGCGCCGTCTGTGGGAAAAGTTCAAGAAGCCAGTATGGTGCGAAGGAGCTCAGGGAGGAGGTCCGCCACAGGGGAAAGGCCATGGTAGCGGTAGGGGATGGCCCCTCTCGGGACTCACAGAACCCTCCCTCCAACGCCAGTGCCCCCGCCGACGAACCACCGCCCCCTCCTGCGGCGGTAGGGCTACCGCCCAATGGTGGCGCCGAAGCCTTCCAGGCCCTCAACGTGAAACTGGATGTCCTCGTGGAACTCATGAGGACCCAGGCGGCTAGAGATGGAATGTCCCGCACACCGTCTGGGAGCCCTCCCCACAAGAATGCATCCCAGCACACCGCCAGAGGCCGCTTCACTCTCCGCGGCCAGCAGATCATCCGCAACAGGATTGAAGGACCCTCGCAGGCTCTGCCTCCGGAGCAAGAGGCTTCCTCCACACCTAGGCCGGGAAAACCTGGGGCGTGCCGTCCGAACCCAGAGATCGATGTTCCCGGGGATCACCAAGATGCTCCTCCCAGCCCCACGGCACGACAACAGCCGGAGTTATCCCTCCGACTGCGAGATTTCGAGAGGCGTTTCGCAGAGCATGAGTGCGCCCTCCGCGCCCTGCAGAAGACCTCTTTCCCGAAGGATGACGAGAAATCCATGTTCTCCGAATACATCTTGAAGGCAGAGGTGTCTCCCAGAACCTCCATCCCGACCTTCAAGCTCTACGACGGCCAGGGCGACCCGGTCGATCATTACGACAGCTTCGACGCTTTGATGACCTTGCATGGAGCGTCGGACGCCATCAAGTGGCGAGCCTTCGCGACCACCCTGGTCCAGGGCGCCCAGGCGTGGTTCCGGGCCCTCGCCCCCGGATCCATCCGAGACTTCAAGCAATTTGGGCGAGTCTTCAAAGAGAGTTTTGTCGGAAGTGCCCCCCAAAGGTCGGTAGCGGGGCTCCTGGCCCTCAAACAGGCGCAAGGGGAAAAACTCCGGGCTTATATTCACCGATTCAAGTCAGAAGCCCTGAGAATCCCCCGCCAGGACGTGGCCTCAGCCATAACCGCGCTGACTGGGGGCACCCGAGATGAGAATCTCTGCCACGAACTTATCCTCCACCCTCCCTGAACCCTTGCCGAGCTAGTGACCCTGGCATTACGCCACGCTGAGTGCGAAGTGGTGCTCAGCGCTTGCCGAGACGCAACCTGCTCGGGTCGGGAGGGGGACAAGAAGCGGGCTTCCGAGCCAAGCTCAGGTTTGGGGAAAATGAGGAACCGTGATGGGGAACGCAAGGAACCGACACGGAAGTACGAGTGGTACACCCCGCTAGCCATGCCGGTCTACGAGATCTACGAAGGCATCAAGGACTCGGGCCTCCTCCGCCAACCCGAGCCAATGAGATCAAAGAACCGTAATCGCAACAAGCACTGCTTGTTCCACAGTGATCACGGGCACCACACCAGCGACTGCCACCAGCTCCAGGATGAGATTGAGCACCTCATCCGTCAGGGACATCTAGCTTGGTTCATCGCAGAGCGTAAAGAAGACCGAGGCGCCTCGGAAGAGATCGACAATGCCCCCCGCGGGGTACACATCAATGTCATCTCTGGAGGAGCAGCATTAGGCGGCGACAGTAGCCGAGGAAGGAAGCGTCATGCCGAGCGGGTGAGCCGGGCCATAGAGCCTCCCAAGGCCCCGCCGAGTGAGCCCCAGGTCATAGTCTTCTCCGACCAAGACCTGGAAGGGCTGAGCACCCCGCATGACTACGCCCTCGTGATTTCGGCTACGATAAACCATTGTAACGTAGATAGGATTCTAGTTGACAATGGGAGTGCCCCTGATATACTATCTGATGTGACACCACTTATGGACCTATATTGCAAGCAATCAAGTTGAGCAACAGACTCACACTAACGAACATGATCACACACGAGTGCCCGTAGGCGACTTAGCGATGATGGAGAGGGTCCGAGTCGGGACCTTGATACTCCAATGGTTGGCTAGCTTATGGAGGACCACAAATGGGCCAGGGATGCCCAATTCACGGGCGGCCGACACGCCAAGGGCTTGGGATGAAGGGCAACTCTCTCAACTCACCCGCGGTGTTTACTCACGTCAATAGCAATTTTGGGCCGAGCTCTCCTCATCGACCGATGGCACACTAGAAGCAATACTAATCAAGCACAAGTAACTCAGCCTAGGAGGGTGGTCAGGAGCTCACCTGATCGGCATGAAGATGCCGATCCCGGCCGGAGACGAGGGCGAGCGGGGAGGCGTGGAAATGCACCCGCACGCCGCGTCGGTGTAGCTTTGACTTGAAAATTAAATGATTACATGAACTACACCCCATGCAAGGGGGGGATCTCAGGGTAAGGATTTTGTGAAATTACAACCAATACTACCTCCACGCAGGGAGGGGCCTTCAGCCGGCCAAGCGGGGAGGGGAGAAACTGAGCTAGAAGCTATAACGCGAGCCGATGTCGGTTCTGTCCAATTGCTGCGAACTTGGAGAGATAGTTGGAGTTGATGACGTAGCGGTTGCTCCTGAATTTTATTGATGACGAGACTAGCTAAGATTTCTTCGTAAGGGACCCAGGAATGTGGTGATTGTATGTAGGGGCAACCCCCAGCTGTGAGGGGGTCTGGGAGGGGGTGTTTCAAGGTGTGGGAAGGGAAGAATGGGGGCTGGAAGGGGGTGTTTGCTATGGGTGAGAGAGGAGCTACAAATTTGGGGCTTGGAGGGAGAGGGGGAAGGTGAGGGGGGGCACAAGTGGGTGGAGGGAATGTGAGTTTGAATTTTTCTTAATGGAGGGTGATCAATGGTGGTCTTGGGGATGGGAAGAGGTGCCTTGGGAAGGTGGGGAGATGCTTGGGGAAGGGTAGTGGGTAGTTGGGGGTTGGAGGGTGGGGTGTGGATTGGGTGGAGTTGTCTTGGAACTAGGGGGTAGTAATGAGGGGTTATGGGAAGTTGTGAGGATGAGTAATGAGGGGGAGAGAGAGAGTTGATGATGTGGAGGTGAGAGAGGGAGGGGAGGAGAGAGAGAGGGGGTGCCCTCCTCCTTGAAGAGAGAGAGAAGAGAGAGAAATGAGATAGAGAGAGAAGGGGAATCCACCCCAATAGAGAGAGAGAGAGAAGTGGAGACTCCTCTCCAATGACACTAAACACACTTGATTTTGGATTGATCATAAAAGGTTGTTACAATGAGAGGGAGGGGAGGCCTATTCATAGGCTCATACAATTTCATGGACTAAAATGACCTTGAACAAACTAACTAATGACTAGCCTATCCAGGGGGGCGCCCATGGGCCAAGCCCACTAGTTGGGCCCATTAGACAGCTTAATTAACTACATGACTCAAGACTTAGGTAAATGACCCTTATACCTAGGTACTAGACTCAAATAAAAGGAAAATTACATAGTTTATGACTCAAAGAAAGTATGAAAATTACATGACTAGACTCAGAAACATGTGGGGAACATAATGACGCATGCCGATGATCCAACTGAGCTTCGAAAAAAGTGGTGGGGCAAGGGATGCCCCCATCATACCCCCGGGGTGGGGAGAACTCGACCCCATCGAGTATGGGTCCACCGGGGTAGTAGTACGCCAAATGCAGCTCCGGGCGAGCCACGATCTCCAAACTCAACCCGCGTCCATAGCCGGGGAATGACGCTTCCGCTTGTCAAAGTGGCTCGGACACACCCTCATGCTGGCGAAGAGATCTGGCTTTCCTAGTATTATCGACGTGTGCTCATGTCGGGCTCTCAGGCTATTTTGTGGTGGCACTCCGAGGGTGTCTCTCACAAGGATAGGTGTAAGCTCAAGACACTCACTAGGATCCACCACGGTGCCCTTAGAGGGTGCCGGATCAGCCACGTGGGAAGTGGGGTGAATCCCAAAACCCATTGGTAAGTCCAACCCGTAAGTCGGGTTGCCAAAGCCACTCGGAACTTGGCAAGGTCCAAGTCCTCGTGCCCTCAAATTGGAGGTGACCCTAAGGTAGAGCCACTCCAAAGTCATCATCACCAAGTTGCCAACTTGGAATTCCAAGTGGCGCTCATGAGTTTTTGCCCGCTTCTTGTGAATCTCACCTCTTGTTGCTTGATACTTGCTTGGATGCATATGCCATGCACTATGATGCGGTGTGAGTGGACAATGTGTGGTATGCAAAGGTGGTCCAGGACAACAACATATAGACCTATCGTGCATTGATGTTATGAAGACTTTGAATGATTTGGGAGGACCGGGGCATCCATAAATACTCCTAATATGTTTAAGACTCATGATGAATGAAGGTGGACCATTACATCCGAATATGGACCCCTCATGCTTCCTACTTGACATGTGGGTGATATGAATGAATGGACCCGACTTATGAATCATGTCAAGTGGTGCGGTATGCCTAGGCACATGCATTCCTATCCTAGAGATGACTTCTATGTGCATGGGTGTGGGGTGGCCCTTGAGCTTCCACTCGTATGGATCAAAGGGATCTCAGAAGGGGGACATCATGGAGTGGGGCAATTCATCAATCCCAAGGTGTATGTTGCCTAAGGTCAAGGCTCCCATGGTGTAACCCGATTCTAAGAAGGGAGGGGTTTGGCCCAACATGGTGGGTGGGGGTAGGGTAAGGTGAGTGGTGAGTAAAGTGGGTGGGTCACATGGGGAACTAGACTCCCATAGGAAGGGATCATGATAAGGGTTACCTAGAGAGAGATACTCCATGTCCTCAAGGTCCTCACAAGGTGGTGAATCATCCTCTTCTAGAGAAATGGTTGGGCCGGTGTATGGGGTGGGTTGGTTGGTCAAGGTTCTAGGAATCACAATCGTAGGGGAGTGGACCGGGATGGGCTCTTCATCCATAGGGAGAATGAGAAGGAGGTCACTAGTGTAGCAACCAATGGTGAAGACCGATGTGATAGAACCATCACATGGGTGGATGAGACTAAGGCTTCTTGGGTGGGCCGTTCCTAAGGTCAATAAGCAAGTCAACTTTAGTTGCCATTCTAAACCCTTGAGGAGATCATCCCAACCCTCTACCTCGTAGTAAGATTGGATCGTGGTGTAAAAGGAGGGGAGGGCCACAATTTGGGATTGATGTCTCATGGGTGAGAGGTGTGGGGGTGAACTAAGGATGGTGGGGCCTTGCTTGAGCCATTGGAGTATGGACTCATTCACGGTGAAGGTGTGTGGCTCTTGAGGATCCGGTCTAGGAGAGGTGGGTGGAAGTGGAGGTTCTTGGATTTCCTTTATGGTAGGTTATTGATCGGGACTAGCATCCATTTTCATGTGGATGGGTGTGTGGGTTTTAACTCCTAATGATAATGGGTTGGGTAGGTCTAATGCGGGGGAATTGGTGATAGCCGGTGCATGGTGCACCCGAGGTGGTGAACAAGCATGGGCTTGGGTTAGGATTGGTAAGGGAAGTAGTGGAGGTCTAGGTTGTGGTTGGGTTAGGATAGGAGGAGGAAGATGGGTGGGTTGAGGGGTTTTGGAAAGATTGTTCTTGGGAGGAGTGTCCTTGTTGGGGAACGATGGAGGTGTAATGGTGACCAGGGTGGGAGATGTTTCAACCACTAGGGACATGGGAAATTGCTTCCTTGTGGGGCATTGCCCGTCGATGTGCCCCAATTGGTGGCACCTTTAACATTCCGGCTCGCACTTACCCAGGGTTATTTCACTCATTTCTATCTCCATTGGGCTCTTTCCCTTTTGAGAAGGGGTGAGGTGAGGGGTGGTCAAAGGGGCTTGGGTAATGTGGGTTGTGGAATGGGGTTTTGGTTGCATTGTGGGGAATTGGGGAGTTGGAGTCTTGGGTTGGTCAGGTGGGGATGGTGGAGTTTAAATGCTCCTTGGGCTTTGGTGATCCGGGTAGGAGGGGAAAACATATCTAGCCCTAAGTTGATCCTTCATGTCCTCCCATGTGGTGAGGGGAGCTTCCCTTCTAATTATCCTTAAGCCTTCAATTTTTAACCAATGAGTTTGAGCCCTTTTGGTTAGTTGTGATTTGGCACATCGGACTTTCTCATCATCGGACATGGGATACCAAGTGAAGTAATGGTCCATTGTGACTTCCCAATCTAAATAGTTAATAGGATGAGTCCCATCAAAGATGGGAGGTGGGTGACATGTCCTTCTATCGTCCATCCTTGGTGTGGGCCCATTTTCTCCATGTTGGTTGAGTCGACCCGATATGTTATCAAGCCGCTCATTGGAATAGCAAAGGCCTTCATGAGGTAGTTGACATGGCCAGGGAGGTCATGTGTGTTAGTGGTAGGCATCCCTTGGTGGTTTGGACTTATGGAGAGGGCCGATTGGTAAGGTCGGTAAGAGGTGGCCATGCTAGTGGACAAAGAGATGCAACCGAAGACTCTAAATGCATAAACATGCCCTAGGACCAACTTAATAGAGACAAGTTATGAACTTCTCTGATACCACTTGATGTGACACCACCTATGGACCTATATTGCAAGCAATCAAGTTGAGCAGTGGACTCACACTAACGAACATGATCGTGTAGCACACACGAGTGCCCGTAGGCGACTTAGCGATGACGGAGAGGGTCCGAGTCGGGACCTTGATACTCCAATGGTTGGCTAGCTTATGGAGGACTCCAAATGGGCCAGGGATGCCCAATTCACGGGCGGCCGACACGCCAAGGGCGTGGGATGAAGGGCAACTCTCTCAACTCACCCGCGGTGTTTACTCACGTCAATAGCAATTTTGGGCCAAGCTCTCCTCACCGACCGACGGCACACTAGAAGCAATACTAATCAAGCACAAGTAACTCAGCCTAGGAGGGTGGTCAGGAGATCACCTGATCGGCGTGAAGATGCCGATCCCGGTCGGAGACGAGGGCGAGCGGGGAGGCGTGGAAATGCACCCGCACGCCGCGTCGGTGTAGCTTTGACCTAAAAATTAAATGATTACATGAACTACACCCCATGCAAGGGGGGGATCTCGGGTGAGGATTTTGTGAAATTACAACCAATACTACCTCCACGTAGGGAGGGGCCTTCAGCCGGCCAAGCGGGGAGGGGAGAAACCGAGCTAGAAGCTATAACGCGAGCCGATGCCGGTTATGTCCACTTGCTGCGAACTTGGACAGATAGTCGGAGTTGATGACGTAGCGGTCGCTCCTGAATTTTTCTGATGACGAGACCATTGAGTTTCTTCGTAAGGGACCCAGGAAGCCGGAAATTTTTTTTTAATTTCCCTCGCTGGCCATACTGGTCGGAGCAGGGGTACAAACAGGGGCTCGATTCTCTGCTCCGGACTGTTGCAGAACCTCAGCAGCTGGAAGAAAATGGTGCCACGGGCGCTCCAGAACTCCAATTTGAGCGTGGCTGGTACCGATGGATTCTTTGTCGAGTCCTCTTCAAAAAGCAAGCAACGGAGATGCCAGATGATGTTGGAGTGGACCGGTAGAACTCGAACAAGGAGGGGAGGTCGGAGTAGACTGACAAGAAACAGAACCAAGCACCTGAAGGAAGAAATTGATAACTCTTGATTCCGGGCTCCAATTGGAGTTCCGCTTCTTGATCCTGGAAGTAGACTGGTCGAGGAAGATATTTACAGAAGAAATCTCGCTCAGATTCCCAATAGGATCGCCGCAGTCGAGCTTCCCATCAGGTTCAGGTGCTCTGCCAGGGAAGCTTCGCGCAGTCGAGGGAGAAATGCTCTCCCGGGCAGCACGGTGCTCGGACGATGACGAAACCACCGCCGTTGTGAAGTTGACTGGGAGACGCTTCCAACGGTGCCTCTTGAGCTTTCAGGAACATCCGGAGGAAGCCGTGGTCACCCCTGAAATCTGTTGGATCGCTGCTGACTGTGACCGAAGAATTACAGGTGGTGATAGGTGGTGGGAGAATGGGGTAGAAGGGATGGGGAATGAGGTGGTTGTATGTAGGGGCAACCCCCAGCTGTGAGGGGGTCTGGGAGGGGGTGTTTAACGGTGTGGGAAGGGGAGAATGGGGGCTGGAAGGGGGTGTTTGCTATGGGTGAGAGAGGAGCTGCGAATTTGGGGCTTGGAGGGAGAGGGGGAAGGTGAGGGGGGGCACAAGTGGGTGGAGGGAATGCGAGTTTGAATTTTCCTTAATAGAGGGTGATCAATGGTGGTCTTGGGGATGGGAAGAGGTGCCTTGGTAAGGTGGGGAGATGCTTGGGGAAGGGTAGTGGGTAGTTGGGGGTTGGAGGGTGGGGTGTGGATTGGGTGGAGTTGTCTTGGAACTAGGGGGTAGTAATGAGGGGTTATGGGAAGTTGTGAGGATGAGTAATGAGGGGGAGAGAGAGAGTTGATGATGTGGAGGAGAGAGAGGGAGGGGAGGAGAGAGAGAGGGGGGCGCCCTCCTCCTTGAAGAGAGAGAAATGAGATAGAGAGAGAAGGGGAATCCACCCCAATATAGAGAGAGAGAGAAGTGGAGAATCCTCTCCAATGACACTAAACACACTTGATTTTGGATTGATCATAAGAGGTTGTTACAATGAGAGGGAGGGGAGGCCTATTTATAGGCTCATACAATTTCATGGACTAAAACGACCTTGAACAAACTAACTAATGACTAGCCTATCCAGGGGGGGCGCCCATGGGCCAAGCCCTCTAGTTGGGCCCATTAGACAGGTTAATTAACTACATGTCTCAAGACTTAGGTAAATGACCCTTATACCTAGGTACTAGACTCAAATAAAAGGAAAATTACATAGTTTATGACTCAAAGAAAGTATGAAAATTACATGACTAGACTCATAAACATGTGGGGAACATAATGACGCATGTCGATGATCCAACTGAGCTTCGAAAAAAGTGGTGGGGCAAGGGATGCCCCCATCACTGTCCTATGATTGTTTTCTTAAGATGGGGGAAGATCCATCTAAGCTCCGCCCGATCCGAACCCCTCTCTGCGGGTTCAATGGCCTGGCCACTTATCCCGAGGGAGCCCTCAGCCTGCCGGTTACCCTCAGCACCCCACCCAAAACCATTACGGTCATGGTGGACTTCATAGTGATTAAAGGTATGATAGCATACAACGCCATCTTCGTCCGGGGAATCCTCAACCGAATAAAAGCGGTGTCGTCTACCTATCACCAGAAAATGAAGTTCCCCACCAAAAACGGGTTGGGGTAAGTCCGAGGTAACCAGGCCGTGGCCAGAAGGTGCTACAATATCTCGGTAGAGGCCACAAGGCCGAACGGGAAGGACAAGGGCCCCCGGGGAGTCGAGGATAAATCCGCAACCACCGAACCTGGTGGCGAATTGTTGGTGATTTTCTTAAACGATGACCCGGCCCTAGGAGTAAAGATCGGAGCCGACCTGCCATCTGAGGTTCAACAGCAATATAAAAAGTTCCTTTCTGAGTACATCCGAGTTTTTGCTTGGGCTGATGATCAACTCTCTGGGATACCAAAGGAGACTGTAATGCACAAGCTCAACATCGACCCCACCGTGAAGCCCGTACAGCAGCGCAGGAGGAAGCATGCACCGGAGAAACAGGCGATCATCAAGGCACAGGTCACCAAGGCGCAAGAGACTGGCCTTCTTAGGCCGGTCCTGTACCCGACGTGGCTAGCCAACGTCGTCCTAGTACCGAAAGCTTCAGGCAATTCACAGATGTGCGTGGATTTCACTGACCTGAATAAGGCCACCCCTAAGGACTGTTATCCATTGCCGAGCATCGACCAATTGGTTGACTCAACCTCGGGCAACGAGATACTCAGCTTCCTAGACGCCTATTCAGGTTACCACCAGATCAGAATGGATCCAGAAGACGTCGAGAAGACCGCCTTCATCACCGACAAAGGCGTATACTGCTACACCCAGATGCCTTTCAGGTTGAAAAACATCGGAGCCACGTACCAGAGGCTGGTCAACCACATGTTTGAAGGACAGCTAGGTCGGAACGTCGAGGCCTACATCAAAAATATGCTCGTCAAGACCCCCAAGGCCGAAGACCACTTCACCGACCTCGCTGAGACCTTCGACACCCTCCTAAGGTACAACATGAAACTCAATCCTGCCAAGTTTGCCTTCGGAGTGAGATCCGGGAAGTTCCTGGGTTTCCTAGTCACTCAGCGTGGGATCGAGGCCAACCCCGACAAAGTCCAGGCCATCCTGGACATGCGCCCGCCCACCTGCATCAAGGATGTCCAACGCCTAACTGGACGTGTCGCCGCTCTCAGTCGGTTCCTGCCCCGTGCGGCCGAACGATGCTTGCCCTTCTTCAAGCTGTTGAGGGGACCCAAATTGGCATCTGCTACATTCGCATGGGATGAGGAATGCCAGAGAGCGTTCGTCGAGCTCAAGGAGTTCTTGGCCTCGCCCCCGGTGCTCTCCAAGCCCGTTCCGGGTGAAGTCTTGCTGCTCTATCTCTCGGCAACACCATCTACGGTTAGCTCGGTCCTAGTCAGAAATGACTCGGGGAGTCGAGAGGCCGGTCTACAACACTAGCAAGGTGCTCAAAGAGGCTGAAAGGAGGTACCCCACAACCGAGAAACTCATGCTAGCGTTGGTTACCTCCGTTAAGCGCCTCCGGCCCTATTTCCCGGGTCACCCCATCACCGTGCTAACCGGTGAACCATTGAAGAAGATCCTGGCCCACCCCGAAGCCTCGGGATGACTTCTCAAATGGGCCATTATGCTTGGGGCCTACGACATATCCTATCAACCGCGCTCAGCAGTGAAAGGCCAAGCGCTCGCCGACTTCATCGCCGAAAGAACCATCCCGACTGAAGAAAGATCCCCGTCCACGCCCGGGCTGACCTGGGAATTGTTCGTTGATGGATCCTCCAACTCAGTCGGTAGTGGTGCCAGAATCCTCCTGAAGTCCCCTGAAGGAGCAGAGCTGCAATATGCCTTGAAGTTCAACTTTCAGGCATCCAACAACGCTTCCAAGTACGAGGCCCTTATCTCAGGAGCGCGCATGGCCTGACGGTTAGGGGTTGAGCGAGTCAAAATCCATACTGACTCCCAGCTGGTCGCTAGCCAAGTCAACGGCGAGTACGAAGCTCGAGAGGCACCAATGATCAAATATCTCCAGCTGGTCAGAGACCTGGCCCAACAGTTCGAGAGATTTGAGGTAGTCCGAATAGCTCGGGAGGAAAACTCCCGAGTGGACGCCCTCTCTCAGCTGGCCTCCTCTCTCGACCCCGAAGGTACCCGATCGGTCCTCCTTGAAGAGCTAGAGTGCCCGAGCATTGACTCGGAGCTCCTTACTGTTGACTCATCCATTCCGAGCGACTGGCGCACCCCCTACCTGTCGTGGCTCCGGGACTCTCAAGAGCCTTCCGACCCTCGAGAGACCCATAGATTGAAGTACCAAGCCCGATGTTTCATCATTCTAGACAACACTCTCTACCGGAGATCTTTCTCCGGTCCCCTCCTGAAGTGTCTCGGCCCCGACGAAGCCAACCGAGCTATCCAAGATATTCATGAAGGCCTGTGCGGAGCGCACTCAGAAGGAAGGTCACTCACCCGGATCCTGCTGCGGCAGGGTTACTGGTGGCCCACTCTGCAGCGTGACTGCACGACCTACGTGCAATAGTGCGATCGATGCCAGCGATTCGACCACTTAGTCCATCAACCGGCTACGGAGCTCGTCACCCTGACCGAGCCATACCCCTTCGCTCGGTGGGGGATCGACATTCTTGGGCCGTTCCCTACGGCTCAGGCCCAGAGGAAGTTTATCATCATCGCCATCGACTACTTTACCAAGTGGATTGAGGCCAAAGCCACGGCGAGGATCACCGAGACAGTCGTCTGGAGTTTCATCTGGAAGTCGATCATTTATCGTTGCGGCATCCCCCGAGTGATAGTGAGCAATAACGGTCGGCAATTTGACTCTCGTTATTTCTGAGACAGATGTGCCGACCTAGGTATTCACAACCACTTCACTTCGGTCACCCACCCTCAGGCCAACGGGCTAGTCGAGAATGCTAATAAGACCATCTTAAAAGGCATAAAGACTAGACTCGACAAGGCCAAGGGCAACTGGCTCGAGGAACTGCCTAGCGTACTTTGGTCCCACAGAACGACTCCCAGAATGGCAACCGGTGAGAGTCCTTTCTAGTTGGTATATGGCACCGAGGCCGTCATTCCGTTGGAGATCACCAATCCCTCCCTCCGAGTCATCTGCTTCTCGCCCGAGGTAAACGAGCGAAAATTACTCGAGAACCTCGACCTAGCAGATGAACTCGGAGAGATTGCCAGCATCCGAGCAACGGAGTACCGTCGCCGCCTCACTCGATACTACAATGCCAAAGTCTGAGATAGGCACTTCCAACCGGGAGACTTCATCCTTAGGAAAGCCGAAGCCTTTCGACCACTAGAGGCGGCGGGCAAGCTATCCCCTAACTGGGAAGGCCCCTACCGAGTGGTCGAGACGCTCAGGAAAGGAGCATACTGGCTATCTACAATGGAAGGGGAACCCATCCCTCGGACATGGAATGCAGCCACACTACGCAAGTTCTACTTTTGAAGTTGTGCAAGCAATTTGAGTGAAATAAAACTTTTTCTTTTTCATTCAAACGATTGTTGGTACATCAAAAAGGCCAAATCCAATACATTGCATAGCAAAAAGCAAAAAAATCCATCTGGCGCCACTGCATGAGGCCATCACTCGTCCGACTCGGTTTGATCTCCTTGCGTCCAGCCACTGACTCTGTCTTGCGTAGAAACTGGCTCAGATAAAAGGCTGTCGACCCAGTTGGCCCGGGTGGCCCATGACAAAGGTGACAGCAGGGACTGCGGAGGGAAAGGCTACCTTCCAAGTTGACATAGGCTAGGGAGAGGGAACGCCTATGAAGGCCTCCTCTCTTCCAACCTGCCAATTCTTTGGAACGTACAGAGAGCAAGCACCCTCAGAAGAGTGAAAGAAATGAAGAGTAGAAGATGGAAAAAGAGGCTGCCAGAAAGAAAAAGAAGTCCAGCGTAGCTGGACGAGGAGGCAGGGGAAGGCCCGGAAAGGAGGGAGCTTAATTTGCTCCTCCCCCCATCCCTGAAGCGAGCAGAGAGGGACGGGCGGAGGAGATGCCGGATGCCCCCATCCGTCTTCCATCTCGCCCCCCTCCGGGAAGCCTCGCCGGAACTAATAGAGGAAACGGCGTGATTTTTCTGTCAAAATCCTCTCTAGATCCGCGCGACGACCATCGGACCCGCTTCAAACCCGCGCGATGACCGTCGGACCCACTCAAAACCTGAAGCGGCAAAAACCTGCCGCCCTCCATCATCGGCAGCATCATCTTCCGAAGGATCCTCCATGCTCCGAATGCAACGACACAACGCAATGCAAAGAAGGGGCGAGGAAAGACTGTCAGGGAAAACCCTAAGTGATGGAGAGGAAGGGACGCCCTTCAGTCTTTTTATAGGCAAAGGGAGGCTACTCGCCTTAAACGACTCCCTCCTCGAAAACACGTCAATGGAATTTCCCCCTATGAATGGTCACCTCAAACCTCTCGTCTTCCGCCCCAATGGGACACACGAAGTGGCCAGGCATTTAAAGCATGAGAACGCGTAAAGGCACCCTGTTAGACGCTCACCCAACCATCATGCGAGATCTGCGCAGAAAGTATCGGTCCTTTCCAACAACTACAGATACGCTGATCAAATCACGGCAAGGATAGCATGAAGCAAGTAAGATTTTATTTATTGCCTTGTAAAAAGTGGAAGCCCTTTTTTGAAAAAAGAAAGAGACAAACAAAGAAGGAGGCAAAACAAGACAATACATCAGGCCTAGGGCCCACTTTGAAGCTCGGAAGTGGAAGGCGCAGGTGTTTCGCCCCCGGCGCCCTCGGTGACGGCCGGCCTTGGCACTGACCCTGCCTGCGCGGGAACTGCCTTGGTCGCAAGCCCTCCCGAGGCAGCCGGAGTTGGCGACCCCGCAGGAGAAGAGCCCTTTGGATCTTCCCCGCCCGACGCAGAGAAGCTGGAAGATGACATGTCTGAGTCATAGCGTTGGCCAGAGGGTAAGTCGATCCCAGAATCTTGTTCCCCGGTGTAAGCTACTGCCCGACGGTAACCCTGCTTAAACCCCTTGCGGATGCCTCGGCGAAGTGCTAACTCATAGTAGGGAAGGGTAGCTTCCTGCAGGTCGGCCCGGTAGGTCTCTGAGCCCTCGTATTGCTCGATCGCCTCCGCCCCGGCCAGTCCCATCCAGTCGGCAAGCTCGGCCTTCTCCCGCTTCGCCTCGGCCGCCCGCTCCTCGGCCTCCACCGATAGTTTCTCTTCCTCGGCCGACTTCCATTTAGCCTCGGCTGCCCACTCCTCGGCCTTGACAGATCGCCTCTCTACCTCAGCTCGGTCGGCCTCGGCCTCCAAACGGAGGCGCTCCGCTGCTTCCGCCCGGCCCACCAACTCGGCGCGCTCGGCCTCCCAACGGTCATCCAGCTAGAGACGAAGGAGGCGCTCCTCTTCAAGGAGTTTACTTTTCCTCTCGAGTGATTCCCGGGCCTTGCTTAGTTGCTCGGTCAGCGCTTCGACCTCCAGCCGGCTCGACCGCGACAACTCGCTGATCGCAGAGAACTCCCGTCGGAGCCCCTCGTGCGCCTCATTGAGCCGAGCTAGTTTCCTCTCACACCCTCCGAGGGTCCAAGGAAGGAGGAACCCCGCACTGACGACAGAGGATTCGGAAAGCGAAGAGGAGAAGGTACGAGTTGGCTACCAACTGAATGGGTGCCAACTTGAAAAAGTTGAGAAGCGTGAGGATGAAGGGCTCGAATGGGAGGCGAAACCCGCTCTTCCACGCCAGAAGAAAGATGCATATGTAGCCCGTGCGAGAATCCAGACTCGTCTCATACGGGGCAGAAGCAGCAAAGTTATACTTGTGAGGCAGGTAAAACTGATGCTCCAGCCTCTTCTGATGGGGACATCAACGACAGCCCACTCACATTATGTTTGCATTTACGTCCTTTAATATTTGTATGTATACCCTTGTGTTATATGGGTACGCAATTGTAAGTCTTAGTGGGTTTATATGTAAAATTCCAGTAGGCCCAAGCCAGGGGGCCCTCACCCCTTTCCCATTGGTCCACCTAGACCATGTGGGGCTGGTCAACCAGCCTAGGTGGCCTTCTAGATGAGTGGACTAGTCATATGCCACATGGTAGACAAGTGGCTCATTTTGTCCAAGGTAGGCCACCTACCAAGTCAAAATTCCATTCACCCATTAAGCTAGTCAATAGGCCGCCCCCCCCCCCCTTTAATATTTAATGTTTTTTTTGTGTGTTTGTGGCATGCAATCCCAGCCCTTCAATCCTCTTCCCTAGATCTAAGGGTCCACATTGCATTTGATGTAAGTCATATATAATGTTGTATTTTCATGAGAAAATCAATGAAAAATCAGAAAATTAGTGAG